>VXAL01006689.1:77202-88497 GCA_013399475.1 Chauna torquata | reverse complement strand
TCCTCTCCTCTCCTTTTCTGAAAAGCAAGCACTTCTTTTGACAGTTTCAATAAAAGGTAAATATTTCTTCACTAGTTTAAATAGTGGGTATGTGTGGTGGGACTGAGTTATTTAAGATAGGTGTGGAAAAAGAAAGAATCATCAGCCAAAAATTACACCTCATCCTGCCCCAAATATCCTTCTAATGAAGAGAAGAACAAGGAGTAGCTTCACCTGTATTAAAAGATATACTTTACCTATTATTAAAGGTATTAAAAAACCTAAAATCTGAAGAAATCACTATGAAAAATATTAGACAAAATTCTAGCTGGCTGTGACAGTGAAAAAGTACAATAGAGAATTCAATTTCAAGTGGTCTTTTCATAAAGTGGACTGGTTTGTTTGGCTTGGTCTGATTGCCTGTCATCCTCCCAGCTGAATTTGACTACAGCAAGGACTGGATATGCATTAGCAAAATGCCAGTTAACAATACTGGTGGTAAAGCAATGATCACGTAGTCTGACTGCTGCAGGTAACATTAGGTTGGAAGGTTAAATGATCATGACTTGGAAGGTGCAGTTGAAAGTGAAAATTCAGAGTTGTTTTTAAGAAGGCATTGTATGTGCTCTCGGTTTTTGCTTCGTGTGCTCCTGCCTCTGCTGAGCTGTATTTACTGTGGAGTGGAGAACTTGAGTTAGTGCCTGAAATGATTTAAGGAACAGATCGTTCTGACACCAACTATACTGAAACAGGCATATAGAGTAGATGATTTTTTGTATATGTTTACCTTATACACTTACTTGTCTGTGTGAGTAGCTGTATATCCATGAGTGAAATGCAAGGCTTGTATAACTGTGCTGAAGATGGAAGGGCATAAGTCTGCACCTTATGAAGAGTAGCCCGTGTGCCTGCTGGGGAGGCCAAAGGCAGTTGAGATTAAATCCATTTTTCACATGGGAAACCTGGGTTTTGCAATGGCATGTGAAAGGGCTGGAGGGGGTCAACTAAATGCTATAGCTGGCACTGGGAACCCTAAACTCAAAAAGAAGTGCTGTAGAGAGCCATGGTAAGTGAAGGTCTGGGCATGGATCCATGCTTCAGGGAGCAGAAGAAAACTGTTGGTAATGTAAGCACAGCTATTGTGCTCTATATGGTATATACAGAAATGTACCTGATAATTTTGTCATTCTCAGAAGTTAGTAACTCAATTTCAGATCTCTATCTTTATCCTAGATATACTTCTAAAGAATCAGATGCCATAAGTCTGTACAATAATAAAGAAAGGAATCTGTACCTTTCTTAGTTCGTAAGTGACCTATGACATTATCTATCTGACTTTACGAAATTGTGAATGAATTATGCTGAGTCAGGGACTACTAGCCAAACAGGTCATTGATCAGCAGCAGGAAAAACTGAAAGATTTCCTAAAAGATGTCTTGGAAGTTGCTGTAGGGATTTACTGGAAATATCAGCAAGATGCTAATTAATCCCTACAAGTAATGGAGTTTCTTCCACTCTCTTTGAGTATAAGCACACAGTGTGGGTTTGCTGTAAGTAATCCTGAGTACTGGTAGCAGTGACTAGTGGGTGCTATCAGAAGTCCAGCTGTAACCCCAAAGGCAGTGCAAATACAAACTGAGTTTTCTGCACAGAGACCTGTGCTCTCATGTCTGGTAGATACCACCTCCCAAGGCAGCTGTCTCAAAGACGCCTGCAGATACCTCTGGAAGTGACATTCCCAACAAAAAAGTGCCTGTGCCCCTGCATCCAAAAGCTCTGACCTTCTGCCAAAGTGAAATCTGGCATAGCTTCCTGTGTGCCAGGGTCTGATGCAAATTTTGTACAGATGGTTAAGCACGAAGTAGCTGACCTAATTACAAGATTAAGATCCTGTCCTTTAAGATACCGCATTTGGTAATGCATTATGGTTTCATTCTGCTTTCATTTCCTTTGGAGAGGGAACCACCCACGGGAAATCAAGATAAAATTGAGCATGCCTGAAAATGTAATGACTGGTACTTCCCAAATTTAGAACTGAAATTGTGCTCCTGTCCTGAAATCAATAGGCCAGTGAATGCTGCATATGATTCAAAACACATAGAGAAACATGTCTGAGGCATTACTTTTTAACGGTAGCAATTGGCCTGTGATATTGTAGGTGCTAATCATGCTCTTTCTGTGATATCTTGGATTTACAAACACGTTTAAATCAGTGGATATTAAGATTCATGGTGGGACAATATAGCAGCCTTCCTGTTCCTACATTCCTGGTCTTCGTTCACTTCCCAGCTGTCACTTTTAGAAACAACCTTTTGTCTTTGAGTGGCAAAAGATGTATTAGTTCTACCAGTATTTATAGACAGAGGTTGCGTCATACGTGTAAGCAAATAGTCCCACCTGTTTGGACTTTCTGCTTGGAAGGGCAGAAATTTAAGTAATTTCTTTTTTTTTTTTTTATTTCCTTTTAAGTGGGAAGCTTAATAATCTTAAAAAAATAATCCAAAGCTTAATTATAAATGATCCTTCCACAGGGTTCTAATGAATGGAAACTGGTCTTTGTTTTATGCAGATGTCAAAAGAGCTAATCTAACAAATCACTGGAATGGACATGCATAATAAAAAATTCATAGTCTGTTTACCTGTCTAATTGAATAAATGGTCAAAACCAGGATTAACACTTAGCAACCTGCTCTTACCAGAACTGCTGCTGGGAATAACCACCCTCACTCTATGCATGTTTTGCGGCTTAGCCTCTTAAAGTAAGGTAAAGGTGTTGAGTTAGGGACTGAGGGCAAGGGAGGGACATTACTTTTGCTATCTGAAAAGAGCAGAGAAAACCCAACTAAAAAAAAAAAAAAAAAGGAATTAATGTTGATAGATTGGACCTTGTTGCTAGATGATGCTGTTCATTCTGTTATTGCAACTTGATGAGATGTCTATACAGAATTTTTGTTCGTTTGTTTGTTTCAGGGACAATGCAGTTAGACAGTTGAGACTTTATGTACTGGATTTCTGTAAGCTGCATGCTATATTAAGAAGACATGGCAAAGTTGTATAACAATTCCCCATTCAACTGCTTCTACATTAACAGCTTATTTGTATGTCCACTCTCTATCTCAAGCATTGCACCATGCTAATACACGGAGGCTATATCAGACAAAAATAAAGAAGTATGTAAAAAGGTAATTTGTGAAGATTGTATGCATTTCTTAAGCTCTGCTCGGTGATTAGGGTAACAAATAATTTTACATCTAGTTCTCAAGGAATAATATAATTGAGGAAGCCTCTGTGTTCTGTTGGGTACCACAGCTAAGGAATAGATGTTAGACCTGCTGATCAGCTGCTCTTACGCAGATCTTCCAAATATTTCCATGAAGCATTGCCTTAAAATCGGGCTAAAATGCAGTCTGACAGGACACCAAACTGCTCTGACTGACCTGAATCTTCCAGAGTTACTTGTGCAGGTCGAAGAGATGCAGTTGGTTTCCATGCTCAACCAAACCTGGATCTCAGGCTGGTGAGGTGCTGCCTGGTCAGAGCTGAAAACGGAAGCTTTCTGAAGTGCCCTTTTCTCCTTTCCTCAGCAAAGGGCATTCAGCATCATACCCTGGCAACCTAGGGAGACACCTGGTCTTTGCTTGGTGACCTCCAGCTGGGTGCCCCTATTCATGATCTGCTGCCCTTTTCCAGTGACACCCAACTGTTAATGCTGCTCTAGGTTTTGAAAACACCACTTATCTACCAGCTCATTGAGCTCACAGAAATGAGCTCTCATGGTAAGGCAGCAAAGTGGTGGAGCACTTTCTTCTGTCTGAGGAAAGACTAGAGAGGTTTCAAATGCAAAAAAGCCTTCCTTTTCTTATTTTCCCCTTCATCTATTGTGGAGTTTAGAGTCCCATAAGGTGCAAAAGCTGCAATTCCAGCTGAAAGCTGATCATGGTTGGGTCTCCAAGGACACAATAACTTCGTCCTGGCTGTGTTCAATGTTTGGATTCATTACATCAAAAAAGCAGCCATATGTGGATTTATGGAAGAGACTGAACTCTCCAATTTTTTTTTTTTTTCCTGGGCTTGCACTGCAGTCTAATATCACAGCCATTCATCTTAAACCATCAAAATGCTGAGATAACAGATGTGCTGGATTTTGTCTCATCTGCCTTCAAATTAATAAAGAATAGTGGCAATGACAAGCAAACTTTTCAAGGAATCTGCAGAGCAGACTCAGCTTTAAACCACTTGCGAAACCAATACTACAAGCCTGACAACAAGCATTTCTTTATGAAACAGACCCATTTTACCCTAGGTGATATTTGTATTGCTTTTAGTCTACTGGTTAAAATGAAATCAATGACAGTTTTCCGGGTGATAACAGGGCAAGATTAAAAAAAAAAAAAGAAAAAGCATGTATTTCTGTTTTGTGTGTCAATAGGTCAACCGAATGTGGGGTCAACACTGTGCAACAAGATATTGTTAGGAATCTGCATGGTATCCATCATCACTTTCAATGACGGCATCCTGTATGAGGAGGTTTCACAGCACTGAGGCCTGCCCCATAACCGTGACCTCTGTGTTACTAAAACCCAAAGCAGCATGTCAGTGATCTAGGGCAAATGAGGCTCCGAAATATCATTAGCACTGCAGTATTAAGGTGGCGAGAAATACGTCTTGCAGAATTGACCTGGAGACCATCTGAGGATTATCTGAAAGCTATAAACAAAAGAACAAGACTTTGAGTGAATGATGAAATTGCTCACAGATCTGTATCAAATTGCAGTCTTTCCAAGGTACAGAGAATGACTCTTAACATTTGTGTTTCTGGAATTACAGTTTCCTGACATTAAGAATAGGAACAAAACCATTTGTCATTTGTTATCTACTGTTCAAAAGTCTTACCAGACATCTGGTATCCTCTACCTATCATGTGTTGAAGAATAAAGTTGCCTGGCCAACACAATTTCAAAATGTAATAGCTGTTCAAATCTTCTTTCTTTCTCTTTCTTTCTTTCTTTCTTTCTTTCTTTCTTTCTTTCTTTCTTTCTTTCTTTCTTTCTTTCTTTCTTTCTTTCTTTCTCTTTCATCTTTCTTTCTCTTTCATCTTTCTTTCTCTCTTTTCTTCCTCCCTTCCTCCCTTCCGTCCTTCCTGTTTTTTTTTTTTAATAAGTGATTGCAGTGTCATCAACTTTAGTATGTTTGTGTTGCTTTGAAGAAGAACATTATCCAGCAATCACCTAGAAACTTCAGAAGATGCAGTCTCTCTCGTGTTGCTTATTTTCACATGCCATAGCTGTTTTCACTTGCCGTATTTTTAACTTGCAGATTTTTTGTGTCTTTTTATTCTTCATTTCGAGGGCATTTTTATATGCTGCTTTTTTTTTTTTTTCTTTTAGTGAGCTTTGACAATTTTGTCTTTCTCTGTACAGACGAGAGGAGCTTCCTCAGGAAGCCTATTTGTCCTCTTTTCACAGAAGGGCAGGAGCACAGGATTTATCAGAAGAGACTAGACTCACTGTTTATCATTCAGTATCCCATTTCCTACTATGCAAAGTATTGGATACTTCAAAAGACGTAAGAACACACAAAATCTTTGTACAAGGAAGCCATTAACTAACAGCTTTAAGCTATGACTTTATAATAACAAATGTAACCCACAGCCTTTCAAAATCTTTGGTTACTACTAACCTGCTTGTTTTTCCTACGAAACTAGTTTACCTTTGTCATTAGGGCAACAAAGATCTTTTTTGTTCTCTTCTACTCCCCTCCCAGCCTACCTGATCTCTTTTGCTAATGTTGTTTTGTATCATGAGAATGCTTTTTGCACCGACTGGAGCAAACATTTGCTGGCTGCTGCTGCTGCAATCCACATTAGAGAGGATTTTGTTGGATTTTTTTTTTTTTTTTGGTTTTGTTTTGTTATGTTTTTGCATCACCAGCAGATGTAAAGGAAGCTGCATTCACAAAACACTTAGAGCTACATAATGGCTCTTGAAAGCTGAAGGAGGGTGAGGAAGGGAGCGCACTCTGAGTGCTCTGGAAGGGTACATCATGTCTCTGCCAAATGCAGTGCTTTAGAGAGGCGCCAGCTGAGCAGAGGTCCAATGAGCAAGTGAATGCCTGTAGGATCCATACCACCAGTGTTCTTCGCTCTCCTCCACACACCACCATGCCCCAGCTTCAGAGAGTGTAGCGGTGGGACAGAGACCACTGGACAGCCCAGGGGGTCTGTCTGTCCCAGCTGATCGTTCCCTGGTGGTGCTGGTGGTGCAGGAAAGATGTCTGTACACCTGCTCCCTGGACTGGGGCAGAAATGGGAGGGAGAGAGCAGGGTCCTGGCTCTCACCTTCTGTGCAGACAGTGAAATCACTGTCTTGCTCTACAAATTTAGTGGAAGAGAGCTATGACTCACTTCAAATCACTTCAAATCTCAGGCTCTGTCAACCCATTCAGAATGGAAGAAACAATATTTTTCCATGATAGCTCTGATGTCTTAATTCTTTTTTTTTTCTTGAAGACTCTGAGCATCACATGGACAGTGACATTTTTTACCATTTGGGAAAAAAGAGGAGGGGAGAAGGGCTCTTACTCTAATTTTCCTGGAGAAGCAGAGCTTTGTTTAAGATTCAGTGCTTCTAAAAAGTTTCGTTTCCACTGAAGAAGGTGTTCTGCTGAGCTCTGAGTGGTCTGCTTGAGAAGGTAGCTTTTCCTATCATGTGTATAGATGGGTAAGCTCTCCCACTTCAACAGTTTTCTGGGCATATTCTGAAATAACATTCTTCACCCCTTCCTATGTGGTGATTGCTCAAGCCCCGCCAAACTTGCTTGTCATGAAAGTAGTTCTAAAATCCTGGAACAACAGGTGGTAGCTTTGTAGAGGGGTGGTTTTCACTCTCCACAAATATAAATTGCATTTTTGTTTCTCCACACTCTGAGGTCACACCTTTGTTGTGCAGATGCTTTGGTGTGGTTTGAGAAATTATTTCTTTGCAAACTGCTTTCACTTTGCAAGAAATGCTGGGCTCTTTCAGCTCTTTCCCTTGATACCAGCTGTTTATTCCTTCCTTCCATTACTCTGTGTGATTCCTTCTTGTCTCCTTCTCTTCATCCCTTCCTTTCTTTCTCTCTTTCATTATCAGCTTTTTCTATAAACAATGGCTTAAAACCAAGGCTTTTCTGTAAGTGCTGTGTTATGTTTTCTGTCAGTTGTTTCAGAAGCTGGAAATGGACCCTCTCCAGTTTTGTATGTTTGGAGGACAGTGGGGAATATTGCTGGTATAACAGGTGCTTCCTTTTCACCCCTCTTTTTTTTTTTTTTTCTTACAGATTATTTTACTCCTTCATTCTCAAGTGAATTTTGAGTTTCTCTTCGTGAATGGAACTTTTCTTGCATTTATTCTTTGAACCCAATCCTCCATCAATGAATACTAGATTAATCTTACTGAAGTCAATAGTGGCATGTAGTTTTAGAATAACTGGGGCTTTAGCTGATTTTTTTCTGTGATTTTTTTTTTTGCATGGAAGTCTATGTAGTGTGCTTCTGCAGACTCCTTTCCACCTTGCACTTTTCACACTCAAACTTCACTGTTCTCCTCTGTATCTTTATCACCTCTAGATATTATATACAGTACACGTGTGGTGCAGAGGCCATACTTCATCACACTCATCTTAGAGAAAGAGCACACAACAAATTGCAACCGTTGTTTTTCCATTGTTGTTTAAGCTTCATTTGGTTTTAATCTGTGAATAGCACATGCAGTGAGCTCCATTTTGCTACTGAGTACAGTGGAAGTAGTTCCTTTGTGTGTGCTGCCCACTTCTCCACTGCTGCCTGGAAGGGGCTGAGTGCCTTGGTGATAGCCTGGGTTGAAGGTGTAAGAGGACAGTAAACCATCTATGCATCAGTGTTCAAGGGAGAAAGGAGAAGGCTGTAGCTCAGGCTATTAGTGTCTCTGTTACTATGTCAGTCTCTGTATCTCTGTATTAATGCAACCTGCGTGTTAGTAACAATTCCAGGCTAGTGAGGATTTTCTCCTTTGCTCTGTCTGCTCCTTGCCTCAGCCCCAGTACAGATTAATACCAGTTTAACAGCAGGCTGTTTTCCTGTGACCTGGGAAGACAACAGTTGTACGCACAGCATATCATCTCTGATGCCAGCTGTATCACCTCCTGGCAACAAAAGAATTGAAATGATTCCAAGTAATTTTAACTTTTTAATGAGACAAGTTCTGTGTCCTATGGGTTGAGTACTGGGCTCAAAGCAACAGGCTCTTTCTGCCTGGCCTACTTGCTCAAATGCACATTTTATTTTCCCACAATTTCTGTATATTTGGAACAGTGTTAATAGGACCCTTGTTTTGGATGACAAGCTGAAATGGTTACTGGATTCCAGTAAATAATAGTGAATGCCAGTAAGCCTATCCAGGGTAATACATACATCCATAGCAAAAAGAATTAGATGAATATTTGTTAACAAAAGTGAAAGAGGATGTTTAGAAGACAAACTAAATATTGACTTACAAACTGATGCAAGTTATGTTTTGTCCATGTTTGTGATATACACAGTAATTGAAAAGGCCTGTTATTGTCTTGTATATTACATTTTATTTTTTCACCTTAACATTTGACCAGGGAAATCTGCTAATCCAGAATATTATACAAGAGTATGACCCTGAAAATCAGCTATGCATTTTGGCTTTAAAAATATCACAGACCTCTAGCTTGGTGACTTGGGCAGTCTTTCACTTCCTGTTCAATTCTTTGCCATAACATTAATAGGAAATCATCAATAGCAAATAGCATAACATCAAGAGCAAATCAAATAACATTAGGGTCTGAATTAAAAAAAAAAAAAGTCTCCAAGTGAAGGTCTTGATTGCTTATTTTATTAAAAATAGAGCACGGGCAATATTCTGCTGAATGGTTTAATTCACTAAAAATACAGTTCTGGACAAACAATTATCTGTACAATTTTGAGCAACAGTTGAATCATTGGACTAAGTGAAGCAGCGAGGCTCTTAAGAGACTTTCTTTAAAGCAGAGGCAGGAGTGTCACAGCATAACAGGTACACACTCCCCTGGGATATGGGAGTCAGTTCAAATCCCCTTTTGCCTGCTTCAGCAGGATTGGAACCAAGGTGCCACACTTCATTAGTGACTGCCTCAAGTAGTACATGAAGCACTCTGGAACAAAATTTTCTAAATATCTCAGGGCAAGGCAGTTCCTCAAGGATGGATCAAACGGGTATTAGAAGGATAATTTCAAACTAGTTTTGCAGTCCTCATAAAAGTGTCCTTCCTACTGAGTACTGAGTTATTTTTTCAGTCTTGGTTCCAATAAGTATATAACGTTAACAGGAGAAACTGAAATGAGTTAATTGAAGAATACAATAAGTTGTCTTCAAAGGTTAGTCTTCTAGGAGGTTGAAAACAACTGCAATATAAGCTCTTTGCTTTCATAGCAGCTAGGAGGATTTTGTTGCTTTGCCTTCCACATTAGGGCTTGACTTCTGTGTTGCAGTGCATGGGGGTTATTGCATCCTTTTCTGGTTTTATAATTCTAATCTTTTATTTGTATTAAAAATATTCCAAAACCAGCTTCTCTTTTAATTGAGTCTTTTTTTTTTTCTTATTCTTTTTTATTTTTGGGAAAAATCATCAGTTGGAATCCAAGCAAATCTTAATTCAAACATTTGTTTAAGTCACTGTCTTAGGAAAATTGTTGTCTTCACATAGTCAAAACCATGTCACTGTGCGTCAGTGCACATTTTTAACCATATTTCATCGGTAAAAGTGAAATAGATTTTCTGTTGTGTAACTCCATAAACTTTGTTTTCATCAGCAAAGGATTTTGCCTATAAGTAAAATATCATGTGTTGGTCCTAAATAGAACAAACATTGTGGTCTGTTACTGACTTAGAAATAGGAGCTTCATTGCTGTTGTATGTCCATGTGAAAGATGGGAGAATCTGACAAAGAAGTCACCTCTCACCATCTTTACTATATGCTTTTTTGTTCAAGAATTTTAAACCTTGTTACTGTACACAGGAAAGAGTGAAGTCTTGCCAGGGGTATTTGCCTTAGCTGTATCTCTTTTTCTGCATGCAAGGCACAAGAATCTTCTCTGTTGTAACACCTCATGGTGCTCTGAATTCAATAAAAATACAAAGAGTGCCTAGAATCTTTATTCTTATAAACAGCATCTCTGTATAAAAAAAGAAACTAATAGTTAACCAGTGAGTTAATGCACATTTCTATGAAAAAAAAGATTTTGAGAAACAAAGAAGACTAATGCTAAAGACTTTTGTGAAGATTGTGTATTGTAGGAAATGCTTTTAATGGGTTAGGAACTGGAGTGGAACGTGGCGTGAAAGTAATTGCAGGCAATTCTGATAGACAAATTGGCTACTGTTTCATTCAACTTTTTTTCCTATTTTAAATTTGGTCATTGGTTTCATATTTACTTTTGAAAGTGTTCTTCTGTATATTTCCTATAAACTGTTGTATACAATGCATCTAGATAGTTATGGAATCACACTTCCAAATATTGGGATCTTTTTTATCTGGCAGAGAAAATGTTCCTGTGTAATGCAGTGAATTATTCTAATGACTTTTAAACACCTCTTCCCTTTTCTTCTTTCTGCACTTTTCTTTTCTTGCTCATGTACCAAGTTCATCTTTGAAGTCACACTGTTAAAGTCAATGGAATTATTTAGCATGCTGGGCCCAATTAGTCCCTGAAAGGCTTAGATCCAGCTGATATCATGCTCTTCACTGGTTTCCTGTGATGTCTTTGTTAAACTAATTGCCTGGCTTGACCACCTGTGAAAAAGATGAATTGCATTCACATATATGTTAGAATGGCAGTTTAATACTGATTGAATTTGTTCGTCTGGTGGTTGATTTGTTCATGATTGCTTTCCTCAGACCCGAACAGAAAAAATATTTCTTGTGAATAAAGCGCTAAAGTTGGCTGAAAGGGCAGAACAGGTCAGGCCAGAATTGCTTGCTGTTAGGACACCAAGGTCAGGTTTGTATAGGCAGATTGTCGCTTGGGTAGAAGCTCAAATGTTTCTGAATATTAATAGGAGGCCAAACACTCCAGGGGAGAAAAAAGCAGTCCTTTCTCTCGGTTACTTTGATTCACCAAGTCACTTTTCACGGCAAAGTTGAAGCCTTAAGGACTCTAAGATGTGATTTCTAACAATTTGCAGTAGCAAGTTAAGAGGTTTTTTCCTCCGGCTATCTCCTTTGTTATCTTCCAGAGATCATCATTTTGAGAGCAAAGTCAGAAAAGAATACTGGGAAATCACTAGTCAAGAATGG
>VXAL01006689.1:56247-73456 GCA_013399475.1 Chauna torquata | reverse complement strand
AACGTGGAGTTACTTCCAGCCTTTGTACCCATGCAGGAAGACACTCAGCCACTTTCTGCTCCCTGAACCCATGCTGTTAGAGCTCCTCGATCTCTGAACTTGCCCCTCAAGCTGCACAAAGCTTAGTAAACCTCTTCAAGGTTTCCTGTAGTACCTAGACAGATGCTCTGAAAGGCTCTAAGTTACACTGGAAAACACTTTCTTCAGAAAGTGCTTCAGAATTACTTGAGGAAGTAGAGAGCACAGAGCTGTCTCTTTAATGAGACTGTGGTCTTGGATGAGGAATCCAAGAACCTGGGGTCTGTGGAAAGAACTTTACTACATACCTTTCATAATGTCTCTGGAGAAAGAATTGATTCCTTTAGACTACTTTATGACGCTTTGCCAGAGTAGCTTGAGTACCATGAAATACTAAAGTGTTTATCTTTCGGGACTCTCCAGACATTCAGATTTTATTATCTTCTTTTTAGAGGTGAGGCATAACAGGATAACAACTAAAGAGTATTAAAAATAGATTCTTGGTCAATCAAGTTTACAAACCAAGGAATGAGACAACATCTATCTGTTCACAAAAACAACAACAACAGCAAAAGGTGATCTATGTCCTGCAGTTGTTTTGTGTTGGCTGCAATTGTCTTGCAGTTTTATGACAATCTGTATTGCTAACTTCTGCAACAAATGAAACCAGTGCCTCTGCACCTATCTTTGTGTAGCAGTGCTACTATTCCTAACTCCAGAAAATTAGGAAGAGTTTACAGGAAGATTGTGATCATATGATTAAAAACAGAATACCTTCCATATGTGTAGAGGCAACAAATTAACAGTCTGACACTTCATAACTAAGATCTTACACTGCAAACTTCCCTATTAACTTAAGAACCCCCACCACAGCCGTCCTGTGTCACAGTTTGAATCTGGGTCAAAGGACAGGCAGTAATATTGGAACAAAATTAGATGAAGCAGAAAAATCTTGTCTCACAATCAGGACTTGTTTTTACTTTAGTACTGTAATTTAGTCTTATAGTGGCATATGTGTACATGCACGTAGGAACAACATAGGGCAACACAGGGAGCAAGAACGAACATTTTTGACAGCTAGTGATTACATGGAAACTGACTGAGAAGAGTTTCAGTTTAAGTGGTCAGCAGCCTCTTAAAACAGCGAAGTTAACATTTCTGTGCTCAGATAAGATAGCTTCTGTTTGAAGTATTAGCTGAAAGTGGAACATAAC
This sequence comes from Chauna torquata, assembly GCA_013399475.1. NCBI lineage: Eukaryota > Metazoa > Chordata > Aves > Anseriformes > Anhimidae > Chauna > Chauna torquata. The sequence continues at coordinate 72,224 of VXAL01006689.1, read as the reverse complement.
ATAATCCATTATGGATGGATGTAAGAGAAAAGAGTTGTTCTCAGCATAGATATACTTTGTACCAAGCAATCACATGAGGCTGCTATGTTCAGAAGTATGATTCTGACTTTGCAAAAAACCGGGCATTGACTCTGTGTTACCGTAACTGAAATGCATGACATAAACCTAGTTCTGAAGGGCATAAAAGTTAAGGGTCAAGCAGCACAAGACAACAACTGAGAAGAAATCAGAGATGGACCAAGGTACAAACAATGGTGTAAAAGCTAACTTCAGTTCACAATGAAACGCTTCTTTATAGAGAAAAATAAAAATAACAATGAAAAAAAAATGATTGGCAGGCCTGCCAGTCCTTGGACTCAGCCTACATTCTTTGAAAGCCCTAGTGCTTACAGAGGGGAAATGCAGACCTCTCTTACAATGTGGTAAAGGGCCCACAGCTGTGCACCATTCCTACTGGAACAGTTATATTCCTCCTTAAAGCGCAAGTCTTCAAATAAGCAGTACCATACAAAGGGTTATCTTTGTCAAGGGTGTTTACAGAAGGCTTTGAGGAAAGTGCATAGGAAGAAGTAAAAGGAATTACATCAAAATTTAAGGTTCGTACACATACTGCTAACTCAGCTACAGTTGTAAGCAAGAGGGAAGCAGTGGTAGAAATACCCTTCCATTTTCCTCCATATACCCTTACTTTTTACTTACTTTCTTCCCAGTTTTGATCCTTTTTTTTTTTTTTCCTGATTTTGTTTTGTTTGTTGTCATTGTTGTTAATACTGGATGTTTTATAACTCTTCCTTCCTCCATGTGGTTTGATCTAACCCAAGATAATGTAATGGGGACAACAGCCTACAACTGCCAGCTTACTGAACAATGAGGCTGAAGATACATTATGGGTTGACTACAGGTAATCATAGCATTAACCCAGGAACCAGCATAAATTTGGCTACATTTTTTGGAATCTGCAGCCTCACCCCAAGAGATAATGGAGCGGACGTTGTCCAGAGCTTACTTATATCATGTATCTTTGCAAGCCTTAGTTATGTGCCTTAGCACCCTGACATCACTGACTAGGTTAGATAGACCTATTATGAGGGCCTAGTGTTTACAAGATGTTTATTTAAAGGGTTTTTCAGCCTCTTGCTTCTTAAACATAAATAGGTCTCCTGCAAAATGAATGAGACATGCATTTGAGAATGCAATAGGTATTTACTCTGAAGCAAGACTGTTGTCTAGAACATTTTTAAATTAGCATATTTTAAAGTAAGTCAGGGGTTCTCTTCCAGAAGATCAATAAGTCATTTGCAGAGACACATTAGGCTAATCCCACTTTGGGTTCTTAGTGCTGTGCTGACTGCCAGCAGGTGTTTGATATGTTTAGCTAGGCAGGATGTAAATAAGTGTTACATCCTGTACAAGGGCTTTTTATGCTTTTTATGCTCTTTAAAAGCTTTTTTAACAGAGGAAAAAAAAAAAGCAAAAACTGTGATCTTTCCTGAACTATATGTACTAGGGCCCTCCATGCTGTATGACCGTAGTTGAACTCCTCTCTCCTAGCTTTTTACCACTGGCTTAGTACTGTTGTCACACAGGTATCTGCAGTTTAACAAGGGGTACTGTTTGAAAGGCATGTGAGTTAAAGCTGCAGGCATGAAAAGCGAGCCCTACATAACAATACTGATTTACATCTTTATAAATTCTAGGTGTACTGAACCTGTCATGAACCATGTCACTTTTACATAAGCTAAGAAACAACAATTTATATTTAGCTCTTCTGGTTATTCTTGACACTCTGGAAAAAACGTGCGTGATTGAAAGTTTATGTTAACAAGTCCATTAATGCTGTCAGCTGAAGTTATCTAGCTGCCTTCCTCCTCCCCTTCCAATGAGATTGCAGAAGGAGTGAAGGATCCTACACAGCTTCTAAGGGGGATAATTTGAATTAGTAGTCCAGTAGGACATCCAGACCCTCCTTTGCTCTAGCTAGTCTCTCTCTGCCAGATTAGCCAGAAATCAATGCTAGAAAAAGCCTGGAAGTATGTGGCAGTAGAGAAGGAAGCATGGACCTCTTCAGTGTAGTCTGTGGCCTGATGGACCTGTTCTTGAATGTCATCTGGGGAGACTATGGACACCAAAGAGATGTTCTTAAGAACTGGATATTACCACAAACTTCTGCCGAAGCACCGGACTCTATATGTTGTAAAGAAGGGTTAGGAATTCAGAAACATACTACCAGCTGTTCTGCACAGAAGAATTGCGGTATGAGTTCAGTGATCCTTATCCATTAGGATAGCATGATGTTGTATTACTTGCCAATATACATCTGTCTGGGCAGATTCCAGGTCTTTGTTTTCTCCAGGCTGCTTCCTATTCCACTGCAGCCACAGCTGCTTTTGCTTCTCTTTTCCATCTTGAAGGTTCTTATCCACCTCCTTGGATCAGCCAGCCTAGGGTCTAGAAAGGCAAATGGGAGGCATTCAGTCCATTCTCAGAGATCAGAAGGCAGGGCCAACTACATTTATACTAGTCAGCCAGTCATTCAACTACTAGTCATCTTGCAAGAAGTGAATTTCCACTATCAACATGTGGCTTATGATAGAAAAATTCCTGAAAGAACCACTTATACCTTCTCTTCTTCAAACAACACCCCCCCCAACAGAAGAACATCTCAATACCTTGTGCTATAAACTGCATATTTGCAGCCTTGTGTGAAAGTGTTTAAGTCACAGCTGAGCTAGTGTATGTACAGAAATGTCTATATGTGCATATCCTGCTTGATTAGAAGTGTGTCATATGCAAGTGTTGAGCCATTCCACTAATGTTAGCAGGTTTTATTTAAGAGTTTAGAGCACAACTCTGTCAGAGCAGTGGCTGTTGTTGAAGGCATTGNGCTCTGAGTATGTTTGAAAGTCTTACACAGTTTCTTGCCAGGGGAATTGATTGCTGAAGCTGGGAATTCAATTGCATGAATCCCTCATGCTCTGCCTAACTTGTGTAGTTTTCTCCATGAAACTTGGGAAGGCTCTCTGGTGGAGTTTGGTTGAAAGTAGGAGTCCGGACACATGTAGGAACTTTCTTCTCTTTGTTTCCCTTGCTTTATGGAAGGAGCTTCAAACCCCTCCAGACATTTTGCAAACTTAGCTGAAAGTAGTAACAAGGGTTATTCTTGCGAAGGGACAGATACAGGCAGCTTCCAGATGACTGTATGCCATCCTGGCAAAGATCAAGAACAAGTTAATGAATGCCAAACTCTTCTGTGAAACTAATTTTTAGTCTAACCTCCTACGGATATTGTGTTATGAGCATTCATGCAACCATTACAGGTGCCATAACAAGCAAAGCTGTAGATATCTCAAGGCAGGAAATTGGTATTTATGCTCATTAGCCAGTGAACTTTGATAAAGTAGAAGGATTAAATCTGAGCTTAAGTGAAAGCCTGTCCTTTAATTCTGCAGTGGAACATTAGTTTCTATGTCAAATCCTCAAAGAAAGTGTAGCATATAATTATAGAGGAAAACAGCTGTTGCAGAGGCAGCTATTCCAGATGTTCCAGATTCTCTGAATGTCACTTACTAGGGATGCCAGTTAAAGGTGTGGGTGAGGAATCAGGGTTCTTGTCAAATAGAGCTATTTACATTCAGAAGGATGCCACATAGCACCTCTGTACTTCAAAGGGAATATGATATGATCAGGAAAACCAGTCATAAAGCCCTATCTTACAAGCTTAAGAAAGCACAGCTGAGAGGAGTCCTTAATACAATTTCTGTCTGACCGTACTTGGCACTACCAGTTTCAGCTGCTAGTTGAGAATGATTCTTTAACTCCTCCTTTGCAGTTATGAATGCCTATAGTAAAGTCAGAGGTGGTTTTGTCAACAACATTAGAAATTGCTTATGTTTCATTCTTAGTATCTAGGACTGAGCAATCTTTCTACCCTGAACAGCTGAGGTAAGACAAGTATAAGTATAAATCACTCAGGAAGTGATTCCACTTCCATTGATCAAATGGAAGGCATGTTTATATGCCATTCAACATTTAACATACCAGTGTGTAGTCAAGAATCAGTGCTTTCCAGTAGCTGTAGCTTCACTGCATTCCTGAAACACTGCTTAAATTCAGCAAGCCTCTAACTCTTCCCTGGCCATTTGCTTGGAAAATCAGCCACTTGACTAAGCAATGAGAAGCAGAATTTTAGTTCTGCTTTATTCCTGTGAAGACTTGCAGTCTCATGTATACACAACAGGAAAAGCATTACTGATGTTTTCTAGATGTTACACATGGAAAACATAATCCCATATCAAGGAACCTTAGATGTAGTTAGCATCAAACTGATTAACTCTAGGAACTCAGTCATGTTTCCTCTTTTCAAAAGAGTATAAAACACTCACTCAGATCTTCATCACTTATTAGTAGGAAATACCCCCCAAATTACTCTGATTTTTACCAGCAGGATGTCAGAACGGACAGCGGCTATCTGGCCTATGCTTGATTCTGAAGCTACATACATGCTGATACTGGCTACTAGTTGGGTCATCTTTGCTGTCATCTCAACAGCCTCTCCAGCTCTTTCCATCACTTCAGTTGTTTCCACTGCTGCAGAAGCTATGACTTCATCTGCATCAAAAAGTAGTTAGGAAGAAAAAAAATGGAATATTAACATACTTAATAGGTCAAAGTAGTTCACAGTTCTGTTCTGTTTCTGCATTTCAGCTTGTTCTACTGATGGTATCTCAGAAGTGCATAATTTGGTCCGACCCATCAGCTTGCCATCAGCGACCAGTGTACAAGATATGTATTACAGAAGTTTTATGTTAAAATGCACTGTAAGCAGTCAATTCACAGAACACTTATATTTGCCCAAGGTAGGACATTTGGACAAGGAAAGAAGCCCAGATTTGACAGAAGATCTGAAGCTGAAACCCACAAGATTCATTTTAAAGAGTTGCCCATCATCCTATATCATCTACCTCTCATCAGCGCAGGTTGTTCTGAACAAGGCCTGTTTTCTTATGTGAGTTTCATTGTACTGAAGTTTCAGGCGGGATACTTCTTTATTTGCCAGATCTTGCTAGCAGTAGGTCAGTCGAGTTGCTTATTGCTCTCTGGAAAGAATACCCATGCCACTGTCCACCCAAGAGATTCAGAGTTAGAACAAAGTTCTTAGAGTATTTTATGAGAAGCCTAGGAAGTGTATGAGTTGCCCTACTCCCTCTTGCAACTCTTCCTATCCGTTCTCAGTATGACTGTCTGCAGTGTGTCTCAATCTTCTGCCTAAAGGAAGACAGTGGATTAGTCAAAGATTAAACATCCAAGGACAGCCAGATAAATTTGTTTTCCTTTTGACAGCCCTGACACTTACTAGCAGCATGCTATACAAATAAGAGGTTTGTTGTACCCTGATTGCCACTCTTCTTTACCCAACACTGAATCAATCTCAAGACCAACTTCCCTGTTGTGGGAAGTCCATTACAAATGAAGTCAGGCCTCATGGATGTTTGCTTCTGGCAGGCTTAAGAGAATTTATATTGCCAAGAATAGATAGCCAAACACAGCTGAAGATTTCTCCAGGCAAACATGGGTAATGAAAAGGGGGAATGATATTACTGATCAAAGATATATTGTATATTTGACAAGTTTGTTGAAAGATACAACTGATGCAGCAGATCACTTGCATACTCACCTATTTCCATCAGTAATATCCACTTTAGAAATATTTTCCTGCTGCTTAGTAGATGAGATTTTGAAATCAGAGAAGGGGTCGGAAGAGAAATGTTTCTGAACTTCATGTCATTTAAGTGATAGCATTATACAGGTGTTTGTATTGTCTTCACCTCAATCCCTTTAAAGTCATTGAAGGAGACTGCAAGTGTTCTCACAGTATTCTCACTATGTCCTTGGTAAACAAGCAGTACATGCAAGGTCTTTGATGGAACATTTGCAATTGCATCTACAGAGTTATCCCAGCTCCTGAAGGACTTCATCACTTGCAGCTGGTGGGAAGGAATGACTATAACACACAGCAACTGATTCTAGTAGCTGTAGTCCAAAGGATGATGACACTGAAGTGGCACATGTCTTCTGTGTGCCCTGAATTGCCAGCTCTCTACAACAGTTACTATCAAGGTGGAGGGTTTTGACAGGCCCAGTTAGAGGCATCCATCTATTAAGTGAAGATCACAGCTTCTTTATTATATATGTGGCATAACTGCATTAATTGGTCAAATTAAGGTTTTTATTCTGTCATATAAAAAAGGGACAGGCTGAAGAAGCAATTGACTAGAACAATTGCCAAGCTGTGTAGGGTAGACAGTTCTATCTGTTTTAGTTATGGCAAAATACTACCCTTACAGCTCTTACCAAGAATTTTTCTGTCTTAATTTTTAATATTATTTACCAATTTCTTTCTTCCATGTATACACTCACTGCCTTCTAGTCATTACTGAAATTTAATTCCCCTAAGAAATTCTCATCCTAGGCTGAAAGTTACAAGTTTAACTAAAACGTTCTGTAGCTACTATCTCACAACTGGTTGCCTGTGTTTTATTTTCCAACTAGATCCATTAAGAACTATGAGGCTCTAAACTCCTCAGTTAGCGCATGCAGAAGTCTTTATGGCTCAGATATTATAGATAATGATGGGTCTTATACATCTTTATGACAGACCAGTCATAAAATTAAAAGTCATCATAGTATTTGAGATGAGCTTTTAATTGTGCTCATAACTCACTGAAAATTCCTCACTGGGTATCCAGCATGTTACTCAGGTCAAATATAAAATGTGTGTTTGCTGTCTGAGAGAACAGATAGTTCAGGATTAAGGTGTTTTTATTTTTATTTTTATTTTTTCCCCTAACTAGAGTTAAAAGGAAGGAAAGCTGAAAGTTTTTAATCAAAGTTTGTGGTGGTTTTACCCAGCTAAGCAGGCGACCTCCACCACAACCGCTCGCTCACTCCCTGTCCTCAAAGAAACAAGGGGAGAAAATATGATGGACCAGGGCTTAAGGGTTGAGATAGGGACAAGCAAGTTACTCACGGGCAAAAACAGACTCAACATAGGGAGATTAGTATAATTTATTACTATAACTAGCAAACTAGAGCAGTGAGAAACTAAAAGCAAACTGAAAACACCTTCCCCCAATCCACCCTCTTCTACCTCCTCCCCCCGAGCGGCGCAGGGGAACGGGGAATGGGGGTTGTGGTCAGTCCATGTCGCTTCGTCTCTGCCACTCCTTCATGGTCGCTCTCTGTTCCCCTGCTCCAACGTGGTGTCCCTCCCACGGGATGCCGTCCTTCCCGAATGGATCCTGCGTGGGCTTCCCACAGGCTGCAGCTCTTCAAGAGCTGCTCCAATATGGGTCCGTACCACGGGGTCCATCCTTCAGGAGCAAACTGCTCCAGCATGGGTCCCCCACGGGTGGCAGCTCCTACCGGATCACCTGCTCCTGCGTGGGCTCCTCTCCACGGGCTACAGGTCCGGCCCAGAGCCTGCTCCTGTGGGGGCTCTCCATGGGCTGCAGCCTCCTTCGGGCCAGATCCACCTGCTCCACCGTGGGCTCCTCCACGGGCTGCAGCGTGGAGATCTGCTCCATGTGGTACCCCATGGGCTGCAGGGGGACAGCCTGCTCCACCATGGGCCTCACCACAGGCCGCAGGGGAACTTCTGCTCCGGCACCTGGAGCACCTCCTCCCCCTCCTTCTTCACTGCCCTTGGTGTCTGCAGGACTGTTCCTCACTCCTCTCACTCCCAGCTGCTGTTGCGCAGCAGTTTTTCCCCCTTCTTAAATATGCTCTCACAGAGGCGCAAACAGCACTGCTCATTGGTTCAGGTCTGGCCAGCGGTGCGTCCCTTTTGGAGCCGGCTGGAGCTGGCTCTTATCTGACATGGGGCAGCTTCTGGAATCTTCTCACAGAAGCCACCCCTGTGGCCCCCCTGCTACCAAACCTTTACCACGTAAACCCAATACAAAGTTTTATAAAGAAGTTTACTCATCTGTATGTGTAACATCGCATTAGATAACACTGAAGTCTTCCAGAGTGCAGTACCTTCTTTACTTTTCTGCAGCTGCTGAGTCCTATCATGCTACCTCTAGGTAACTGGATGGAAAATACACCTTACTGTTGGCAGGTCAGGAATAATTTATGTCCTTTGCTTCATGCTGAGGTTACTGCTATTCAAAGGCTTATTTGACTCGTAGCAGTTACACCCATTGCTGTGTTACCCATCCGGGTTTAAATAGTCTCCTTCAAGATCTTTAATTTTAAGCAGCCCTAAGTTCCTCCACCTCCCCAGAATACTTATGTATTCATACAACTGTACACAAACCTATCCTGAAAACAGCCAGGAGAGTTTGTAATTAACTAAGACCAAATTATCCCCCTTTTCTCTTAATGGCTTCTTAAAGAATGGTTTTGTGATTAGTATGAAATCTTAGTCTTTCAGAGAAGCCATTAAAAAAAAACTTCAGGGAGAGACAGATGTTTGTAAAGCCTAAATTTTCTTTCTGCTAGACAATAGAGGTCTTACATCATTTTGTCTTTTACATTTGCTAGTTCTATAGTTTGATTTTTACAGCTTCTCATTTAGCATGGAACTGAAGGACATTTCCAGGACAACTAAATCTGACATTATCTCCATCATTTTCCCAAAGGCATTCACATGGATGCCATTAACAGATTTTTATTTATTAATGAAGTACTTGAGTAACCTAGCTGATCTCAGAAAAAGAAATGAAGGTGAGAGGATGGAATGATTTCTGGTCATCTCCATCCCAAATCTCATCCTGTGAAACACATCAGCTTTACACGTGGCCATTGCCAATAGAGTCACCTTGTATTTATTCTGTAAGAGACCTTCTGGATTTTAGGAAGACAAACATAGCACCTGTTTTCACTACACAGAAAGATCAGCTAAAATTATTTGTACCTATAAGTCCTCTCGGGATAACAGATTTCCTGAGCTTTCATTACTTGTGATTACTAGTAAGGGCTACTTAGTTTAACCAAAGTGAAAGTCATTTATCTCTTAGACCAATTATCCAGGATGTTTTGAATGTTCAGTTTCAACACAAATCTATAAAAATGAAAAATTAGTTTGACTAGCTTGAGAACACCTCAAAGTTCTGTGTTAACCTTTAGCATGAGAACATTCATTTTTTAGAAAAGTAGCTGTGAAAAGAGGTACTTGTAGAGTGCAATATCAGTGTAGAAGCTGTCACTTCCTCAAAAGTATGCAGAAACTATGGGGAACACTCAGTAAGAAAGAAATTGAGTGCTTTATGTTCAGAAAGTTATCGTACCTTTCTCACCAGCTCAGGAGTCTCTAGCTTGAAAATTCTCATCAATTATTATTATTATTAAATTATTATTGTTGTTGTTGTTATTATTTTCTATAGCAAGTGATTGAATTCTCATACTGTACCAGCCTAACTGAGAATAAAGAAAAAAGTTTATAATGTGTTAGAGAGTAGAAACATACATGGAACAGGGTCGGTGGAAAGACCAGCTGATGACCACAGTTAGACACATTTACCATTAAGAAGAATTAGTATTTTTACAAACATCTTTTTTTTCTTTTCCCAGCCCTTACCTCTTTTTCTATACTTTTATCAGATTTTCCTCCACATAGCCTACACTGTGAAAGGTAGATCTGCTCATATTACATGTCAGGCTGATGAGCTCCTCATATGGAACAGCAACCAAGACAGGTAGCACACACACACAGAAAGAAAAAAAAAAAAATGGAAGCATCAGATGGCTGTCAAATACATTGTACTCTACCACTGTTGTTTTTTCTTTCTGAAACAGTGGGTTTTATCTGTGCGCAGCAGCATCTAGTAGAAGCGTATCACCTTTCCTTTTGATATAATCATTCCTTTTTCTATATCACAGAATAATGGAGGTTGGAAGGCACCTCTGCAGATATGCAATCACCACCCCCAACTCAAAGCAGAGTCAGGTAGAGCAGGTTGCCCAGGGTCATGTCTGACTGGGTTCTGAACATCTACAAAGATATAGACATTACACCTCTCCGGACAACCTGTTTCAGCATTTGACCACTCTCCTTGTAAAAATATTTAAAATGGAATTTTCTTTATTTTGGGGTTGCCCATGATAAAAAAACAAAAAAACCCAAAACAACGGTCAAAACATAGATGGGTATCTTTCAAATGCAAAAATTAGAATCCTCTCAAAAGAAGAAGAGCCATGACACTTTTCTTCACAAAAGTTTGGTTTGGAATCAGGCACAAAAAAGAAAGTGTTGATTAGGAGGCAGGTAGTCAACCTTTAATAGGTAGTTAGAAGCAGTTGATTGAATAAGCAAAAGCTCAGGTGGACTCTCAGGGATTCAAATAGACATATGACTCTTGTGCATGGAGAAAGCATGAGCTCTGAGATGGGAAAGGATTTAGCTTTACCTCTTAGACTTGTAGGTCAGGTAACCGAGCAGTGCAGGTAGCTAGATAGCTTGAGGTTTTTGTGGGAATAATGTTTTCTTTCTTTCTTTCTTTCTTAGTACCCAGGAGTAGGAATGGAGTACCATGCTACCTTCCTTTCTTTAAAAAATGAGAGTTGCAGAGGCTCAAGTCCTTGCATTTTCATGGGGAGGTGAAAACAGCTATTTAACAGGTCTGATAGAAGACTATTTTCAGCACCTGATGTGTCTGCATACATCAGCTTCTTCAGTCCTCCAAGTGTGTAGGAAAATGAGACTATTAGCACCTTTGTTTAAGAGCAAATAGAGATATTAAGGAAGCCTGGCTTCCCAAAGATTAATGCCCCATGCAGAGATGCGCATCTCTGTGAGGTCTCTGTAGTGTCTAAAGAGAGCTGTCTCGTGTGGTTTCCACCTGCTTTGCCCATTAGAGGAGTTAGTGGGGATCTCACTTCTGTTCACTGGCCATTGTAGAAAACTGGTAGTAATGTAGTATCTTTGAAACCTCTTTCTTTTCGTTGGATAAGTTACAAGGGTGGTTGGAGGAAGTCAGCTGGATGGATCTGTATAGATGTAAGCACATACTTTGTTGGCCTAGTGCCTTTTCACATTCATCAGTGAATCTGGTTAGAATTTTTCTCAGGACAAAGAAGTACATTTGCATGCAGTCTGTTTTCTTGAAGAGATGAGTCTTCATCGTCTCGTGTTTCTGTGGGTGTTTTTTCTGACTCTTCCTGTTCTTGGGATCACAAAAGCAGGAGTTGAACCACAGTCCATTGCACCTTGACCTTTCATCTGGAGTTAATGAAGTGCCTATCTCCTCTCAGAGGTTTGCAGAATGGCAAGACGAACAGGCATTTCTGACACCACTTATGTAGCAAACAGTTGTAGCTCCTAGAATACCCTTTTCGTTACCCTTTCCATTTGAGAACACTATGATGTCTTCTAATTCGGTATTTCTTGTCGCACATCAGTGCAGGATTGGTATAAAAGAAGAGGTGTTCTCTTTCTTAAATCCCTGGAGAGGTTACTTTGCACCACTTTTACTTTGAGAGCTGTGTATCTAATGAAAGTCACATGTCCGAAAGTCTTTTTAGAAGGAAAACTAGAAATGCAGAATGTATTTTCTCTTTGAGTATTTGGGTATCTTGTGTTTTGGCAATCTACGGAGACACCACAGTTTGTACAGAAAGAACCATGATAATCCTGTTTTTTTCCTGAATCCTGGCAAACAGTGATTGCTACCTTCCCACACATTATCTTACATTTATCTCATCTGCCTGCTTTCTCTGAGGCAGGACCAAATATACCTATGTTGTTCTTTAACAACTGTTACATTAACCTGATCTTAAATGATTTTAGCAATACAAGTTCAGTAACTTTCCTGTAGCACTGTTAACAATTCTTGCAGTTTCAAGTGACTGGTTTCTTTTAATGTTTTTAACCTCCAGAAGACTCCCAAACAAAAACCAAACCACACCAAACCAAAACAAAAAAGCCACTATTTTTGAAAGTGTAAATTGTCCATGCTCAGGGTATACAATGAGTTTATCCTTATTTTGAAAAGGTCTTATTTTAAGAGTAAGAACGGAATACAAGTAATCTTGAATGTCTATGCTAAATAACATCCAATAGATTTCCAAAAAAAAAAAAACAAATGAAGAAGTGTCATGGTTTTGGCTGGGACAGAGTTAATTTTCTTCGTAGAGGCTCACACAATGCTGTGTTTTGGATTTTTGATGAAAATAGCGGTGATGTTTTTAGTCGTTGCAGAGCAGTGTTTATACAGAGCCAAGGACTTTTTTGCTTCTTGTGCTGCCCTGCTAGCGAGGAGGCTGGGGGTGCACAAGGATCTGGGAGGGGACACAGCCAGGACAGATGATGGAGACTGACCAAAGAGATACGCCATACCATATGACGTCAGGCTCAGCAATAAAAGCTGGGGTAAAGAAGGAGGAAGGGGGGGACGTTGGTAGCGATGGCGTTTGTCTTCTCAAGAAACCGTTACGCGTGATCCCTGCTTTCCTGGAAGCGGCTGAACACCTGCCTACCCATGGGAAGTAGCAAATGAATTCCTCATATTGGTTTGCTTGCCCACGCAGCTTTTGCTTTACCTAGTAAACTGTCTTTATCTCAACCCATGAGTTCTCGCACTTTTACCTTTCTGATTATCTGCCCCATCCCACGTGGGGAGAGTGAGCAAGCAGCTGTGTGGCACTTAGCTGCCTGCCGGGGCTAACCCACAAGAAGAAGGCATAAATTTTGGTAAAAAAAAAAAAGGTAACATCTTGTACGTTGTACTCCTTTGTTCTTACCAATATCTTTAGTCAGTCTCCTGGCTGGAGTATTCTCATCTGTTACAGGACATTTCAGATAGATTTTGCCAAAGATATGCAAATCCAGGCGATAAAAACTAGAGTTGTATTGTGAAAACTTTCAGTATACAGCTTTTATGCTCTGCTTAAATTTCTTTTGAAATTGTGTAAGTCTGGCCTGTTTTGCATCATTTATTTTTTGCTTGGGTTGCATTATTGGTAATTTTGTCTGGGTACAGCCATGAATTCTATTGGATGAAGGCAACTCTCTGAGTATGTGTATCAGAACACAATACCCGTTTTCTATGTGAAGTTTTAATTTTCTTTAACTTGCACATAGGACTGAATTTTCAAAGGAGTAGAATACATGGCTCACAATAAATCTTGATGTCCTACTGGTCACAGGGAAAACCTCCTGAATAAATACTTACCCACTATGCTGAATTTATGTCTGGTGACATGTAAGTAAGTTTCTTAAAGAAACTGATTAAGTCATTAAAAAAAAAATCAGGAAGTTAGTGAAAAGAACTTTGCTTAGTGATTTTTAAGAAAGAGAAGACAAGTAGATGAGAAAGAAACCACAAATGTGCTTTCCAAGAAGAGGCAAGAGGTAACATTTTGATTCCTCTTTTTGGGAGCAGAAGCCAAATGCAAAATGGCAGGAGGAGTTAAAACATTATTTACCAGCTAAGAGAGCTCTTGAGCAAAAGCTCTGAATTTGGGTGGAAGATTGGTAGAGAGGTGCATGAATTTCCTCACTGCCTCCCATATACATGCTGTGTTGGGAATTTTTATTGTACCCCTTGGAAAAGATAAACACACGTTTGTCCTTAAATGTAAAGAGATTTAATGAATAATGCATTGATCATTAATGCTCTAAGTGTAAGCTCTAAGGGTTTTTTTTGGTAGTGGGTTCATGGCTTCCATTAATTTCAAGAGTAGTTTTAGTTGCCTATGTAGTTACAATTTTGTGATATCATGTTTTATCTTCCCAACGAGAGAATAGCTGCTATATCCAAAGACTGCATGTACTTACACGCTTATTTGCGTAAGCAGACCACTTTTTGCAGTCCTAGTACTCTTCTTACCTGTTAAAAATAAGATTGTGCTGAATGGAAGAAACTGAATTCTACTACAGTTATTTGCCAATATATTTCACAGTTAGCACCAAGACACTGAGAAAAAATGCCAGCTTTTACTGGAATACTGTTTATACATTGACTGAATTCTAATAAACAGTGTAAGTAACATAGATTAAATCTTGACCTTTTGAAAGTGACTGAGAGAATTTTTCTTGAAGAAAATAGTCATTTTAATTGGCATTTTGTTTAGCCAAGACTGTGGGCTTTGCATGGTATACCATGATAAAAAAAAAAAAAAAAAGGCTGGTTTTATTTACTGAAAGGAGGGAGAACAAGTAAGAAGCCCAAAACACAATAAACCATTTTGCACCACAAAACTGTCAAAGTTTATTATTACGTACTGCTTCATGCAGATGAGAGCATCAGTTTCCAGTCACAGGGATGCTGGTGTCAAACTAAGAAAAGGGTTCGTACTGCAGCATTCAAGTTAAATGATAAAAGTATAGCATTTTTCTTATTTGTTCTCCTGTAAGCTGCACGAGTTTTAAGATATGACCGGTATGTGCACATGAAAGGATTTCTTCCTAGGCACTAACACAGAGAGCCTTAGATGTTACTGTACCTGGGCAAATGCTGAAAGAACATGAAGTAATAAATAAGGCACATATTAAATGAGTATCTGGTTGGTGGCACAGGAAAATGTTCTTCGCTTCTCCCCCTGATTTGCCTTTGTCCTTTTTTTTCCGAACACCATCAAGGATCAGGTTTGTGACTTTTCTTCCTTGGGCTTAGTTCCTAGATTCTACATGATGTCATAGAAACCAACAGATTTTTCCTTGCACGTTTTTTTTACTATAAGCAGATGGTTTCTCTGAACTCTAGGCATTCTGCCTCTTAAACTTCAGATGCAGCAGTTCAAACAAACATGTTTTTTTCCTCCAAATTTGCAAATTATTTCCCAGGAAAACAATAGTGAGAAAATTATTTTGTGAAGTGCCATCAGCTTCAGTAAAGTGGCTGAATGAGAAGTGAAGAACTTGTGTGGAGATGGTAGTACTCAGTTGAACAGTTGTGGAGAAAAGAAGGCTGTTTCAGTTTTGTGGATGTGCTTGCAAGAGAAATACATTCCAACAAAAAAGGACGGTGTGGGGAGAGGTAGTGTTGATAATGCCTATTTTTCTCCCTACAGCATTAAACTCAAAGCATAGGGTTTGTATCTAAAACACAAAAGATACAGAACTGAAAGATCAGTCACTCACCCTCTTATTTGTCCACCTACATGCTTGATTCAACCTAAAAAAAAATTAATGCCTTTTGTAGGTTTTCCAATCTTTTGTTTCTTCTGGAATTTTAAGAGGTATACAGCTGCCAGAATGGAAATGTTTTGTGCTGGTATTTCCATCAAAAATGATCTGCAGAATTTTCAGTTCACAGGAAATTGTAAAAGTATTTTCATTTTGAATAGGAATGAAGTCATATTCAGAAATAAGAAAAATCCCGTGAAAGAATACTTCTGAGTTTTAAAGGACTCCTCTCATATATTATTCCTGTAAGACTAAAGTTAAAATGAAAATATATTAAATGAGAATAAATTAAATCCTACATTACTTTGCTGTAATAATTTTGGATGGGCAAAATACGTTCATTGACATTAAGTAACAAATTGGTATATTCAGAAAATCTGGACAGATGTGTTACTAGATGTATGACATTAAGCGCAAAGGGCAGATGAGCAGATGAAGTCAAAATGATCATTTCAGCAACTGAGATAAGAATTTGAATTACAATGAAAACTCTGTTGCCTTTTCACTCTTCAAATTTGTTCCTTCAGATCAGGCTGGGCTGTACCTTCAAGCTCTCCTGATGATTGCTTTATGTGCTCTAAATACTTGGTATTCTGGGCTGTCAAAACTTTTGAAAAATACCTGGAAAAACAAACAGAAGAAGTTAGTGAATAGAGTCAGTGGCACTAAAGAAATAGCATTCAGCTGTTGCTTTTATAATTCCAAAGCTGTAAGGTGTGTTGAGCCACAAAAACACATTAACTTTAGTTTCAGCATTTTCTCCAGGACGGTAATGGAGCGCTGTTTCAGTGACACCAAAATCATTCATAACTGATACTTGCTCTTCTCTTCCCCGCCGCCGCCCCCGCCC
>VXAL01006689.1:15336-49305 GCA_013399475.1 Chauna torquata | reverse complement strand
AAAAAAAAAAAAAAAAAAGAAATACAAGTAAGGGCTAATCTCAATTACTTCAATGACGTTTTGGTTACTTATGGGAGTTGTGTTAGAAAGTGATGCCACAGTACAATGCTACACTAATCCTTTGCTTATTACGTTACTCATCTACAGAAACTCTGCCTCCTCAAGGAAGAAAGGTGGATACCTAGAAAATGTAATACCTTTCAAGACTTAGCCATTTTTTTGTTTGCAGCTTGGTCAGCAGGACTTCTTTTCAGAAAGTCATCACAAAGAATGGTGAAATAAAGAATCACAGAATCACAGAATCGTCTAGTTTGAAAGAGATCTCCAAGATCATCTAGTCCAACCTCTGTCCTAACACTAACAAGACCTCCACTAAACCATATCACTAAGACTATTCAGGAGTTTATAAAAGAGTATTTCCCGCTAGGTGACAAACTCCTGTGTTCATGGAATACAAGGAAAATGTTAAATTCTGACGTTTTGTACAAAGTTTCTATTAAAAATAAATTAAAAAAAATCCTTTTTATGAAAGAAGCAAGTAACTTTACAAAAGTCTCTGCTATTACTAATGAACCTTCTGGGTGTCACTTCTTGCCTCAAATGAACCTGCATTTAAGATAACGGTATAGAAGAGAATCATCTGATTTAATTATTTCAAGTTGTGTTTTTATTATTTTTGTGTTGAGATATGGTTCAAGAGTACTAGGCTTAGTTATTCCTACCTTTCATCATCAAAACTCTCCAGTAAAGTTCATTGTATCACACACATTACTTGCTCACTCTTTCTCGCTGATGCTCATTTACTGTAGCTATGGAAAGACTTGTGAGTCTGTGGGACTGCTGCATGTGTGTGTGCACTTTTGGGAAGAAGATTGCACCAGGCAGGTTCTGGGTTCTGGTTTGGGTCATGAAATAGAATAATTAATGAAAATATTCTGAAACAGGTCACCATTATGTGAGGTCTTTTTACTTAAAAGTTCTCAGCAAAAGAAAATAATCTAACAGGCATAGAAATAGAGATATTATTCAAAGAAAAAAACTGCTTTGAGTTTAAACGTTACTACATGGAAGGGGTCAGCTTGGAAAGAATAATTATTTTCCTCCAGGTAATGAAACAAACAAAGAAGATCCAAAAACCCATGGTAAAACAAAGACCTAGGTTATTATTTGTAAAACTTATTTCTTAAAACTGCCAGAAAGGGGGAAAAAAACCTGCAGTTGCAGATGCAGAATGTGAATACTGCACAGATGCCAGAGAGAGAGCTCCAAGTTGAGTTATCTTGGAAAATGAGGCATGAGATATCACTTCTTAGCTGGAGAGGAGTAACTTAGCTGAACTGCACTCATAGACAATCTGCAGTCCATCTGGAATTGTATGCAATCTGATTCACCCTTCAAAACAGTTTGTTTAGGTTTTTGCTTATAGAAATAAGCCATAAATCTGTTACTACCAATTTGTCTGAAAGTGAGGTTTACATGATCTAGTGTCCTAAATTTCATCTGTAAAAAGCAAAAACTTAAAACAGAGATTTTTCAGGAGTCTCAAGTCCCTTAAGACTCGTAGAGATGCTCAAATAGAGATGAGATGAATAAAGGATCAAAGCTCTGTCGAATGGTCAATCGAAGCTTTAATAAAGGTCACTTAATAGTGAATTCTCATGTCTTATGTACCTGATGTTTATGAAATCTGATTTATGTTGTTTTGTGCTAAGAGGCAATGATTATAACGTGAAAGAAGAGAGGTTCTGACGTAAAAAAAAACAAACAAACAAGAACAAAAACCAACCAACCAAACAAAAAACCCCACCAAAACAACAACGTGGTCAGTCTGGCAGAGCAACAGGGGCCCAGAGATGTTGGAGGTTTTCAAGACATGATTGGATGTAGTGTGACCTGAGGTCTCAGTATGAATTCAGTTCTGACGTAGGGGTGAGCTGGAGTTTGAACTAGAGACCTCACCTTATCCTTTCTAACTGCAATGATCGTCTGGGTCTATAGGAGCAGACAGTTCTGAAACCCAATTTGTATTATTGAGAAGTATACAAATAATTGCTTAATACTATGAAAAATGCGTGGGAATTCAGCAGGCTGGTGTTTTTCATCATGACTGGTAATTTGCCAAAAAAGGTCTTCATAAAATTTTGCATGTATTTCCTCTGTCCACCAACATCATTCAATTCAAAAATTTCCAGTTGCGAGGAACCACAGTTACCTGAAACAATTGTCTGCACCGTGCTATGCTGAAAGCAAGTGATGAAGGAAAAAACCATATGTGAGCATTCTATCTGAAAAATATTTTCCAGACTATTGAGAGAATAAACACATTGTGTAGGGGAGGATGGACAGGTTTGCCAATTATTTGATAAACAAAGCAGAGGCTAAATTCTTAATGAATATTGTTAATAATTGATAGTCAGCCAGCTTTGGTTTTAATTTCCTTTCCCCTGTGGCATCACTGTGCTGACTAAATCATTTTGGGATGCAGGTTGCCAGGTGACCAACTTTTTCCACCCTTGACAAACGTCTAAACATTAAAGGGACAGGCACATCTTTTTGGAGGCCAGGTTCATTATCTTTGGAAAAGTGACATTCCTGACATTGCTGTTGTGGGGGACATCATTGCTGTTCCTGTAGAGAAGGGCAACAGTGTGAAATGGCTTTACCAACCCAGCAGGGAGTAAGATGGATTGTAGCAAAGCTGAGCAAGGAAAGGGGCAAAAACAGGTGAAGGGAAGGTAAAAATGAAGTGGTAATTGCTAACAAAAAGTTTCTCTAGTTTCTGAAATAATCCAAACACAGGAATGACAACGGGAAAATAGATTAAGAAGAGGATGTAAGAAGAAAGCAAAATTAAGAGCAAAGAGATGACTACTATGTGTTTGGACTTAAAAAAAAAAAAAGTTCTTGTCAATTTTCTTTGTGGAAAGAGTGCTGCTTGCCAAATGAAAAGAAATTCTAAAGACTGCAGGATCCTGTTTGACTTCAAAATTGTCAATTTCCCAACACAAATGAGCTTTGTGGCACTTAAAATAAATGGGTATAGTTATGTGAAACGAATGCGTATCTGTAAAAGAATTCTTAGAGAGATTTCTGTATTCTTAGGAGACTGCAAACAAACAAACAAATAAAAAATCAAAAACAAATAAGCAAACAAAACCCAACCAAACAAAAAATGCCATATCACATTTGTTGCAGACAAAAGCAAGAGCTATTTGCCAGTGGCTGGAAATGTTGGGGATGAGGACAGGCTGAAAGAGCTGGGCCTGTTTAGCCTGGAAAAGAGAAGACTGAGGGGAGAGCTCATTAATGTATATAAACATCTGAGGGGAGGGTGTCAAGAGAACGGAACCGAACTCTCTTCAGCTGTGCCCAGCGATAGGACGAGAGGCAATGGGCACAAACTGAAACACAGGAGGTTCCGGCTCAACATGAGGGGGCACTTCTTTACTGTGACGGTGACAGAGCACTGGAACAGGTTGCCCAGAGAGGATGTGGAGTTTCCTTCTCTGGAGATATTCAAAGTCCGCCTGGGTGCCATCTTGCGCAACGTGCTCTAGGTGATCCTTCTCGGCAGGGGGGGTGGACTAGATGATCTTCAGAGGTCCCTTCCAACCCTGCCCATTCTGTGATTCTGTGATTCTGTGGGTGGAGTGAGTTCAGGGAAAGCAGTCATTCCTGCCCGTTTAGTCAGTGACACAGACATTTTGCTTGCAGTGAGTGTGCTAATAATAGGCTGAAGGAATTTGGAAGCATTTAAGTAACAGGGAAATGTCTATCTGTTCTAGTCCCTTTCTTTCATCATATTCCATTCCCTCTAAAGCAAGACCATTTTTAGCTTTTCATTCTGTCTGAGTCTTCTCCCTGCCCCTTCTGAATTGGTCTGTCTGAATCAGTCCTTCTGAGTTACTTCCCTGTCTTAACTCCTCAGTCATTTACGGTTTTTCCCTCTGGAATTATAACACACACAAAAGAAAAAAAAATGTACGTGTTTTTTGGCTTTCATTTCAGGATTTCTGGATACTCACTTTTCACATTCTTGATCCTGTCTCTTTTCTGTTTCTCTCCAAACAGTGTCCCCAAATGGTAAAATCTTTCCAACAGAAAGCACTTCCAGCAGAAGTGCTTTTTTAAATGGAAATCATAATAAACTGGTTTCTTTATTGAGACTATATCCTGTCTTAGAGTTGGTAGCTGAACTTAAAATACAGCTTGGTCTTCAGTAAAATAAAGTGCTTGCTTCATGTGGAGTCACGGGGAAAGAGGTGTCCTCTGCTGGGCCTTCTTTTCCTCTTTCCTCCTAGTCTTTCAGTGCTGTGATTACTCTAGAAAGTATGCCAGCAGCTTTGCGAAAAGGAAGAGGGTATGAGGAAAACTGTTTTTTTTCGGTTCTTTAGCAAGTAACATGAATTTAGCATTTGAATTGTTTTAATACTACATGATCATTTTGCAGTTTGTCAGTATCTTTTATAGAGTGCAAAACAGCACTCTGCCTGTCCTCAGCCCGCTAAGAGGAGTGTGTTACTGCTTTAGTTCTCTGAATTTCATCCATTCTGCAGACATAATTCTATCCTGTGTCTGTTTTTCTCCTGCAACAACAGAGGAATTTCAAAGATGCAGGCTTAATTTCTGAAGTGGAGACTAAATTATGGCTCAGACTGACTCAGTTGAGAAAGGATTAATGTGGAGAGCATGGAGGCATTGACAGGAACACCCTGAGTCTCTGATATACTTCCTCTGTTCCTTCCACAAACTAGCTCTCTACCAAAAGAGTCACCAAATCCTCATAGGCCTCACAGAAGTGCTTGAAGAGAACCAGATGGCTTTCTGGGCATGGAACATTTCTTCAGCTTGAACAAGAAGCTTGGTTCACATTAGCTTGAGATGAATGGGGAAGTCCTATTAAAGTTCTCTACATGGCTCTGCTCACAGGACAGTTTCACTGCTGTGTGAGTATTTATAGCAGAGTAGGGCTGGGAGTCCCCAGATGACAGGAAGATGACTGGAGAGGTTTCTGGCCACTCAGTAGGGTCAGCAAACAGAAGATGTTGCTGTACTGTAGGTGCCTCTGGGAGTCTGGCACAGGGGGAGGTGTACAGCAATGGGTGGTTACTTCTTGTATCGTCCCAGCAAAGATCTACAGAGCTGATATGTTAGTGCCTTGGCTTATAGTATATTCTTGATAGTGCAACAGGTAAGAGGAGGTCTTCAAC
The DNA here is from genome assembly GCA_013399475.1 of Chauna torquata. NCBI lineage: Eukaryota > Metazoa > Chordata > Aves > Anseriformes > Anhimidae > Chauna > Chauna torquata. The sequence goes on along the minus strand of VXAL01006689.1, from coordinate 44,095 downwards.
AGCACAAACAAGCTCTCTGACCCTGAGAACCCTTCCTAGATATCATTTCTCAGAGGTATTTCTAGCCACTTCCTGCAGATCTTTTGCATATTTACAATCATCTCATGTTTTTAAAAGGGATCTCTTCTCCTGTCCTGTCCTGTCCTGTCCTCCCCTCCCCTCCCCTCTAAAACCCAGTGGGCTCACCAGGTTCCTACATCTGCGCTGACTGCCTTGACTGCCTTTGAAGTGCCTCTGAATGCTTAGAAGCCTGCAATTCTTGACTTCTTTTCTAAAACGATACAATTAGTCATTGTAGGTGGTGTTTCAGAGAGGACAGGCTTTAAAGACACAGAAGACACTTTTGAATTTTTTTTTGCTGTATTTTGTGCTGCAGTTTGAATGTGTGTCTCATGATCAAACTAAAATATTGTACTGCTTCTTGCTCACCTTAATACAGGCACGGAAACTTCCAGAACCCCCTCCCCCATGCTGCAATGCTTTTAGATACACATAATCTTTTATAAATGGTCTGGAGTAGAGATATACAAATATAAGCACAGGCTTGTGCACACCTTTGACAGAACGGTAAGCCACCACAGATAGGACCAGGATGTTCAAAAATCCTCCAAGAACTGGTTGCTTTGGAAAGGTGGTGCTGAGTCTATTTTAATTGGTAGTAAATCCATGTTGCCCAATCTGAGTCAGTCTTAAGCAACCTTCCTGCCTTTATTGCGACCCACAAAGTTTCTCATCCTGTTTCATCCTCATCCTGCTGAGGAGTGACTGGGGGGCTGGGTGGGAGTTTGGCCCTTTGCTGAGGTTAACCCTCCACAGCCTTAAATTTGCTATCAGGCATTGATAGGGCATATTTTATAGAAGATCTCCTGTGAGACCTCCTGGACTATTACCCATGGTTTAGTAGAAAAAATTGGTGAACCAAATATGTGCCCTTCACTCCTGTCTTCCCTGTGGTTTGGGACATGACAGTGTTTGAATAGCTTGCATCAGGAGGCACTCCCTTCTTTGTATGCTGCCTGGCTACCAGCCATTTCCCTGGTGAGCCTTGGCACCATAAAGTACCATCTCAGATTCAAGAGAGGGTGTGTCAGGACAGAGTCAGAAGTTAACTCTTATTGTCTATCAGGTGAAGAGATGAAATAACAGACTGCAAACCCTACAGAAGAGATCTGCAGAGAGAGGGCAGCAGCAATAGTATCTGTGACAAAATAGTTGTTGTAGCCTTGTTAGCTGGCTTTTACATCACCCTAGAAATTAAAGCATTTCCAGTAAGTGATTCCAGATACTTAGTAAATACTTTATAAAAGCACTTTTTGATGCCCATGAGCCCAGATATTACACTTCACAGCATTAAAATCCTAATTTATGTCCTTTGCAAAAGATAAATGAAAATATCCTGGTTCATCTGATTGATTTTACCATTATTTGTAAAATTACTTTGGGAAGATGTTTGTTATGAGTCATTAAAGATGTGCACAGTTACAAGACTGAGAGCTTGCAACACCTCAGAAAAGAAACAACTCTTGAATTTTGCTTGTTTACAGGAGTTGAGTGCAGTACGTGCAAAGGATAGAGTTTCATATACAGAGTTGTTGCATGGCTGAAAATGAGGAATGAAATCCTATTTGAATATTATATGTCTTTTCATCAGAGTGCTTAAAATGAACAGGTCTGGTTCAGTTGAGCTATCCTAAAAGCTATTTAGCTCTGTTACTAGCATAATAAAGCTTCAGTGGCTGTGAGGAAAAAAGGTAATTATACTGCTCAAGTGTGAACAAAGTGGTAGGAGAACAGTACTTCTCATGACATTGTTAACCATAAACGGGTGACATGGAAACCTTTTCTTACTAGGAGCAAAGGAGGCTCGAGGTAGTTTTGAGAATGTCAGATGCCACAATGACTTTAGGAAAAATAAGGCTGTAATATAATTACTTTGCACCATTCAGATGCTTGTAGTTTTTACTTCATATCTTAAGAATACTTGTCATGAGAGTTATTTGCATTTAACAATACTCCAATTTGTCATTCAAAACTGACTGAAGTCAGGCTTCCATGAATTTACTTTACAAAAGGTTCCTTTTATATACACTGCCTGGACACAAGCGAAGTTAAGGACGCCATCAGGTATTACAAAAATTAAGCACCTCCTGTAGCAATGCATCTCTGAATGCTATTTTTATTTGTAGTGCTTTCTATACAGCACATATGGATTAAAAAATGCACTGCAATCACTTGTTGCTTTGTTGCAGGAGCTCCTGAGTTTTTGTTACTTTATCATATTGCAGAATCTGGAGGAAGAAAAAGTTCATTCAGATATTGCAGTTCTGTATTGTGCTTTCTTTAAAACAGCACCCTGGGGTTTGAGCAGATTCAGTGTCAAGGAGAATAGGGGCTCTTCATAGAATAGTCAAATCACAGAATGGCTTGAGTTGGAAGGGACCTTAAAGATCACCTCGTTCCAACCCCTCTGCCATGGGTGGGCATTCTACCCACTCGATCTGGTTGCTCAGGGCCCCATTCAACCTTCTTTGCCCTGCTAAATGTATTACCATGTGTTGCTCACACTGATTTCAGTTGTGCCTGCATGTGGGGACTGTTCCCAAAAGCATAGAGACGTATTTTGCTGCCACAGAGAAGAGTGCATTGATCTCCATTAATATGTGGCCCTGGGTTTTGTCACGACTAACAGACCTCTTGCTATTTATAATCAAAACTCACACAGTGCTTGTGTTCCCCCCACCAGTAAATCAACAGAATAAGAATACAGTGGACATGGGTCCATGGTTGTCACTTAGGTAAAATGCCCATTGAAATCAATTAGCTTTTCAGTGCGGTGAAACATTAGTAACTCTGTCGCAGTGATTGGAAGTTATGTTCTTTCAGCCTCTTCCCTACTTTCTTGTGCTGAGTGGTGCTTTAATCCTTTACTAGTCATAGAAACCCACTCATGGTGAAACTGGCTGATAATAAAACTACTGGTAGCAAAAGTTCGAAAATATGGTAGGCCTGGCTGTGGAGCCTGTAGTAACCTTTGAAAAATGTCACTGACACTTATTGCAAAGTTACGGTGCATCCTTTTGATGGGTTAACTTTACATTGCCTGGGCTCATACTGGAGTGCTTGTCTCCTGCAGCTGGTGTACAGCAACCAAGAAAGCAGAGAGCAGACATAAACTCCTACTTTTTTCTTATGTTGTATTAAAGGAAATAAGATGGTGTGTCCACACTGTCTGGAATGAATTGGTTTTGCTATGTAATGTGGCAGCATGTGGGTGCAGAATTAATGAAAAGATGAACTAAAGCTGTAACGAGTGCCAAGATATAGGAGGAAATAATACATAATGACAGAGAATTATGGATTGCTTTGCTACGTAAACTAGTAGCTCTCATGGTTTTACTTCCACTGCTCTGTGTTTGAATTGCAACCTACCTGAATCAGACTGCACTTTGATACCTCTCATCTGCAGATCTTGATCTACATGTGGCAAGGCCTGGAGCATTGTGATAGCAGAGTAAAATGTAGCACCTGTTGAACTCAGTCCTGGGATAAGGAGAGGTCTCCTACAAGGACATCAGGTTATAGTAGCTCTACAGGGGATTGCAAAAGAAATTTCTGCAAATGAGTCTTTAGCCTCCTTGTGGAAATTAAAGGATTCAGTAATGGATTTGTTTTTTAACCAAAATTCCTTAAAATCAGGGAGGAGAAGAAGGAAGGGTGTGAAATTTCTCTTCAGTACTGAGATACTCTTGATCTGCTAATGCTCAGGTGCAGCCCTATTCATAATAGACTGCAGGATAAAACATATTGAAGTGAACTCTTCATATCATACTGTGGTGTTCTGGAGGACTTTGCAGGGATTTTCTCCCTATCTTCATGTTAAGGGATATTCTGACACTTTGGATACCTGTTTTAAGGGAAAGAAGAAAATATTGTTTTCTCCCATGTCTTCTTCTTAAATAATTCTTGCCCTTTCTATCAGGTTCTATCCTCTTTTTAATGTTTCCACATCTACTGTTAGAACAGCATATACTTTCTTCTAAGCCTGACCTTTTAAAAAATGTTATTTTACTAAACTCCCTCTGCAGTGACCTGAGAAGTTGAGTTTGTGTTATCTACTAAATGATGAATATACTACAGCGATTGTTACAGCTAATGAGGAGCAGCACCACTATAGGACTGTCTTCTTCAAATTCACATTAGGAGCTGCATACAAACTGGCAATGTTCCATGGACTTAATAGATTTTAGGGCCAGAAGGAGCCATTATGATCAGCATGTCTGGCTTCCCATATAAAATAAACCCCAGAATTTCACCAAGTGATTCTTGTGTCAATTCCAATAACACTTACCTGAACTGGAGCATATGTTATATAAAAGTATCTGCTCTTGTTTTTTATAACATCAAGGAATGGGATGTTTTCCATGGTCATTCCACCTAGGTAGTTGTTCTACTGGTTAATATGCTTTGTTAAAATATGCATGTTATATATGTGGTGGGTGAACACCTATGGGCAGGTAAGCACCACCATGCTGCTCTCTCACTCCCGCTCCTCAGAAGGACAGGGGGAGAAAATGTGATGAAAAAAGTCTCCTGGGTTGAAATAAGGACAGGGAGATAACTTGCCAANTATGCTTCCCGAACGGGTCCTGCGTGGGCTTCCCACAGGCTGCAGCTCTTCAAGGGCTGCCCTAATATAGGTCCGCATCACGGGGTCCATCCTTCAGGAGCAAACTGCTCCAGCATGGGTCCCCCACGGGTGGCAGCTCCCACCGGATCACCTGCTCCTGCGTGGGCTCCTCTCCAGGGGCTACAGGTCCTGCCCAGAGTCTGCTTCTGGGGGGCTCTCCATGGGCTGCAGCCTCCTTCAGGCCACATCCACCTGCTCCACTGTGGGTTCCTCCACGGGCTGCAGCGTGGAGATCTGCTCCGCCATGGTACCCCATGGGCTGCAGGGGAACAGCCTTCTCCACCATGGTCCTCACCATAGGCTGCAGGGGAACTTCTGCTCTGGTGCCTGGAGCACCAGCACCTCCTGCCCTCCTTTTGCACTGACCTTGGTGTCTGCTGGGCTGTTTCTCTCACATTTTCTCACTCCTCTTTCTCCCAGCTGCTGTTGCGCAGTGTTTTTTTCCCCTTTCTTAAATCTGCTCTCACAGAGGCACAACCAGCGTCACTCACTGGCTCAGGTCTGGCCAGTGGTGGGTCCCTTTTGGAGCTGGCTGTAGCTGGCTCTTATCTAACGTGGGCCAGCTTCTGGCACTGCTCACAGAGGCCTCCCCTGCAGCCCTCTTGCTACCAAAACCTTCCCCTTAAACCCAATACATATACAGTTTAAATCTTCACTTGAAGTGACTATTTCACCATGTGCTTTTGTCAGCCAGAGAAATATCTGAGGTTTTCTTGTATGGACAGTAGGGCCAGGGCATAGTGACTTTTGCGTTGTAAACATTTCATATCAGCTGAAGAAGCTGAGCTTTTCTACTGCATCTTGACTTAAAAAATGTTAAATTACTTATACACAAAGAAGTAAAACTTATGCCTGTTAAGAAGGCAAGCCCCAAAACAGACATGTAACTTCAAAGATGGAAATGAGACTCTGATGTGTACTGCTGGTATGAACTCTTCATGAGAGTGAATTTGTCAAGCTTCACACTTAGCTTGACAGTGTATGTGCCTTTGCACTGATCCATGGCAGAGATACATTCCGGTGAAACATGAAGGTTCTTCACTAGCTGATTTGAATGAGAAATCAAGCTCCAACTAGTTTAATTCCTAACTGTCTTCATTCTCAAAGGGCAATATTACAAAAATGGCTGTTGAATTATGTGTTCTCTACTTCTATCTTGTACATGTCATTGAAAAACATCTTGACAAACTTTGGATTCAGGACTGGAGCCTGGGGCATGCACTAAAAAGAGTGACAGTGCTGAAGGGGACAAGCCTTGTGGCAGAGGGCAGATTTCTTTCCCTCTGTAACCTTAGAAGGACAAAATTTACTTGCTGGAGAAAAAGGAGCCTTGGGAACTGGATACTTGATAAAAAACAGAGGAGAGTGAATTCAGCAGAAAAATTTGGGATTTCCTCAGGCAGTTGACTGGTGGTTCCCAAGGGCTCCTGAGGCAGAAGTAGCTCTTTATGTAAGATGCTAGTGAGTATCAAATCCCAGAAAGTGAAAGAATGGAGGATGGGAGGCTAGAAAACAAGAAGAGCCTGAAGAGGAAGGAGTACGGAAGATGTAGCTGGAGTTATGCTAGCTTTTAATCTACTGCTGTATTTAATGAAACCCTAATATTGATTCTGTTTCCAGCCACCAGCAGGGATACTGCATTTGCATTACCTTTGGCTGCAACCCAAAGATTCTGGGTAAATTAAGCGTATCCTCTTGATTGCTGGCTGCTGCTTAAGTTCTCATTATCATGTGGATTTTTTGTTTGTTTTCTTTTAAATTTGTCAGGAAATGTAAGGTACATGTGGAAAAATCTGCTCCAGTTAAACATGGGTAAATCATGAGTAAATTTAGTTATTCAAATTGAGTTAGTGAAGACTTAGCAATCACAAAAATGAAGCTATCCTAAAAAACACAAATTGAGGAAACAGTGGAGAAATTATATGGGACTGTGGACTTATGGGAGACTTTCGGTGTGTTATGGCTCATGCCATAGCTTCACCTTTTTTCTAAAGTCATTATTTTATTAAAGTTGATAAAGAAGGCCTGCTAAATCTTGTGAATACCGATTACAAATGTGAAGGGCAGAAAAGGGTCACAGAACTATGACTGGGAGCACATCTGGGCTTATGACTGCTTAACTTTTTGAACTTGGTAATGTTCTTTTAACTTAGGATTATGCATGTATGTAGTGGACTGAACTGTCTGAGGCTGGGTTGATATTCTGTGTGTCACCCAGTCACTTAAAAATATTACCCATGAAAAAAGCTAAAAATTAGTTTGCATGACCTTACTGATGTTGATGCAAACAGAAATGTGAACTAGTGGAAAATCAGACGATTCACCCATCTCTCGTGGAGGTGAGGACTAGAGGGGAATTGCATCTGTGGGTGTGCAGGCTGGTGTCCAGTAAGGGAGGAAGAAGAATATTTTGCATGTTGTAGAAGTTAGATAGCAGAAAAGCAAGATAATTTTAATTTGTCTAATTACTGCTATAAGGACTTTCAGCATATTTAGTGTTTATGTGTTTGTAATGGCCGCTGGTAACTGAGTGGGGCATTAGCTTCTTGTGCTTTTGTTTACTTTGATAATTACCTCTTTTGTTAAGATAATGAAGAGGGCTTTTGGGCCAGACAGATGACTTTTCTTTGTTCTGTGTCTTTTCACTTGAGTTTAGCTGAGATAGGAAATTGTTACCGGTCTTATCTTGGATGTTAAGACTGACACGGAAATAAACTAAGGGCAGAAATTGTAGTAATGATAGTAATACACATCTACCAGGATGCATCAGAGAGCTGTATCTTTTAATAGTGGGACAGAGAGTGATGCGGGGAAAGTATTCCTCAGATACACAGAAGGATTCTTCAGAGCTGGTGTATGAACTCTGCACTCTGTTTTTCTTGTTTGTCTGGGTGACCATTCTGCCACTGCTGGGTACTGAACAGCATCCTTTTAGTATCAAAAGATTTCTACATGCCTCTTGCGTAATTAGGATTAAACACAGGAAAGTGAAAGGTGTTGGGACTTGTCAACATCCAACTTCTGTAGTTCTGGTTGGAAAGCAAACAACTCCCCTATAAGTAACGGAAATAATACCCAGTAATATGTAGTGAGAAACTTTCCTTTTGCTACTAGGTCAAACAGTGAAAAGTTGAAAAACAGAATTACAGCGGCTTGTGCCATGTTAATTTGCCTGTCCAATGTGTGTTACATTAATCTATTACCATATCGTTACATTATAATGATAGTCCTGATTTTTTTAAATACCTCAAAGGAGGTAAGATGATAGGAGTTCCACTAGTCCAAAAGCAGCTTAAGGCAATTCCTTGAGTATATTGTTTATATGCACTCAGATTTTATTTATTTATTTATTTATTTATTTTAATCCAGTGGTTGGGCTATGCCTCTCCGACGGTGGTACAAAAGCAGAACGAACTGTACCAGAAGTCTGGACCATGGTAGTCTGTAACACTGAGTCTCTCACCCTCTGACTGAATGGGTTGAATATGTAGCACTTCATACTTGCTTGTTTCTAATGTACAACTTTCCTTTCAAAACAGACTCTGGAAATACAGTCTTAGTTACATTTCTGCTCATTTAGGTGAACAGCAGCCGAAAACAGAGGAGAGGAAACAAGAGGGAAGGAATAGAAATTTTATGCAGCATTTGTTAAATTCAAGCCTGCAGTGAATAATGCTGCATGATTCTTAGCACACATTTAAAGGAAACTGTGGTGGAAATCTCCTTAGTTTTGTATGGCTGTTGAATCTGTTGTAATTATATGGGACGTTACATCCAAACAAAAAGAATACGCATAAATTGACAAAAGAGTCTAGTTTTGATTGACTTTGCTCTGGATTAACAAAGCAATGTTTTCACTGATGGTGAGGCGTATTTCGATTAAGTCAATTAAGGCTATTAACATAGATGGCTGTGTGAGAAAAGCATTCATCAGGAACTGAAGAACTAATGGACTGCTTTTTTGAAAGTCCATAATGTCAATAGAGAGGTTCTTTGTGTGACATAAAGAGGAGTTCAACCTAGCAACTACCATGGTATTTCTGAGCCCAAAAATAGTTTCTCAGAATTTAATTCCACATACAGTATCAATCCATTTGCCACACAGCACGCTGCTAAGCAATCGAAAGACATCTTTAAAAATTTCTGACAGCTGTTTCACAACAGTGTGGTGGCCAGTGGCTTGCACGAGGAATCTGACAGGTTGGGGACAATGCGCTGAGAACAGGCAGTGCCAGCACTGCCCGTGAGATCTCGTCAGTTATACTGACAAAGCTTGGAAGACTTTACGTGTCAGTAAGACCCTCATGCTCATCTTTTCTCCCCTGTTGCTTTGAAGGTTGCAAGTTTTTAAGTTTCCTGAATTCTTTGTGGTACGTTATGCCAATGCATACAGTGCATTTCGACAGTTTGGATCTTTAGCTCTTAAGTACTTTTATATATCTTAAATAGTCAAAAATTGAGAGGGAAGAAAGAAACTTTTTTTATTTATCATGTAAGTCTTTCAAAGCTGGAGAAAGCCTGGGAGAAAACATTCTGTTTTACGTATTTCTGTCATCTATCTCTAAGTCTAATTTCACCTTGGTCCCTTTCCTGTTCTTCTCAAAGTTGTTTTTCCAGTTCTTATGACTCCAAATATTATTTGCCTCATGGCAGGACAGGCCTAATTTTCTACAGATTCCTGCCTTCTTTATTTCCCAGAGTTTGGTTACCTATAGCATCTCTGGAGCCTTTCTAACAAAAAGGGTGCTTAAAACAGAGCTAATTTCCTTCATAGTATCTCACATGGCTCTGCTTTGGACTTGTGATCAAAACAGTACTGACAACATACTGACGTTTTAGCTCACACGGCATCAAGGCCTTTTCTGCTTCTCGTGCTGCAAAAGAAGCCATGAGGGGACACAGCCAGGACAGCTGACCCAAGCTGGCCAAAGGGATATCACATGCCATACGACGCTGTGCTCAGCAATAAAAGCCGGGGACAGGAAGGTGGAGGAGGGAGCTCAGAGTTATGACTTTTCTCTTCCCAAGTAATCATTACATGTGACGAGCCCCGCTTTAATGAAAATGGCTGAACATCTGCCTGCTGATGGGAACCTGTAAGTGAATTCCTTGTTTCACTTTGCTTGCATACACAGCTTCTGCTTTACCTAGTAAACAGTCTTTGCCTCAACCATGAGTTTTCTCATATTTGCCCTTCTGATTCTCTCCTCCGTCCCACTGCAGGGGGGAATGAGCAAGTGGCTGTGTGGGGCTGAGCTGCCTAGTGGGGTTAACAAAGAAGAGCAGGTTTTACAACACTGGCACAACAGATTTCTGTTGAAATGTATGTGATTTTGTGAAATGCCTTATTTCAATGAAACATAAGGAAAAAATTTATTTGAATCTTCAATTTCATACTTATTTTAAAACATTACTTTGCATATTAACTTTAAATCTTTTTTCCCCATGATAATACCTAGAGAAAGAGGCTTGTTTCACATGACCTCAGTCTGATTTTTCACCAGCTATTTAAAGTGATTTTTCCAAAGAGAGGTGCCTTCTAAGTTGTTTGTTCTCCTTTGTTTTTCTGAAACTTTCTCAATTCTTTTTAAGCAAGTTTCACAGGTTGGCAGGAAGCATCTGCCAACACTTCTGTCTTCGGATCTTGACAAGTGGCTCTGAAGTGATGGGCCTGTCTTGGATAGTAGTTCTCCTTTCTGCCTGAGTTCATAGAAATACCTCTTGGAATAAACCAATATAATCATGCAGGAAAGACAGTCATGGTAACGGGCCAAGCTAACATACATTCCCCCAGGACAATTATGTCAGTTAAAATGTAACAATCGATATACAATAATTATACATAATACAATGATGTTCTAGGGTATCTACTTCTAAATGCTTGGAAACCTTGATGTTTCCAAGGAGAAACAGGTCCTTAAAGGCAGCTTAAACTTGAGGCTGAAAATGAAAATGCAAACCGAACAGATTCAATTTACACCCTTTTAAGTTTCTGTGCTGAGGGCACTGAAGCAGTACTTCAGTGGAACAAAAATCCTCCCCATAGTGCAGAAGACTTAGCACCAAAATTACTGTTTCATTTTCATTTGTTTTCTGCTGTCCTATTAAGTATGTTATTCGTGCAGAAGACCTTCTCTTTTTGAGTTCTTTGCATTTAAACAACCTTTGTTTCTTTCGCTGTTCATAGATCTACTTCTCAAATTTACCTAGACAATGTTTCCCCCCTCCTCCAGGGATATATGTGATATATGTGGCCCTTTTAAGTATGTAATCTAATAGGAGATTGATTGATACATAAGAAAGCTAGTCTCCCGATATTCTATTTCCCACATTTCATATTCCAGGCAAGCCTCTTTGAGTATTAATCCTTCACTCATCCGAGTTCCTTAAGTAGCTCTATAGAGGCTGGATAGCTGAATTGCCATTTACTTAAACTGATATATCTACACTGACATCCAGACTATTCAGGTCCTCCTGTGTCTCATTCTGAAGGAAACAAAATTCTATCTTCCTCCAGGTGTGGATGAGAGCTAACTGCAATTCCAGTATCTGTGATATTCACCAGAATTGAATAAGCCCCCCCGAATAATTGCTGTTGTCATAACAGTAATTTTAGATCAGGGTAAATATTGTCTATGTCAGAAAAAAAATCCTTTCTCAGTCATATTTCATGCACTTTACATATTTTAATCTCTTTGAAACAAAAAATTAAGGGACATAAGTGTGATATATTCATGCGTGCAGTTTCTTTGACATTTTATGGTAAATATGCTGTGTAAAGCACATACTTTTTATGTGAAAAGTCTCCCTGGTATCATAAAAGTCACTTGGTGGCAAATCATGAATGGTCAGCTCAGCTGAGAATTGAACATACGTATTTCAGACAATTTGCTTTACTTCTAATAAAGCAGACATCTATTTAAAGCTTGACTCCTCACAGATTAATTTGCCACATATTTAAATGGATACGGATCCATGCTGATAGATTGTGTTTAAAGAGCACTGAAACTCCTATACCTGTGCTCTGAGCAGATGTAAATCTCTAGTTACACTGAAGTCAATAGAAGCATGGAAATTTATATCCGCTAAAGATGTGGCCCACAGTGTTTGCCCTGGAAAGCTTCCTGTTTATACTCAGCGGCATAAAGCAGTGAGAAGTAAGGATGATCAGAACATCTCTCTTCTATGAAAAAATGGAGTCAGCTGAAGAAAAAAATGATGTGATGAGAAGGTGGTTTGGAACTGGACTGCTGACTAATTTTGAAAAGACCAACAGTAATTGAAATGAGTTCTGAATGAGTACAAAGTCTCTAAAATAGCACTAATTCATTGAATAAACAGATAAGGTACAAAGCAGGTTACACTGAACATTAAGGAGTAATAGAAAACGACAGAATTAGGTGTCATATGGCACACCAGTAATCTGAGGTACTGTATGCAGTGGTGGAAATGTGATGCTTCCTGCAGGAGCAATCTGCTGGCTTTTGTGCCAAAAGGAGCTATGCTATAAATACTCTTCCTTACCAGTTCCTGTGTCCACTAACATTAATGGATATTGAGCTAGCGCTGGGAGGTGAACAAATCTTCTGCATACTGTGAAAGAAAGAGAAAAATAGGGACTGTGATTTATTATTAAAATCATTAGAAACCTGAGTCTGCTTTTAAAATATTTGCTATTTATGGACAGCATCAAGGCTTTTTAAAAAGGTATAGTTTTTTCCTGGTTTAGCTGGAGTTTTCTTTTGACAAATTTACAGCACACGTTTCTACATTTATTTAAAACTTAGAAGGAAAACAGTATAAATAATACAGACTGTTCATTTATGCTTTATGAAAATAAATCAAATTCTCTTTTGAATCCTTTTAATGATGCTTTAAAAGGTTTATAAATACTTTTTTTAAAGTTTTTTTTTTATAAATTATGTTTCTCAATCCAGTGTTCTCCTTAATTTCTCATATTTGTACATCATTCAGATGTTGTTTTATTCATAAATAAGAATAATATTCCTCTTTTGCCAGATACATAGTCTTTGCACAGTTCTACTCACAATCAACTATAGATATTCTTTCCCATTTCACAGCACTTCTTCACAGCAAGCTAACAGTTTTTCCTTTCTTTTTACTCTCTGTTAGATTTTGCTTTACAGATGCTCTGTGTCATAATAGAAGCAGTAATCATGTTCTACAGTTGTTGAACACTAATGATACGCTAAGAGCTTTGTTTTAGTAACCGTTACAAGGTTACAGGGAGTGACTCAATGGAGGTAACACATTTTGCCAAAACACCTCCAGACTTTTTTGAAGTAAACCAACCTTTCCCACTCTTAATTTTTCTTTTCTCATTAGCAGACCACATTGATCATTCTTCATCTAATAATTTTCTGACACCATGAAAGTGTGGCAAGATATTACTGTTATCTTGATAATGAACACTCTATCTAAATATAGTGTGTGGGGACAGGGAACTTGGAGACTGGCTGTTGTTGTGAACATGTAACTGTTGGGACATACAAGCTGGCTCATTTATTTCTTGACTCATATGCTGAAAATACATTTCAATTTAAACTTGTGATTGTATCAACAATGCAAAACCTTGCAGTTGTGTGTGTCTGTATCTGATTAATTTGCTTTACCAAGAATCTAAACCTCTGGATTTCTTTCAAACGTGGAACAAACTAATTCCTGAAACATGAAACATTTTATGATATGGAACATTTTCTAGCCAGACCTGGTGATTTAATTGGAAGGTTTCACTGTAATGAAGCAAATCTTGTACTTTTTTATTTACCCTGAGCAGTTAGAATGTAACTATTTAAAAAAGAAGACAAAGAGAAAAGACTGGTCTGGCATTTATTTGGATGAATAAAAGTGTTGCAGTTTAGTAGCTATACATATATAAGAAGAAAAAACCTTTGCAACTCTCTAAATTCTGAGAGTAGAAGAAATCTGTAATAGCTGGTGTCCTTTTATGAATCTGAAGAAGTTGTACATACTCTTTTTCCCTCTGAATACTCACTGAGCAGCTGAGAATAATATTACAACATTCCGTAAAATTGCCCTCGTTTGGTTGAGAACAAAAATTAGGTTAGTGATCAGTTGTAATCACTGAAAGGTTCATTGTTTATTCATTTAAATTTTTTTGTGTAAGAAAAGTGATCTCAGTCCCCTGCCAAATCCTTAAGGTGAAGAATATTTTTTCATATTCTAGCATTACCGTTTTTTTTTGTGTTTAATCACCACTTTTAACTCCTCTAAACTGCTTAATGCCATTGCTCTGTACTTTAACCTGTACTTCAATGATCATACTACTTCAATGGTTGGAAAAGCATTTCTTAACATGAAACTAGGAAATTTAGTAAGAGTTTTTAGATTGTTTTAGAGGATTAAACCTCACAGATGATAATATTCCACTGGCTATTACAGCATAGCATTAGCTGTAGTATTTCCACACCTTCTTTCAACATTCATTCACATGGGAACAGTGGTTTTGAAATATTAGATTTTCAACGTTAGACATTTATGCAGTAACGGAATCCTAAACTCCATTATTGTATGGTGTGCATCAAAATGCCATGCAATATTCAGAGCTAGTAACCTCACATTTGTCTAATATTTAATTAAAAAAAAAAAAGAAAAAAAGAAAAAAGAATAAGTGTTAGTTGTTGCATATACATTTTTGCAGTTTTGCTAGATGTTTTGGCTTTGAATAGTCTAAAACCAAATGAGTGAACGCTATGTTTACAACTTCCCTTTTCTAAAAAGATTGATATCTGCTGTACTGTTTATATTGTTAGTGAGTTATCAAAGGACAGTAGTTTATTATGGCATGGAAGAACTAGATACATCAAATATCAGGGGACAATGTAGTAGAAAATAGATGTACAGCTTTAAAATATTGAGCTCAACAAGAACCTTTAACCCTGTAGAAAAACTTACGAACTTACACTTTCAGTAAAATGATAAATTATTCATGTTTTCTCTGAGGTTCTTCTTTTTATAAATTACTTTTTTCCTTTTCTGGAACATATAGGATATTTTCTATTTATAGAATCAAAGGAAAATGCAAAACCATGTCAAAAAAACCTTTTCTGGTCAAAAGCAGCTTGCAATTCAGGTAGGTCAGATTTATCTGTAGAGGAACAAGGAGTTATTACCCTGCTTGTAGGTAGATTCCCTGTAGTTGGAGCAATTGCAATCAATATCTTCAATCACATTTAAGATATGTAGTAGAGATATGTTTAAGAGATTCAGTAGAGATATTAAGGAGACCCCATCCCATAAACTAGCCAAGTAATGCTTCCAATATAATGTTACCTAAATTGGAATAGTTATCATTCATTAAATGGGAAGGTCTTTTAGAAGTGGCAAAGTGAGGCATCACTGGAGGAGATCCTGCTTTTCAAGGTGGAGTGTTGAAAGATTCTGTCCTTGGGATTAAATATGTCACCAGGTACCATACGTTAAATCCACTGAGGGTAAAAGGAAAAAATCAAGAAAAGGGAAGTATTTGTGTCAAAGTATTTGTGTCAAGTTGTGTTCAGACTTTTAACCTGGAGGACTAAATTAAGAGGCTGCACTTGGCAAAGTTAGCAGAGACAGCAAGCTTCCCTCGGGGCATTTCCGAGATGGGCTCTGGTGCTGTTGTTTTCTGATGCGCTGCCCAGGAGAATTGAGTTTTGTCCATGGACACTTGAAGATGGATTTGGTCTGGATGACTGGATTAAAGAACAGAGGAGATTCTCTGCTGCTTCAGAATTGCAGCAGTGCGCCACCTTCAAGATGAGTTTGAACTTAGGAGCTATGATCTGAAAGCAATAACCCGACTTATCCAACTGCCGTGCAGGTGTGAAATTTCAGTAGTTTGTTAAGCACTTGGGTTTAACAGAAGGAGAGGGGAGGAGACGGAAGGGCAGAGGGGTGGGGAAGAAAAACAAGGGAACAAAAACCGAGGAATTTAGCACAAAGCCCCAAAATCACAAGAGCAGTTGCAGTTATTGACTTCCTGATAGTATTTTTTTTCTCTTCTCTGACTTGGAGTTATGACACTGAACCTCCGGACAGAGGCTCCTGGATTGGCTTTTAATTGGTCCCAAGAGCGGAGTTTCTGTGACTGACAATGCATGGTTACACTGTCTTAGTTTTGAACTCAAACTTACTGGCTTAACCCATCATGCAGTGAATGGTGCTAGCCACATGGGGGTGTGTAGAGAAAGCGATAGATGAAGATGCTTAAAAAGATATGATACCACTGAAATCCTAAGGTTTGAGATTTCCTGCCTGACTCCTGTCCATTCCCCACCACAGCAGGAGACCAGTAGGACAGCTTCTTGGCGACCTCCTGCTCTTTCCTAATGAGTCTGGTTGTCAGCCAGGCTAAGCTTGGCTGCAAAGTGTCAGGTGAAACGCGTGATGTTCTCAGTAGTGATCTGCAGAGCACAGAGACATCCCTGTGTAGCATTGGCAGTTGCTAGATCCTGCAGCAAATGCAGCTGACAGCACAGGTGTTGAGCCCTCAGTTTATGAGGGTGAGGGGCTAATGAAATTTCAAACAGAGCAGTATAGGGAGTGAAGAGAGATGCTGGGTATCTCTTGTGGCAGCAGTGGTTTAGAGGAGACTATGGCCAAGCTAGACTTTCTTTTACTCATTCATTTCACAGTCAACTTCTGATCTATTTTACGGATAGTGGCTATTTGTTCAATACTGAGGTGTAGGTGAAACACTTTTGAGTATGAATTAAAACATCTCGTCGTTCAGTTGACACTTTCAAAAGATGTCTACTGAAACAGAACCATAAGTTCAAAGGTCACTGTTTATTTTGAGCAAAAAGAGACCTGCTGTTGCTGGCATAGGTTCCTCATCCAAGCAGAGTTATGAGTACTATTTACACAATGTTGGAGTAAACCTACAAGCCCCTTCTCTTCCTAAAAAATTACTTCTTGCCTCTTGGACTTCTTCTGCTGTCATTTGCAAAGGTAGCTGACAGAAAGTTCCCTTCACAAAAGCAGTGAGATGATAAGCATATACCAGAATAATGCCACATGTAAGCATCTTGTTTAACGAGTTGTTGGCCCCTTCTTCCATGACTAAATCAGTTGTTTCAGAAAAAAGGAGGCAGATCATAGAGCAATTTCTGGAAGTTCAAAGAGTCCTTTGTCATCAGCATTTGAAACACAAGCAACTTTGCAAAGTGTTGTGCCATGAAAATTCTATAATTCAAAGATTTCACAGGGTAAGAAACTCAAAATAGCTTTACCAAACATGTCCAGTCCCTCTTTCAGAACTGTTGTCAAAGCATTCAGAAGGAATGCTTTGTTGTGATATAAAATTGGCTCTATATACCGACAATATCTGATGAAAATCAGAGCATTCCCAGGAAACACTCTGATTTTTACCAAACTAAATTTTCTGATATGGCAGGTTCAGTAAAATTTTTTAGGTAGTTCCGTCAGGAAGGGTATGATGACATTTTGCATGTCTGTAGTTTGATAAACTCCACTGTATGTTCCTTCATCAATGTCCCCATTCCTGTTATCATCCAGGTGTTCTGCTGGCTATGCGAAATGCACTTCAGTTCAGAAAGGATACTCTATTACTTATCTGGAGCCTCTTAGAAATGAAGCTGAAAAAAAAAATTAAAAATTTAATTTTTGTAAGCTCTGTTTTTACTGGAGGTCCTATATTTCAAAGAAGTTTAAGCACTTGATGGAAACACTGTATTTTAAACTCCACAGATGCCAAGTCCCTTTGAAAATATGGCTTTTGGTATCATGCTAGCACTTTTGAATGAACTGTGTATTTAGAGCCTGTGAAGTAGATGGTGGACAGATGCTGGTATTTTCTGCACTGTGATTCACCCTTCTGGAATGGTCTCCAATGACTGCACAGAAAGTGCACTTCTCTCATCTCGGGCACCCACGTTGGGTGGACTGCCTAACAGAATGGTTAATTTTTGAACTAGCTCTTTTATGACCTAATCTGATTGTCTTGAAAAAAATACTCTATATGTTACTGTCATTCTACAGTGAGTTGGAAATCCCTGCTTTACATAAAACCTCACTTGATTCAAGCTTTCTAACTCATCTGTGTTTCTTTTTAAGCTGTTTGTATTTATATATAGAAGCGAATACTTATATTTATCTGCTTTCCTAGAAGACTTTCACTGAATCCCCTTGGATTTCTGCAAAATCTAAGCTTTGCTGCAGAACTAATAGCATTCTAAGATTTCAGGCTGTGTATTTTATTTCCTGACTATGTGCTTGTTAAAGATTAGAGGTACCGCTTTTGCTGCTGTATTGCTGTAACTGTTTGAACTCATTATGACTGAGCAAAGAATGAATGAGAGGAAAATATTTACTAATATATCAGCTACAGCTTGAAATTTTTATGGATGATAAAATACTATTTAGAAAAATACCATATTAAAGGTTATTAATGAATCTTTGTAATGGAGAGTTGCATTGCTCTAGGATTTGCTTTGCTTTCATTAGGCAGCTCTGAGTCATCCTGTTAAAGTACACAACAACAGTGGGTTCAGAATATTTCTCTGTCATAGATTACTGTTATGAGCTAATGTTAAATGTTTAGAGAGACAAGTAGTGGAGATTTTATGTGGCTGGTCACGTATTAATGGCGCTAGGGGTGCTGCATGACTTGTAATATTTGTGTTACAGCTGCTCAGATTTTGTTGCTGTTGTCAACGTGAACACAAGGAGTTTAGTGAACATGGTTTCACAGGCTAAAACATCTTCTTTGGGGTGTGTACACACGTATACTGGTGTGTATTCCTTTCCTGCAATAAGAGTAATTTTAGAGCTCCCCTGTACAAAATAGATACGGACATATGAAAGCATATTGTGAATCTTTGCTAACTCGGTTTCATAGAGGTGGGATTAGCCAATTTAAGAGCAGTTTCATACCATTAACAAATACAGTATTTGCTATTGATAGTAAATTAAGTTGTTTCTTCTATTATTTGGTCAGATTTAGGGAGTGTATATTTTAGCCATTTACCAAGAAAGAAATTGAGGGATGGAAAAGGTTAAGGAAGAACTGTTGTTACCTCCTACTGAAATACATAGTTGTTGCTGAGAATTACTCCTCCCATATAGGGCTTTATAGAGAGGACATAGTCCCTTAAACTCCAGATTTTGTTGAAAAGGCACTGAAACTTCCCCTCCTAGGTTACATGCTGGACACATTGTGTATTTTTCTAAGCCAAAGCTCTACTTAAAAAGGAATCTGTATTCACTTGGTTTATACTCACACGGTGAGAGTGTGCCAGAATGACGATTGCTTTCCAAAATACCAGCGTACATACTGAGTGCTGACTGAAATTCATAGATAGAAAATAATTTCTCTGTTCCATATGAGGTGAACAGGAAGCTTGTTGTAGTCTATAGTTTGACAATCTGGTGAAGATAAAGCTATGCCATTCTGCCACCACAGAGATCCTTCCTGCAGGTGAGGAACTGACAGTGGCCTGTCTGAATTTGGATGTTGGCTGGAGACTTGGGGCTGTTGAAGTGCGCAGGCAGCAGAGAAACAGATATGACCTAAGCCTTCAAAGAGTTTCCAGTGAAAACTTGCAACTAACCTCTTCTCTCTGGTGACAGCGACAGGACCCAAGGGAATGGCACAGAGCTGCGACAGGGGAGGTTCAGGCTGGCTGTTAGGAAAAGGTTCTTCACCGAGAGGGTGGTCGGGCACTGGAACAGGCTGCCCAGGGCAGTGGTCACGGCACCAAGGCTCCTGCACTTCAAGAAGCGTTTGGACAATGCTCCCAGGCACATGTCTGATTTTAGGGTGGACCTGTGTGGAGCCGGGAGTTGGACTCGAAGATCTCTGGGCATCCCTTCCAACTTGGGATATTCCATGATTCTGTGAAAACTGGTGTGTTAGCTTCCTGGACAATGAGAGACCTTTGGTACAAATGGTTATTTCTTAAGGCATCTGAAATGAGAAAATGTGGAGTTACTGCTTGATTTATGGAGCAGGACATGCTGAGATAGTTTTGATTCTGTTTATAACAACTTCACAGTCTGCACGTGATTGTTACCATTACGACCAAATCCTAAGCTGCAGTAAACCCACCTGACAACTTCAAAGTCTCTGGTCCTCAATATTTCAAATAAGTGAGAAATGATGGTGAGGGAGAAATACTGTCTTTTTTTTTTTCTTTCCCTGACAGCTAGTCATATTTGGATTGTAGAATATAAGCTGATGCAGAAACTGGCAACAGAAAAGACCTCAGAAGATCCATGAGAGAATTACACATCCTGAAGAAATGCCAGTGGAGTATTACAAACTACATGCCGCAAATGCCTTTGATCTAACTGTAGTGTGAAAGATGTCCAAACCCAATTCAGAGAAGCTTTTAAAACTTTTTTTGGCCAAGGTCACAGTACATTAAGATTTGCTAAATGTGATTGAAAATGTGGAGGGTGACCTCATGAAGTCTCAGTTTCTGAAAATTACATTGCTCCTTATTTCAAACCCTATCGTCAGAAGGTGTTTGGCTTTTTTTTTTTTTTTTGTTAGATAACTGATCAATTGGAAGGAAATGTGAGTTTATTGCAGAAAGATTGGCATAAACCTTCTTTAATAATTATTTACTTGCAATCTAACTCTGTTTTGCACACCAAATTATTAGAAAAGACATACACCTGGAATCTGCACTTTTCTTGTCCAATTTTAACAGTGTATGTGGCCTCATGAGATTTGTGTCTTGTTTCTTTACTTTCATGAATCATTTTAAATCAACAGTACTTTGAAGTTCTGTATAGTAATAGAAGGATCACAGTTTCGATGTATTTAGGCATTAGAAAAAAAAAAATATTACAAGGAGTACAGAATCAAGATCTGTTGGGAGGAGGACACCGATTCTTTAGCATATGTGGCTGATTAGGCCAGTTAGGCTTTGCATTAGGTACTACATGCAAAGCAAAACTTTTTAAACCGAGGACAACCAACAGGTGAATTACTGTCTCCATTATCTATTCCATTAAGGACTAGTTTAAACCTTGTGTGTGATCAGAAACCCAAGAGAGCACTATGGTCCCTGAAGGAGAGTTTCAAATACATGAATAATAGCAAGTTCCCACCAATTTTACCTGTCAGATATGTTTTGAAGAATAGTACCCTGTGCTCACAGCTTGGTGCAGAGGGGTTTGCCATGGCCCTGGGTCTGCTGGCCATGAAGGGAACTGCTGCCCTTGGATGGGAAGCAGCCTTTTCTGCGTACGGCCATTGGTGGAGGCTTGCGAATCCCCTTTGCCAGCTGTACTTTTCCAATGCAACATTTCTTTAAATATTTCAGCTGATGGCACTGCCACAAACCCTGCTTCATAATGCACGTGTCATTTTCCTCATTTCCCATCTTTTCTAGAAACTCTTCTCTCGTTTTTGCATTTCTCTTTTCTTCAGATGCCTTTTCTCCTTTTCATTTAACTCCTTGTGGCTTAAAGTTTTTTGGTAAGCAAAATATTTGTGCCAGTTTGGTTTGAGCAGCGAGAACAAAAACAGATGGAAAGATCATGAGCCTGTTGTTACTTTCAAAGCTGTCTTTGTATGGTGGAGTAGCTGCTCTGCTTTTAGGGTAGATTGAGAGCTCTTGTATGAAGAAATGAATCAATTGACACATCAGAAAAGAATCTTGATTTTCAAGCAGATGTTTTAATTAAGTTCTGATTTACCATATACAATAAATGACTAATAATGTCCTGGTAGTAGTAGAGGGTTACCCTCTTCATCCTGTCTGGCTTAAATTCAGAATTTTCTGGTTTTGCTAGAAGCCAGTATAGGCTCTGTTCCTTTCTTGGAAGATACTGTACCCACTCAAAAATACTTGTTCCTGTTTATACTATTGCATCTGCAACAGAATATCTATCTATATCTATATCTATCTATATCTATATCTATATATCTATATCTATCTATATCTATATCTATATCTATATCTATAATCTATATCTACATCTACATCTATATCTATATCTCTCTATCTCTATCTCTATCTCTATCTCTATCTCTATCTGTCGATATCTATATATATCTATCTATACAACTTGGGGAATTAGGGATTGCTGTGATGGGGCTGTACAGAAGGCTGCCAAATCAGGCAAGTTTTAAACTTTGTTGAACTCACTCATTGTAAAAGCCCTTGGTTCTAATGGGCAGTTCTTACACAACATTAAACAATACCTGTACACATACAAAACTACTAATCTTAAGCAATTGGATTCTAAATTAGCTTTGGGTTTTACAGTACCGTGAAGCTGATGCCATATGTCCACAGTCCATGACAGTTTCTTGTCTTGAGGTCAAGGTGAGCAGGCTTAAGAGATCCTCAGTGAGAAAAATCAGAACCAAACTAAATTTGTTTTCTTTCTTCTCAAGTTCCCTTTGTTCCTGCTTGTATTTATGCTAGTGTCTTCCCTTTCCATTAANAAAAAAAAAAAAAAAAAAAAAAGCATGTGTGTGTGTGTGGACAATGTATCTCCTGCTTGCTGTTTTGCTTATTTTGATTTCTTTCATATTCCTACCGATCTCCGTGTGTATTTGGGAGGATGTCCTGCCTATTTGCAGCCCCTTGTTGTTAACCTTGCCCTCTCTTGCCACTTCCCTTACTGGGGTGCCTCCTAAGTGCAACTTCACACACCTTTGTCTTTTGGATGATCTCATTGCTCACATCCTTATCTAAAATTGTGCTTGGCTCACAGTATTACAAAAAATGTGCATGCTATTGTTACACCATTGTAGTACACCTATATGCAAGTTCAGGGCAAGGTAATATTTATTTTACACCGATAAGTACATACATGGTTTGTAGGTTACACAGGCTTGACTTTGGCTAGAGTGCTAACACACCTACAAATATCCACTCATCCCCCACTGAACTGGGGGCTGCAGTTCAGAGCAGAAGGATTTCTTCAAAACCCAGTGAAGGAAATCTGAAATTCTTTCCTGGGTAAGTGAAAGACTGTTATTAGAGTTGTGTGATGCTTTAGCTGGATGACAATCTTGAGGAAAAATAAAAATACTAGTTTACTAAACTGAATAAAAGTGATGTTGCCATTTTTGTATTCATCATTAATCAAACTTAATGAATTAAACATTTAAAAGAACATTTTAAATTGATATTTCAATATTGCATTTTGAAACTGAATTTTCCTTCATTCAGTTAAAACTTTTCCAAAATATGTTAATGAGTAACTTTGTTACAGCCCTTTTTTCTCCCATTTTTATGTCTGATCAGCAAACTGAAAATTGTTTGCACAGTTTGGATCATGGGTACTGCAAAATTTGAGTGAATAGACGCTAACTGATCTGGTCCCTTTGCAAACAATTTCTACTACATTAAAGATGACCAAGAGTGTGTTTAATGAAGTGCTTATGACAATCAGTACTGTATGAGCTCATGTTTTATTTAATAGAGGATTAAATATTTGCATAAAATGAGTATAAACTTTCTGAGACTGAAGATTAGTTGTATGTATTGCATTTCTAGGGATTTTTTTCTTTAAAACCACCCAAGGCAACCAAAGTATGTAACTGAATATGTGCAGTATACTGAGCTCTGAAGTAAGAGATGACCCTTTGTGTCCTCTACTATTTCCAAAATATGGCAACATTTTGAATAGGAGGAACAAGTTAATAAGTTAATTAGTTTGCAGTCTATTTCTGTTCTCTGTAACCAAAAATACTGAGGATGACTGTAGAATGAGCTGAAAGTTGCACTGTACAGATTGACAGGATTTCTTTATTTTTGTGCGTGTGTGTGTACCATAAATAGACTCGAACCACTTTAACTTCTCACAGGGGAATAACATTTTTTCATTTCATACAAGTCAATGAACTTTGCACAAATTGATGGATACATACTGTGACACTGTGACTTTTTTGTGTTTCCCTTAGCAGTATTTTTTGTCATTCTGGTATTTTAGGATCATATTTACTTAGAAGTTGAAACTTCCAAAAGACACACAAGGTTCCACAGTTCCCCAGAAGTGATTGCTATGTTAGAAGAAATGGATGCCAGGCTGTCATTCTAAAATGGCCATTTCCCTGCAATGACAAGTTTGTTAATCAAGATGTTGGGCATTGTAAGGAAGTCTTTCCTGCATTTATTGGGCAAACCCAACAAAAAAGGTGGTTTTGATACCTGTGTGTCTTAAAGGATGTGGCTGGCCTGGAGTGGTGAAGAAACCTGGATCCCACTTCTGTGCAGTAACTGGGACAACAGTTTCTGTGGTAGGTCTGCCATTGACTTCCTTCATGATTAGTGTCACCCATTATTTTTCTGACGTATGCTCCATGTCACCATCAGTGCACCTGGCAGGAGGCTGCCCTGCAACCCCTGAAACTCCAGCCAGAAGAAAAACACAAGCAGTTCACTACAAGGATGATGCTGCGTAACTCAAAAAATCAATGCACAAGACAAAGTCAAGATGTTTGTGAGAGCACATACCCTCTCCCTGCTAGTCAGAGCTGAGCCTGCTCTTGAGGTTTACACAGGTGAAGTTACAGCCTGGACTAGGAATAGAGGGAGTGGTCAAAGTAGTCATATGCATTTCATTAATAAGATGTAAGAAGGGTTTGGGAACTGATCTGAGCTGCTTTGTGGGAATACATCACACCATGCTAGCATGCCTCTGGTGCCTGTGTCCCTCACTATCATCTGTAAAAATTGTGATTTAAGTGGAAAATAATTATTTTCAGTTTACTGGGCTGTGAAGAGGAAGAAGTTCCTGAGCAGGACTAAATGCTGTATTCTCACAGCCCTGTGTGAGGCAAACTGAAATTAGAGCTTGGAGAGGGAGATAGCACATGCTTCAATGTTAGAATATGAATTTCATGCAAAAGCATTCCAATCCATTGTCTCCGTTTTAAGTCTGTTGTATCATCAGTCATTTCGGCAGAAACTCCATCTTTTCAAGGGTGGAGGCAGAGCTGGGTATATTACTTACATTCTGAGTGTTACTCAGCAAGGTCTCTGAGGAATTTGGAAACTTAATTATTAACTATTACTCTTACACTGGGACAGCTGTGGGATCTGCATTTCATTAAACCAGCATCAAAGACATGAAACCCTGGAGTTTGTCTGGTCCTTTTCAGAAGATACCAGCACTGTGCTGCTAATACACCTCTCTTCTCCAGATTTTCTGGGTGCACTGATGCAATGAGACTCTTTCATTCACTCTTCCCTTCTGCCAGGGCAACACCTGTGCTTTTTTCTTCTAAAAAACGACTGAATTCTTTGATAAGCCCAAAGTGCCATCAACAGGCAAACACAGTGATCTTCCGTAGAATATTTACAAAGAATATATACACGAATGTAGGTGTCACACAAGTGTGTTTCTGTGCGTGTACTTACCGGGAATGAATGCTCAGCCTTTCCACCAGATGGACCTAGAGCATGAAGTTTTGGCATCCTCACCTGCATTGTGCTGCCAGATTCAGCAACTCCCAGTAACTTTTGTACTTCTGATTTTCTGGCTTTACCCTCTCTTAGCTCTTTAATCAGTTATTCAACTTCTCAAGCGTTTTCACCTTTGGGAGGAGAAAACCGTTCAATGCTTGACCTCTGCCCTTGTAGACTAATGGTTTGAAATGACATTGCTGCCTTAACTGCCATGCTCCACTCCCCAAATTCTGTTATTTTGTTTTCCCTTTGCATATTGCTCTGTATATGTTTTGATTAAGTTTTGTTCCTCAATGTGATTTTCCCCCTAAGTAAGTGCACACTACTATTTAAGTAATGCTCTTGTGCAGTCCCCCTGTGGGCTGAATGTGAATCATTGAAGTGAGGGGATGCAGCTGAGGCGAGAACTATCTTATTGTGAGCAAATAAAAGGTTTTTTTTTGGACTCAAATTAAGTGCCTAGAACAGAAAATCCTGTCGTGACACTGCTGACCCTTGTACTGGTTTTGGTAACGATAGTCAAGAGTTTAGCATTGTATTGGCTAATTGACCTGTGGCATTTACAGGTCGAGGCTTTTTTGAAGCAGCTCCTGGAGGTCATTCCAGAAAAAAATACCTCTGATTATTGGTTTGCAGTCTTTTCCTTTTTCCTTTTGATTTCAGCTTTCAACTTGATAACCCTTCTTAAGGTTTCTGTGACCTGGCTTATCCACCAGTATTTATTCTGTTATCTTAAACCTGCTTGAAATAGCTGGTTCTTTTTGGAGGACTTCTTGTTTTTTTAGCTTTCATTTCTTTAATGTTTTCTTGAAAGTGTATGTACGAAAACATTACATTCGAATCAGTTTTTTCAATTATCTCTCATTTGCATTCTAATCTTTTTCTGTGATAATAGCTTTATTTCTTGACTTCAGCATATGTGATCTCGGACTTAACTCCTCCAGCTTTTCTCTTTTTTTTTAAAGAACCTTTTACCTTTATTAGACTGACAGTGAGTGTTCCTCTTCACTGTCCCATTTTTTTTTCCCCATGGGTGAGTGAACTAAATGCTCATCCTTGAGTCTGGATGAAGTTTGTGCTGTCTCCACATGAATGTTTTTTAACTCACAAACACTGCAGACACAAAAATGGGTCTTGGCAAATTTTTTCAAGAGTAGCCAACAGTAGGCTGATCTATTCTCTGTAGATTGATAACTACCGCTGAATCATTACAAGTCAGCTAATTTGCTAAGTGTCATGCCCTCAGGTCAGGGTCAATTTTAAGATCTTGATTATTTTTGCTCCCTCACTGGAAAACTTACTCAATCCATGTCGCTATAACTTGAATAGATTATGAGTTTCTAGCATAGGACAGTCTTTTTTGTCTGCAGAGTATGTAGTATCTTGCAGTACTAGCCTTAGTTTTGACTGGATCACTTTGCTGTTGCTGCATCAGTCAATAATAGCTGTCTGTAAAGCAATCATGATAAATGTGCAGCAGAGCACTTTAAAATGTGTGATGGGGATCAAATCGTCAGATAAATTAAATTCTTATTCCTATTAAGCTCTCCAATCATTTTGGTCAATCAGATCCTTGCCCTGTGCTGATAAAAACCTATTTTATCTGAAAAGAAGTCCAGGGATCTGCTGCAAAGATCACAGAAATCAAAGGAAAAAAAATCAAGTTATCCTTTAGAGCCTCTGGGGAATGCACTGCAATTTTAGTCAGGCTCGAACAGAGCTGAATGCAATGAATCAACAGTGGCTTCAATTCCTTGATGCACTGCCACAGGGCAAGCAAAAAATTAATAGTTGATGCCAGTGGTGTAAATTCTCCACTTCAAATAATATATGAGAAGATATTTTTGGGAAAACATTTAAGCTCATAGTGCAATTTGTAAATGTCTTTATTTGAAGAGTATTCTTTTCCTAGGCAATGTGAACTAAAAATGTAAAAAAGATTGTAGTGGTAAGACTACAGTTGGCATGCTGAATAATCAACATCTTCAGTTTCTACAGCTTCAAATTTTTATTGCACTTACATTCTATTGACTCAGTAACCTTTTAATATTTTCATGCAATTTAGTGATAAATAATCACTCCTAAAGTGTTACTTGGAGTGAACAGTCTGCTTTCAGTGACATTGTATGTTTTTATTACCTTCTATTCCAGGGTTACTTGGCAATCTCATAGAAAGGTAGCTAGAGATTTAAGAGTTCATTGATAAAGAAAATTCAGACATTAGGATTGTCTTCAGTATATTCATCAGATGCACTTTTTCAGATCATGCTCAGGACAGTGATGATCTGAGAGTTCGGAGTGGAGGAAATAAGTTCCTTCGTACTCATATGATGTAAATATTTTTGGTAGCCTCTAACTGGTTGATAAAAAGAAACGAAAGTCAACTATCATAAAAGGCATAGAGGGACAGAGAATCTTAGCAGTAGAGGATTAAGCTTAGAGGAGAAAGATAAATACCTTTCATCTGAGCTATAAAAGACTAAAATATAGAAATTGGTAAAGAGGAAGAGAAAATGTTAATTTATTCTGATTTTGTAGTGCTAGATCCCTTTGGGTGTCTAACAAATTTAACAGAAAACATAACTGGAAATTCATTAAGATTTTTTAATTTTGTTTTAAATACAGAAAGCTCCCCTCTGGTAGGTCTCCAGAGGACTTTGTGTGTATGCTTGGTTTAAATAAGCATGGAAAAAACTTTGACCAAGCACACTCAAAATTTCTGCTTCTTTCATGGTCTTCCTAAAGGGAACCAGTCATTTTAAAATGCTTTGAACAATGTGTCTGAAGAGCTTACCTGCAAGTTATTAGCAATATTCTTGTGTTGTCTCAGTCATCAGCCAGCCCTATGTCTGGCGATGAGGTATTGTACATATGAACAGCAAGAAAGTTCCCTGGCCAGGAGATCAGAAAGTCTAAATTGTTAGACATTGATTACATGGTATCACAACTGTGTAGATGGGGAGTAGAGACAAAGAGCTCCATCTGGATCCATTTACATCAATAGTGAGTTGCTGCTAGGCTAAGATTTCATTTTCATTTGTTTCCACTTCTTTTTTGACAATTTCATTCCTGTAACTGTTAGGACTAAGGGAAAAAAAAAGCATTTGTTCTCCAGTTCTTAGATGAAGTGTTAAGCACCTTGCCACTTTTCATTCTGTAGTTAGTTAGAGTAAGAGCATCTATATTGCTTTCAGGATTAAGTGAAAGGCAATTAAAATTCTTTACCCTTGCCAGACATCCAGCCCTTTCTGGATCCCTTTTGATGGCAGTTTTTAAGATGGTAGGATGCTATGTGTATGTGAATACTTGTTATTCCTACACCTAAGACCAAGATGATGGCCTGTCCGGAAACTCAGACCCCGAAGCCCTTTTCTTCTCTCTTTTCATCATTTTTCGTGAGACCTGGCTGAAAAATGGGTAATTGAGAGGTATCTACCATTTCTTTTAAAGCTCTGTATAAGTATCTCAGATATTCAATAACTAATTAACTTCTAATTGGTCTGTTGAGTTTTTCCATGGACTTACCTGTTGCCATGGAAACTCAGGAGCATACAGGGATTGAGCTGTCCAGGTCCAGGAGCCACTCGTCAGATGGTGGACATATCAAAAAAAAAAAAAAAAAAAAAAAAAGAATAATAATGGTGACTGAATC
>VXAL01006689.1:3002-13462 GCA_013399475.1 Chauna torquata | reverse complement strand
TTTTTTTTTTTTTTTTTTTTCATTTAGATGAGGAAACTGAGTTTTAGAAAATGAAGGCTGAAAGAGATATACCAATATTTGCATCATCATTTCCCTAATCAAACCAATACCTGACCTGACAAGGCCTCTAAGGAAGTAGATACCATGTTCTTCTCAGCTCTGTGTACCTGGAGGAACTGGATTCCATTGTTAAAAAAAAGCTGCAGTGGGAGCTCAGATTGGCTACAACCTTGAGATAGATCTATTTAGATCTGTGGTACTGAGCTCACCCAAAAGACCAAAAACCCTTTAAATCTGGATGATGTACAACTTACAGTTTGCTTTGTGAATAAAAAAACCTCAAAGTGATTAAGTAAGAACAGAAGCAAAAGCAGTTTCCACCACACTTGCCTGTGTCTGCTGTGTCCTTAGGAGAGTCCCTTCCTTCCATGTTTGGAGCTGTAGTGAATCCTGGGCAGCTGACTCTGGTCCAAGATAGACTGTTTTTCCTCCGTGAGGCCTGGCTGCATGTTCCTGGTTTCCTTTGACAGCGTAACGGCTTATTTAAGTGACCTGCAGGTTCCCAGAACTCTGATGACTTTCTTTTTCATGTCACTGCCATTATTTTGCAGCGTGATGCTTGCCTTAAACAGGCTCTGTTGCTCCCCAAGAAAAGAGAAGATGTGTCCTCTTTGCAAAGGGCTCTGCTTTGCTCTGCCTTCAGAAAGTGACAGCACCTGCACCGAAACAAGCAGATTATACATATCATCTGTCTCATGCGATGAAAGGAAGGCTGAAGAGGTGAAGGGGTAGAACAGCTCTTCCCTGGGAAAACATCAGAGCAGAGTTGTGGTGTTTGCAGTACAGCAATAGGATTGAACTGGAGAAGCAACCCTTCTAGTCAGACCTTCCTGCAGGTGATCAGCCTTCCTGAGGCCTCCCCAGCTCAAGACACAGCAAGCTTTTTCCCCCAGGCTCTCTCTGAGTTAGCATCTAGAGAACCTCTGACACTGGCAGAATGAATCAGGCTGGTCTCACAATTCAGAGTTCTGTTCCCAGACCCTGTGGTCTTCCTGCTGTTGTGAAGTTTTGCACAGCCTCTAGGCTCCTAAGACTTGGCACAAGCCTTCTGCACTACTTGACAAAGGTCTGTTTTCTACATTCAATCTATTCTTCTCTGAGCATGTGATATTCACTTGTCTGGTGCTTTAGAAATCTTGGGATTGTTTTATGTTGCATATCAGTCAACTCTCTGGAACTTAGCATACAATATTGTCTTCTGAAGTACACAGGCTTCATGCAGAACACTTAATTCCTCTTGTTTTCTGTATGTTAGGTAAGGAAAGTGTGGTTTGGGGATTGTAACTGCTCTTTGCTTATGTAGGTTGGCAGAGCATAAAAATTGTTTTAACACAATTCTTCTTATTCTTTGGAAAGCCATATAAAGATACAAAACAGTTAAGTACACTCTGTCTAAGTCATCCCTCTATTTCCTACTCTTAGGCAGAAGGGTATGGTCATGTGCACCTGAAGATATTGCGATCCAAAGAGACAAGATGTCAGAGTTCAGCATGTTGAAGCACAACTATTTAGAAAAACGCCCAATCCCCAACTGTAGTTTAAACACTCTCCAGGTACTTGATTCAAATATGGTCTGCAAAAACCTTTCACCTTCGTCTCTTCATGTAACTTACTCTTGGAGTGTTGGCATCTTCCCAGTCATCCTCTGTTTAGAACGACCTTGCTGTAGGACTAGGCCCTCCATGGGAACAGTTCAGAACTCCTCTGAATTTTTGCACTTTTCTGTCTTCTTTGCTTTAAGTGAAAATCACCCTCTGCCATCTTTGCCCCTCCTTTTCTCTGTCTCCTTCTAGTTAATTCTGGTCTTGTTTTATTTAACTTCGGGATGTTTTGGTACAACTGTTACAAAAGGTGTGAAATCTAGTAACTCAGAATTTTTTTTTCTTAAAGGAAAGCGCTGATTTGGTGAAGTAAAAATCTTGTTCTTGAAGTGAAGGATCTGAGAGATTTCAGAAATTGGTAAAATGAATGGGTTTCCTTTCCCCAACAGTGTAAGTTTTCTTCACAAATATCAGAAAACAGGAAAAAGCACTGCTATTCTTATAAAGTGTTTCCGGGTACAGAAATGTGTGCATTTGTTGCAGCATTAAACAAGTTGTTTTAAATATGAAGTAGAGTCTGGCCATAGTGTACCTGATTACACTTTTACTTCTCATTCTACTCAGGTTTGACATAACTCCTGTTTACTGTATCTATAATGTACATAGTTCTGTCATTACGTCTGGGAAAAATGGAGCATAAGTCGATTAATTAAAGGAGGAGTATATATATATAAACAACTCCAGAATTTAGGGGCTGGGAATTTCTGTGCTTCATCATAATCTCTAATTTACATTTTTAAATGATCTATACCAAAACTGTCAACAGCATATTGCAGGTCAGGATATGCTGAACAGCAGCTGTGGGAATACAAAGATCTTCGCAGGGAACAGAAAGGACAGGGAAGGGAAGTGGTGAGGGAAAAGACAGTAATTTACCAAAACTTGATTGCTCAGCTTTGTTTTTTCTTTCCATTATTTTTCTGAGTGGGACAATTTTGATGTGGCAGATGTCCAGGTATGTCAAACTAAAGCTAACCTTTAGCTGGGTGAATATTTCTTGCAAACCTTTTATAACAAAGAAAAGAAAATCGAGTTCTTCATGAATTCTTTTCCTCCCAAAATGTCCCCTTTTACTGAAAAAGCTGATATCTTTTATTGAGAGATTCAGAACTCTTAACCGTCTTTCACCAATTAATAATTTTCATCTACAAATATCCTCCTTCTTCCCTAAGTTCTCCCACCAGCTCTAACTGTGGTGGCATCCCTTCTACTGACAATAATGACTTCTGTGTTCATGGGCTGTCTGAGGTATGCAGATGCTTTTTTTTTTCCCAAGAGCTGTTTTCTGGATTTCAACACATGTCACCAGTAGACACCATTTCATTTGCTCTTGTCTTCTTTTATCACCTGTTCTGCAAGATGCTCAACCACTGACAGTTCCAATGAGCAACAGCAAGAGTAGAAAATGGCTATTCTGAAATGGCCCTAATTGCTCCAAAATGGCTGAACTCAGCTGCAGATGAGTCAGAGATGGCAAAGTGCCTTGTTGAATGAATTAACTTCCTCTAATGGCTGAGCATGTAGTGACTATGTCTGCTCATTACTCATTTTTCTGAACCTCTTCAGTGGAAACTCGGGATTATTATCATTTTTTAAAGCTTACTTGCTTACTTTTAGTGCAGAGTATCCACTCCTTGATTGTGATATTTTCTGAATTATCTAGTAGCAGCCTGCACATCAGCACTGCATTAACTAGGCTGGTTGGTAGCAGAAGCTACAGCACATTCACTCCTACTTCTTTCTTAATTCTTGTTTTGGGGAACCTGTTTTTGATCCCTCTGCAGCTGCTGGTGCCTAACAATATTTCTAGAGTTTATCCCAGGCACACCACAGAGCTTTACAAAGACCATGCTGGAGTATTTCAAATCACCTCTTTAGTGACCCTCTGCTTCTTTGTAATTACTGAGTGCATTGTGAAGCCTATTCCTTTTAAAAACTGGGAGAGGGGAATGGGAAAAGAACACTAATTATCTGTGAGCCAGAGGGCATAAAAGATGACATTTTTCAAGACAGATGCACAGCTCCTCTTACAGCTAAAATTGTCATATTTCCATAGAAACAGTGTCTTCTAATGCACCTGAAGTTCAGATCTTTCGTAAGAAAGAAGATCAGAGCCAAGAAATTAAAGCCCATGTGATTGTGCACAGGCAGCATGAAGGAGAGATGCCAAAGAGATCTTAACTTTAATATTGCCTAACTTCTGATTGTCTGAATTTGAACACTTTGGAAGATAACCATTAGTGTCCCTCATTAGTGATATTTTACCATCTTTTTTGAAGGATTGAGCCCTCAGCAGAGGAAAGTAAGGTGTAGATCTCAAAAGACAGAAGAACCTTGAAGTACCTGTTACATGCAGCATGCTTAGATCATAGAGTTACAGAATCACAGAACGGTTTGTGTTCGAAGGGACCTTTAAAGATCATCCAGTTCTAGCCACCTTGCTGTGGGCAGGCACATATAGATGTAAGGTGTTGGTGGACATCACCCCAAATCTGTTTTTATCACATAGTGATTTATAAAGAGTTTATCAGAGAACAGACTTTATAGCAGACGATACAGAGTGAATTACCAAAAGGAGAGATTTTAACTTGTTGAGGGGAGGGAGTTGTTAATTAACCAAACGCAGAAAGTGACACCTGGATTAAAAAGAGATAATCACTTCTTGAATATCATAAATCATTAAATGACCAGCTAGTGTCACTGGCAGAGAAGCACAGTGTTGAAGGTAGGGTACATGAAAGACACCAGCCTGGTATTGTGACTACTTGGGCGGTAGATAACTCTGAACTATGAGTAAGAGTCCTGCTTCCTGTTTGACTTGGGGACTTATTTCTACAGCTTCTGCTTTCCTTCCATTAAATGTTCATGATCATACTCTCAGCTAGATCAGAGAAATCATCAGGCAAAAAAAATGACCTCATTTAAAAAGAAAAAAGCTGAAAAAGAAATGATTAACCCGGCTCTAGCAGATCAGCAAGATTAGCTCTGTGAATACTGTTGCAGAGAAAAAAGGAGGAAGGAGAGAGGTAAGAACCATTTTATGGAGCAGTTTGAAACTATGCTGGCTTGAATTGTATAACCTTGAACTAATTTAGACTGTTGCACATTATATATTCAGGCTCGAGATGAGATTTCTCTGATTGTAAATTTGTGGGTGGGATTTAGTCTTGAGATGCAGTGGGTGGTCATGCCCAGGATTTGGGGTTAACAATTAGAACAGGATATCGTTAGGCATAAGCCTTAGATCTCTCACTTATTCAATCTAAAAATACCCTTATCCTCATTTTCAGCAAATGTTTCTCTCTTGATTATGCTGGCACTTTATCAGCTACTTAGCCATTTTAGGGAGTAAAACATAGTTTTAAAAACTGTTACTGCATGCCACAGAACCTGCATATGCTAAGAGGGCAATGCAATTATTGGTGGTTGGAAATTCATCATAGAACCATAAAATATTTCAGGCTGAACAGCACCTCTGGAGGTCTACCTCCTCCAGCTACCTGACTGAAGAAGAACAACTCCAAAGACAGATCCATTAGTTACATCATTTTGTTTTCAGTTACTACTTATTTGTTATAAATTATTTATTTTCTTACAAGTCTATTACTGCTTTAAAGAAGTGAAATGAAAGCTCAGTTTTCAGTCCACATGCTGTTTCAGTCATGTGATACACTTCTGGTCCAAGGACCATTCTCAATAGGCAACCAGGACAAACATCCTCTGTGGAAGTGTCCAATGAGCTGAGCAACAGGTGTGTTGTAAAAATGACTGGAGAGGGAACCCCTGATAACCAAGTGCTCCTGTACAAATGAACAGTCTCTGTAAAGCATTGAGAGAGAGAGTTTGGGGGTTTCTCTTTGTATTATGTCTTTAGCAGTTCTGTTTTGCTTTCTTCTGCAGTATTGCAGTCTGATGGCTTTTTTTTTTTTTTTTTTCCGGAATTAGATCTGCAAAGCATACAGGATTGATTTGTAGGGCAGCGTTTGTTCTCCTGAATCCCTTGATTGAAGAGACCAGTATGCATTTACTTAAACTTCTACAAGAGTAAATCAAAAGACACTCAAAGGAAAACACGGTGACAATGTTAAATTCTCTAAGAGGTAGTTAACTCACAGCCTATCTCCAACAGGGAATTCTAAATATCTTATTACAAATAAAAATAGTTAAGAAAATATTGAACAGTTGGACAGCTAAATTTGTAAACAAATTGGTTTTGAGTACAGCAAAAAAAATTGACAGTATTTTGATTTCTGTTCCTCTAACAGTGTAGCAAAGATATCAGATTTATTTTCTGTGGGAGTGAAACTTCAAGGGAATACTACAGGCTTTGAACCCTCACATACTTAGCTTCTTTCTAAGACAGCCTGATAGTGCTGCCCAAGATGGGGGCACTTTTTATCACTGGAACAGCTTGAAGTTTCTGGAAAATTAAAGAGGTAACTGGCACAGAAGAGCTTTACTTTTTGATCTTTGCTTACATTTCATCTTGATGACTTGTTCATCCAACCTTGAAGTTCAACTTAAAATTTTGAAATCAAAGAGAAGGAAAAATCACCTGCAAAAAACTGCCTGAAATTCAAGCAGTGCAATGTCACCTTGCTTTGCTTAGTTTTCTTAAATATCATGTACTGGATTTACACTGATGGGCAGGTAAGCACCAACATGCTGTTCTCTCACTCCCTTTCCTCAAAAATACAAGGAGAAAATGAGATGTAAGAAATCTAATGGGTTGAGGTAAGGACAGGGATATCCGTCACCAATTACCATCATGGGCTAAACAGACTCAGCATAGGGAGACTGATATAATTTATTGCCCATTAATAACAGACCAGAGCAGTGAGAACTAAAAGCAAACTAAAAACACCTTCCCCTCCATCAAAACTCTTCTCCCTCCTCCCCCCGAGTGGCACAGTGGAACAGGGAATGGGGGCTGCAGTCAGCATCGCTGCGTCTCGGCCGCTTCTTCATGGTCACTCTCTCTTCCCCTGCTCCAGCATGGGGTCCCTCCCACGGGATGCTGTCCTTCCCAAACGGATCCTGCGTGGGCTTCCCACAGGCTGCAGCTCTTCAAGAGCTGCCCCAATATAGGTCTGCATCACGGGGTCCATCCTTCAGGAGCAGACTGCCCCAGCATGGGTCCCCCACGGGCAGCAGCTCCCACCTAATCACCTGCTCCTGCGTGGGCTCCTCTCCATGGGCTACAGGTCCGGCCTGGAGCCTGTTCCTGGGGTGCTGTCCATGGGTTGCAGCCTCCTTCAGGCCACATCCACCTGCTCCTCCGTGGTCTCCTCCACGGGCTGCAGCGTGGAGCTCTGCTCCACCATGGTACCCCATGGGTTGCAGAGGGACAGCCTTCTCCACCATGGTCCTCACCATGGGCCACAGGGGAGCTTCTGCTCTGGCACTTGGAGCACGTCCTGCCCTCCTTCTTCACTGACCTTGGTGTTTGCAGGGCTGTTACTCTCACATTTTCTCACTCCTCTTTCTCCCAGCTGCTGTTGCATAGCAGTTTTTTTGTCCCTTTCTTAAATGTGCTTTCCCAGAGGCACAACCAGTGTCACTCACTGGCTCAGCTCTGGCCAGTGGTGGGTCCCTTTTGGAGTTGGCTGGAGCTGGCTCTTCTCTGACATGGGGCAGCTGCTGGGCTCTGCTCACAGAAGCCACCCCTGCAGCCCCCCTGCTGCCAAAACCTTGCCATGTAAACCCAATATATAGACTTGGCAGAAGTCTCCATGCAGTATCTGGCCTCATCTCTAGAAAATCAGGTCTTGACACTGCTGCTATGATAACCCCACGGCACCAGATCCACCCCTGTGGCTTTGCATCAGGATTGCAGGGGCGAAGCTGGTCCCTGTTACTACCGTTATCACCAAGGAGTTTTTTTGACATATTTCTGTGGGCTTTTGCTGATTCTGTAAGGCAGATCAGTATGTAACAAAGTGTATGTAAAAGTTTCCGGCTTGAAAAGTATATCCAATGTTTCCCTTAAATCCCTGAGCTGTCTTAGGGGACTAAGAAACCATTTCCATCTCAATGCCTGACAAAAACAATCGTGAAATGTGGAATCTATGAACTGGTGGAAAGAAGAAAGTAACATGGCAATTCTGGTTCCTATGCTTACGGCTGCATGGAATACCCGTCAATACCGTGCCGAATGACAAAATGTTGCTCTCTGGTGAAAAGCTGAAGTGCTATACACGCATATTTCAACAAGAGAGAAGAAAGAAACTTTCTATAATAGTTTCCACACCTGAAACCTTTTTGCTGCACCATGTAAGACATGATAATGTAGTTAGTTACCTGCCTGGTGTCCTATTTGGTCTGTTATTGAAATAGATCACTATAGTAATTCCATAAGAAAGAGTTGTCATTTTACTCTCAGACATTTTAAGGTCAACACTAACTGCATATTCCCATCAGTAACACAAAGAAATACGTACGCCTTCCTCCAATAGTCAGCACCTGTGCTGCACATGTCAAAGTTCTTTTAAACAGCCAGGGAGAAAAATAACCAACACACCTACCTGGCATAATTTAAATCTGCCAATAGGTGAACTGAACTCATATTTCAGTTTTAGTTAAGTTGTATGAAAAAATTTGTCTTGCTTTTCAAAAGAACCATGAACAGTTATTCTCGGAATCGCTAGCAGCACTTCAAGAAAGACACACCTTTGACAGTATTTATTATAGTAAAGGTCAGTTGTCTGAGATCTATCCGGGGCTTTGGCAATACTTCCACTAGTTTTAGAAGGTAGGCCACTGACAGTAGGGGAGGAAGGTCAACCAGTGTGTGACTGGGAAATGTGTCCCACTCCTAAGAGCCAGCCAAAGGATTGTACATTGAATCCTAAATCCCTAATTCAACATTGGAAACTTGATTCTTGTTCAACAGAACTAAATATGAGTTGAAGTACTATAGAGGCTTACAGGAGTAATGTGCAAACACGTTTCTGAGGGTTAGTGGTATAACTTCAGGATCAAAGTTAACTCAGGATTTTCTCGGAGCTTACTCACAGAGGATTTGGTATATCCTAGGTAATCTGGTTACTTCAGGAAGTGAAAACTAGAGCTTCCAGGCCAGAGCAACATACTACAGTTAGTTTAAGAATCCCAGACACAAAAATAATTATTTCAGTTTCCCAAGTGAAAATTGTTACCAAAACAGAACTTTGCAGAGATTCTGAATTGAGAGTTTAGCAGTTGACTTAGAGCTGGTGAAATGATTTTCCTGATCTCAGCAGAATCTTTATTTTGCCTCAAACATACCCTTGCATTTTATGTTTTACTAATATTATTATCAGGGCTAATTAATATGTTATCAATCATAAAGTTACCAACTTGGTAATTAGGATAAGTAGAAGACAACTTCCGTTGATAGGTACCTCTGGTTAAGAAAAGGAAGCAAAGTTAGCATGGAATTAGCTAATTCTGACAGTTATGTACTCAAGCATAACTTGTCTTCAGGATTGAGTTATATGTCATACAACTCCTGTTCTAGGACTTGCAAATTTTATTAATCACTAACGCACCAAAATCTCTGTCATTGGTCCTCTTGAAGGATTTAGCCTCCATAGCGTGAACCAAAGTAGTAAAAGATCATGATTTCTTGTATTTTGGTTAGGATAATCAGAGAATGGAGTGTAAATTACTTAGTGACACTTGATTTTTGAGATTCCATAACAAATTAGATGGTGCAGATTGATACAGAAGAGGACTGGAGGGAGGGTCTCGTTGGTTATATGAACTGGAAAGATGTTGAGTGCTGAATGTATGGTAGAAACTTTCTATGGGAATGGCTATTGTAGCAGAACATTCCTGAAGAATAGCACATATTCAGTGACCTTGATTCAGTGTTCAGCATGTGTATTTTACTTCACTTTGATCATGATGAAAATTTAATTGGGAAATGTGTAAGAGGCTGTCAGAAGTTACAAAAGCATGGGTTACATACCTAAGCTTGCTAGTTGTGAGATTAAATAGAATAATGTTTTTTTATTGAGTGTTCATACTGGGGGCTGTGTTCAAAAAAGCAACATCCAACACAGCCACTTGCTTACTCACCCCCTCAACCGGATGGGGGAGAGAATCAGAAAGGCAAAAGTGAAGAAACTTGTGAGTGGAGATAAAGGCAGTTTAATAAGTAAAGGAAAAGCTGCCTGCACAAAGAGAAATAAGGAATTCATTCACTGCTTCCCATCTGCAAGGAAGATATTCAGCCATATACAGGAAAGTGGGGCTCATCACACATAATAATTACTTGGGAAAACACACCGTAACTCTGAACTTTACCCCTTTCCTCCTTTCTCCCCAGTTTTTACTGTTGAGCACAATGTCATATGGTACATGAAATCTTCTTGATTGGTTGGGGTTAGCTGTCCCAGCTGTGTCCTCTCCCAAATCTTGGTCATCCCCCAGCCTCCTCAATGGCAGGGCAGCATGAGAAGCAAGTAAGTCTTGACTTTGTGTAATCATTGCTTGGCAACAACTTACTGGCACATTGTCAACAGTATTTTCAACAGAAATCCAAAACATAACACCAGATGACTCTCTATGAAGAAAATTAACTCCACCCCAGCCAAAACCAGGACAGGATTTCTTCTCATATTTTACAACCGTACAACTTTTACAACATGGTGCTGAATCGAGTTGGAGGCCTGTAGCTAGTGGTGTACCCCAGGGGTCAGTACTGGGTCCAGTGTTTTTTAACATATTCATCAACTACCTGGATGACGGAACGGAGTGTACCCTCAGCAAGTTTGCTGACCACACAAAGCTCGGAGGAGTGGCTGATACCCCAGA
>VXAL01006688.1:55984-111269 GCA_013399475.1 Chauna torquata | reverse complement strand
CCCTTGAGGTCATCTGTGGCGTGCCGTTGTGAAGTCGCTTTTTGAGCAGTGCCTGCTTTCTGTCAAATACGGGAGGCTTTGGTTTTCTGTGTCTCATGTTAGCATCTCCATACGGAATTGGTAGAAATGATAACTCCACAGCCGCGAGAATCTAAACGTGTGGATCTAAACCTGCGTTCAGGTACTGCTTTGACAAAAATGCTGTGTACATTTTTGCTAATATCCTGTTTTGGTCCGGAGGGCTGCTGGCAAACAAAATAGCAATAAATTTCTATTTAAAAAACTGAATAAGTTTATACACAGTATAATTTGTTGTATAGAAATTAGTGAAGTTGTAGGCCCTAGATAGGGAAGGCACTGTACCTAAACCATGGCATTAGAAAATGGAGCGGGCATGTTATAATCCAAGTGCTCTAGTCTGCATGCTGCTTTGAACAATGTGTCCATGTGCAAATACCCCCTGCTAGGGGCAGAGGTGCCTTGTGCCCCCCGAGACCCCGGGCTGCCCGAAGCTCGGTCGCCTCTTCTGTCACATCCCTGCTGCCAGGTCCGATGGCTGAACTCGCGCTGCGCGCGTGGCCTGCCCCTCTTCGGCTCCTCCGAAACCTCTGGGAACATAACGCATCGCAGGCGCCAGCTCCTGGGTCTGATTCGGTTGCACCAGAAGGTTCAGAAGTTATTTGGGGCGGGGGAGCTGCGGGCAGGCAGGCGGTGTGATTGCACAAGCCGTGCTTCCTTTGGAGACCCAGCTAACAAATCTTGTGATAATAAACAGACCTTTTTTACCTAGCATGCTTCTGTTGCCTGTGCTTTAAAATATAAAATAAAAAATGTGTTTGTACTTGATGGCGTTGACAAATGTGTAAATATTTATCCCAGATCCAAGTAAATAAGTTGTATGCTGCTGTTGGGGGGAGTGTGAAAGGTTGCCTCTGGGAATGGTGCTGCATAGGCAGTCATCTCTTCCGAGTTTCTCAGATAAAGTGATAAATTTTATCTAAACAATTTTTTTAATGTAAAATATAAAATGTTTTGTAAAATCACTGGAGCGTTTCAGCTTTTTAAGTCCCATTTGAGAAATTCTGCACTGATCTAATTTCAAGTCACCTATTTTAAGACCTGAAGTACCTGACAGCTGTTTCACTCCCGATTGCAGTCCTGCTTTCAGTTCTCCAGTTTGAGCAACCAGGGAGCCACGACTAAGGAGCCATACATGCAAGAGCTTGAATGTGGTGGGGCAAGCTGCTGCTTGGTTGTGTCCCCCACCTGACTCTTGGTGAGCTAGGAGGGAGCTCTTGTGAATATTTTTTCTTCCTGTTTTCGTTTATCTCTTTTTTTCTTTAAATACTTAAATTCTGAGGTGCCTAAGGCATTAGCCACCAGGTGCGAAGCTTATAATAAACAGCGTGGACTGCTTCAAGTCTCATGCAAAAAACATAACTGTACCTTAATTTACTTGTCAGACTTTATTGGCCATGTTTTATTTCCTAATGCTGGTACTTTGTCCAGTCTAGATATAGAAATTAGCGCAGGCATAGGTCTCTGTAGACAGGTCAGTGGTATCTGTGTTGTATGCAAAATTACGGAGAGTTAGGTTTTGGGTGTCTGAGATAGCAAGTGAAATGGGGCAGAGCGTTTACCTTTGGTGTTTTATAGGAGACTGACCATGTTGTGATTACTCAGCACTTAATCTTCAGTGGCTGCTGGTGAGAGAGGCAGTGTTTGAGGTGAAGTAGATAAATTGTATAGCTAAGTGCTGTACTTAACACCGTGACTAACTTTGCAATTAGCTTCCTTCTCAAACAGTGAGGCCAGATGCCTCATGCTACGGGTGATTTGCAGTAAACATGTACAAACACTGACATGTCCTGAGCAGAGAGTGTAAAACAGATGGGGTTATTAGCTTCCAAAATATTTGCTGGTATCAGTTACG
Organism: Chauna torquata; assembly: GCA_013399475.1. Taxonomy (NCBI): domain Eukaryota; kingdom Metazoa; phylum Chordata; class Aves; order Anseriformes; family Anhimidae; genus Chauna; species Chauna torquata. Next base: position 109,336 of record VXAL01006688.1, on the reverse strand, counting down.
TGTGTTTGTATAAGACAGCGCTGAACAGGCCCACTCGAACCTGTCCAGGGGATCAGAAGATTTGGCTGCAGAAGGCTTTGAGCATAGTGCTTCTCCAGGACTTCGTGGTGAAGTGGCTGCTGCTCTTGTTGGGTCTGCGCTGCCTTTTTTGCTCACTGAGAAAGCTAGCATGTGCTGTTCTGAAGAAAACTGGCTACCTGCAAAAACAATTCTCTGTTTCTCTTTTTGCACGTTTTTGCCTTTTACAGAAGTGGGCTGAATGCTGTATTTGGTTAATTGGCTCATTTTGTCTTTTCAGCCAAAGCCTTACATGATATGTCCTGGCCTGGCTTGAGCAGGCTGTATCCAGGTGCCAGGCTAGCCTGTGGGATGCAGCTCAGTGCTCAACAGTTGCTTTAATGTCAGATTGGTGTAGAAAAACAACTGTAAAAATTACATTTCTCGCTTCTATGGAAAGATTGCATTGTATCCAAGTGCTTCACAATTTTCTATGTACTTATCTCAACAGGGTAGCATCACAGTAGTACTGTTATTCCTGCATCATGGATGCAGAACTGAAGCACAAAAAGACAAAGGCCTAGTATCTCAAAAAATACTGAGGCATCTTAGTCCTGCTGGTTTAAATGGGAGGTGAGGGATCAGGTATCACTACAGGTCGATGCCTGGTGAAATGCCAGAGATTAGACAGTGCTTGTGGCTGAACAGGGAGTTTAATTCTGCTTTCAAATCCCAAGCTAACACACTTTTCTCTGTAGACTGAAGATTCAGGACTGTTTGAAAATGAGCTGTCTGGATCCTTAAAAAGTTCAGGTGTGCTATTTTTGCCTATTTAAGAGGAAAATTTATAACTGACTGTTTGCAATGTTTTAACCTAATGCAAATAAAAGTTTCAGGCTGACAGCTTTATTTTTCAGGTAAAAAGGGAGGTGATGTAGTAATGGAGTGGCCAAAATAGTCCCTGTATTGCTTCAAGCTTCACTTCTGCCGCTGACACTAAGAAACTGCACTAGAACTTTTCCAGAATCAGGGCAAGCAAACAAAATAGTCTTGATGGCTTCTAATTCATTGCTTGGACAGAAGTGCACTGAAAAACACCACAAGCTTTGCAGTAACCATTTCAGGCATCCGTAATGATGATAGTCAAATACTGAGAGGCTTTTACCTGATGGCTTTTATTCTTCTTTGTCTTCACCCTTGTTTATATACTCAGGTGCTACAAAAATATCTGTAGGACAGACTAGCAAGGGGGATACTGGCAAACCACGCTGGGAAAAAAGGAAGTTTCAGGAACTAAGGAGCGCGATGTGCTGCGGAGAATGGGAAATAGGATTGGAGCCAATGGCTGTTTGCATCCGTTGGCTCTTACATCCATCAGGATATCACAGTGTTCTTCATCGAGTCATGAAAATTACTTCTAGAAGTGTAAAAACAAGATCTTGAAATCTGCTTTTGCTTAGCTGTCCATCATGTAAAAGGAAATTGAAAGGATGAGATCCCAGATGAAGCGTGGCTTTTAAATTGCATACATGACAGGAAAACATAATCTTGTTTCAGACAGTGGCAGGATCAGATGGATGAAATGGATGCCTTGATCTCACACACTAAGAAGCAGAAAGGTTTTCCTTGCTTTCCTCTGTGCAGAGTAACTGGGAGGAGGCAAATGCGTGCGGCTATGACATGTGCATGTTTGTAGGGGAGTGCACAGACGCATGGAAAAGCATGCCTAGCCGTATGGCTGCATGTAATCTCATGTATATGCCCATATCACTCTCACACGTATGGCCTTCCTAGCTGATAAAAACTTGTGATTATTTTTAATAAACAACTTAAGGTACTTCCTTTGATTGTTGCAGGATTTGTAATGGGAGTCTACTGGAAGCCCTTGTCTTATCAATTGTTTTTTTGCTCGTGGGGTGGCTGTTCAGAAACAGTTTATAGTTATTAAATAATACTACCACCTTTATTCTTTCTTACTCCTTCTGAAAATGCATCACTCTGAAATAGGCTGTAAGTCAGGCATGGAGTTTGTTCTTAAGCAGTGTGATCCTCCCTGTTGACCTATACCATTGCACTGCTTTTGGCAGGTACGGGTGGCCCCGTAGCATTTTAACAACCATAAGTATTTTTGATGGTTGCTTTATCTGTTGCTCTTTAGTAAGTTCTGGCAGGTAATGTTAGCATATCTCTAGATGTACTTGATTTTAATGCATAAGTGTGAAATATGTACCTGATTTTAAGTCCAAATTAATAAATAAAGTGCTGCCTATTTGAACAAGTTCAGCTAAATATTTCCTGCATTGAAAGTGTTCTGCTGTGTGACTCGGACTGGGCGAGAGATGGAGAGGTGAACTCGAACTGCCGGTATCTCTGTGTTTGGAGCACTTCCTGGGGCTGCTGGAGAAGCGACTTGGAGCGGGAGCTTAAACTGGGTGGAAGTCTTTTTGGCATGCTGGTGGGACTTCTATGGATATAGACATGTTTATGCATCTTCTTCTGTTTGCTGCCCTGCCTTTAAAACAACCTAGCTCTTGTTCCAGAGAGGAGCAAAGTGAGAAGTAAAAACCTTGAGGGTTTTTTTTTTGTGATAAGCTTGGCTGGCAGATCAATTCATGAGACTACCAGACTGTAGCAGAAATGTGCTCCCTACTCTGAGAAGTTTATGCTCTGTAAAATGCTTGATTTCTTGTGTTTTGAGAATTTAGATTATAAAATAATCTTACCATATGTTTGTTTTCTTCTAGTGAAACCAAAAGGCTGGAATTGGAAAGAACACTGATGGAATACAAAAAATCTGATGCATACCTGTAAGCCAACTCAAACTTTTCATAGGTTATTTTCTTTTCATTACAAAGACTTAACATTCTAAAAGCATCCCATGATACTTATCTTGAAGTTTCTTTATAACAGTAATTTTATATTCATATTTTAAGTGTAATGTAAGATTCATGCATTGGAGTTATTGATGAAATAACTTCTGCAGTAACATAGCTACTTTATTAATACTGAAATGTTACCATCGTAGTAATAACTAACATGCAAGTTAGTTTTGTGCAACTTTTACAAAATCAGTGTAGTGTGAAAAATAGTGTTTTCATTCTAGTGCTTCATGCTATAAAGTTCTAGGGTCTTAGAATGCCTGAAAGTTTTAGGAAGTACTAAAGAATATTCTAGGTTCTAGTCCTACTCCCTGGATTGTTTCTGTACTAACTATATAACGTGAACTGCAAGTGCAGTCTGTCATTAAAAAAACCAAACAAACATTTTTTTTATCCTGGCTATGTATCTTAAGTTGTTCAGAGATTCAGATTCCTGTGTTTGCATTCTCTGGCCCTCTGGATACTGTTGTATATAATGTGCGCCAGGTTATAAGCATTGCTGTTGACAGCCTTACTGAGGAAGACCAAAAAAAAGTATAATTGCAGTCGGTTCCCAAATTACCTGTTGAGTTTAACTAGGTGTGGTGGCTTCTCTTCTTATGAACTGTGTTTGTCTCAAAGCTATATCCTGTGTAGTTATGAGGGGTTTTTGAGCTTGGGAAGAATTTAACCATAAAGCTGTTTTTAAAAGAAATAATATTAAATGCAAATAGTGTGAAAGGCACACGTTGTTTCTCTGAAACAGTGACTGCAGCAGCCTTCCTTGAGGAAGGGGATCTGGACTGTGATGTCTGCGTGGATAGAAGTCTCTTAGGGTGCCAGGAAAGGCATCTATATTCCAGAGAGGAACAGAATTTCAGGCATTCTTGTTTATAGTGTTTCTTTCCTCAAATGCATTTTGTAAAGCTCAGAGAAGTGACTTTTCAATTTTAGCTCAAGTGACTGAGGGCTATGTGCTGTTGTGGCCAAATTCCATAGGGACTCCTCTTCTGAAAGAAGACCTTTTAGAGTAGAAAATCAAGATAAATTTAAGAAAAAATGTCTAAGCAGGTGGGGAAACATACACATGTACTTTATTTTCAGTTTTTATTTTATTTTGTTCTGACAGGATTTGAACTGGAGTTTCTCAAAATATTGGCAGTTTGAGGGATTTCGGTTGCAATTTCACAACCAATTTAAGCTGACCTGTAGGCAGATTGAGCCCAAAAGAGATGATTCTGACTGCCCATGCTTCACGTTTTCCCTTTCTTGACACTAATACTTGTCTAGCTGCCTTATAATCAGATAAGAAAATAGGTCTGGCTGAAAGTGAATGGTTTTTTTGTTTTGGGTGGGTGAGAAATGGTTTAGATGAATTTTCAGCTGGATTGCTCTTGGCCTAATTTGTCATTTGGGTGCATAGCAGGTAATATTGGCAAAAAAGAGAAAGGCCTGGAGCGAGGTGTCCGTTTTGGTGGCAACATGATTTAGGTTGGCTTAAAGCAGTTATGAAACCACAGCCTTAATTCACAGTATGTATGACTTGCAGAACACATTCTCCTAAATAGCATTTTCGTTTTAGACGTGTATATCACTTTAATTCAAAGCACAACCCATTCAAAGCAAACTCACAAAATCTTTTTTAAATGTGTTTATCCTTTTGAGCACCAAAAATCCTATTTAAACCTTAAGTTATATAGCAGTGATGTCCTTTTGGGTGTATAACGTAGCTTTGGACAGTTGGGCAACTCCTACGTAAATGTTGGTGTGTATGTCTGAAGAAAAGTGGTTGGAATAGAAATGTTTGTTTTAATTTCATGCTCTTTAAGTATAGTTTCTTTTTTCCCTTGTAGAATGAAACTAAAATACATGAAGCTGAAAAAATACTTGAAAGAAATAGATGAACGACAAAAAAGAGCTCTTCTGCGAAACCAGACGTTTTTAAAGGAATTCAGCCAGTTTGAAGCTCATATGAAAACTTCAAGTTTGGAGCTAATTCAGAAGATGGAAGTAACTTTCTAGAAGACTTACTGTATTAGTGCTTACTGTTACTGCAGGGGTTGCTAAATTGGTTTTGTCCATGTATTTTGCACATCAAGGCGTAAGTTGTTGGTGAAACTTGATCACATGTTTTAGAGTGCTTAATGTGGCAATGTTTGGGGATTTGAAATAAACCCAAACTCGACTAATAAATGTTGTAATAGACCCAACTGTAGCCGCAGAGGTAGTCAGTAACACTTCACAGAACTGTACGTTTGGTCTACAGTAAAGTGGTGTGTGCTTATGAGTCTCTTGGAAGCGAGGGAGAACGGACATCAAAAAAACAGTGGAAATGGATTGTATCGTGTCTGGAGTTAGTGATAATAAAACAGCAGTATCTAGGTTAGGACAGAAACAAGACTTGAGTTGTAATGTTTTCATAGAGACTTTGTTATAAAATTGTATTTTACTGAGGCTTTTATTACTTAAAAAGCCCTAATATATTTCATTGAAGTTGTTTCAAGATATGTCTTTAATTTTGCTGGTGTGATTACCCTAAGTAGCCATAGCTCGTCTTGCCCCTGCTCATTGCACTGTCTTCATCAACAGAGGAGGTGTAAGAATAAGTAACTTCTGTTAAAGCAAATTACTGTGTTTTAACTATTTGGACTAAAGTAGATCTAAAATGAGTTTGCAGTCAGTTCTACTACTAAACAGTTAACTGGCAATCCTTGAACAGTGTTAAGAGAAACTTCTTCCAGCATCCTGTTGCATCACTCAAGTTTTGGCTTTTAACATTTTTGCACATACGCAGATTTGATTCATTTGCCTTCAGAGTTGAAAAATTTTGAACTTTTCTTCTGGGCTGGTAAAGTATAACACGAGGAGTGTTTCATCACCTTGTGTAACCCAGATATTAATATTTTGTGTCACTTCACTGAAGAGTAATTTGGGATGTTGCAAAGTGATATAGATTGGAAATGATCTCAGACAAAAAAAAAAGTGGTACGTGCTCATGCCATATGGAGTCAGACTTTGGGGAACTAAAAAAATCAGCTTTCACTGCGAGGGAAGTGTGTTTATATCTGCTTTCTAAGAGAAGTAGCATTCTTCAAAAATATTTGGCGGAGGTATTTATCTGATTCTGCCACTCATTTTTTAACTTGATTGGAATAGAGGAGGGGAGGAAACAAATTAGTTGAGGTGTTTATTATGTGATACTAACATAATAGTGTGGTTGTCTAGAACTCAGTTGTGACGGCTTTTATTTCTCTGAAATGCAGTTTGAATTAAAACCGGAACAACCTTATCCAAGTGTACTGTTTTCCTCCTTCCTATTCAGGGACACATGCAGCTTCATCTGAGATGGCAGAACTTAAACTACAATCCTTTTAAAAGGAGGTGTTTAAAAAGCCTGTGTAGGTTCCAGAAATTGTAAGCATGCACCAGCCCGCTTGGATGACAGTGTTACAGGGCTGAAATAAGTGTGAGCTGACCGAGCTGGCACGACTGGGGGCGGGAGGTGCTCAGTTACAGTGAGTATGGGGAAAGAAATACATGAGCACTTCTGAAAAAAGGTAAGAGAAGGAAAGAATCAGGCTGCAATATAAACAGGAGGCGCAGGAGGGAGGAAAAAGTGTAAAATGATGTAGAAGTTCAAAAACAAGTAAACCTTCCTTTAAAATATTTTTTTGAAACTTCTTAGTATGGTCTGGAAGCACTGCACTAGGAAGCATTATTAGAGCTTAGTCTGTAGTAGGGATGTGGAAGCAGCAATGTGCTTTTTTTTCTTACTGTCTGGTTTGGCTTTCACTAGCTGCATTGCTGCAACGAGCAAGAGAGCCTTTGTATGCAGTTCTAATGTTAGAAAAGTTCCTTTCAGTAGATTAATGTATGACTTGAAATGTGCATCTGTTCTTTCTAAAAAATCTTTAATCCTTTAAACTATTGATACTAATGCAGTGTCTAGTCCTCTTTGATTCCTTGTAAGCTTTCTTTCACTTCATTATAATGTGATGACAAGTCCTACACAGTAACTTTGTGCTGTGGTTTAAAAAAAAAAAGTTTTTAAATTAGTTGTCTCTGATTTCATTGACAATCTTCTTTTTGTATTAAGAAGAATGACTATCTGGCCTCAGACTACTCTGCCCATCTTAGTCATAACTCACAATACCTTAACCCTGCCTTCCAATGTTCATCTTAAAGTAAATAGCCCTAATCTTTTCTTTCCTGTCTTCATAGGGAAGATTTTTATGCCTGTAATAATTCATAATGCTTCTTCTGGAATGCTCTCAGAATCGCTCTCGAGACGGGATGATGAGAACTGTTCATGTTGATTAACACTACCTGTGAAACATCAATGGGTTTGCACTTAGGTTTCCAGTTTGGAAGGCTGCTTTTGTGTTGTCACTGACTTCAGTGTATAGAAGAGGTGACATGGGGGCTTAACAGCAGCTCTCCCTGCCTTTGGAAGCAAGGAAGCTCTCTCAAGATGTAGATCTCTCTTATGGTGGCAACTATTTCCACTCTCCTAAACCAGTCGTCTGGCAAACATCTCATGGCTGCATACCTACGTTCATGACTTCCTCACACAGCTATAGCCCTGCCGGTGTCTGGTAATTTTTTAAGCCTGTTGGGTCTGGTGGCATTCACAAAGCATCTTTTCTTTGCCTCAGCTTAGTGACATATAGTTCAGAGACTGGCCCTGGGGTGGGTGTGCAAGTCTCTTGTGTGTGTTTTTTTTTCCTTAAGCGGATCGAGGTCAGGGGTATTTTGTGATGCTGGGTTTGTCCATGATGCTTTTTAGGGATTTTCTTGAGCAGCCCTAATGCCTAGTAGTTCGGCTTTCCCCTGTGGTAGGCTGTTACAGTGCATTGGTGTGAGTCAGCGCTGTGCCATGGGCTGATCTGCGTGCAGTGCTTTCGTTCATTGCTTCCATTTTGGTATTGCTATGCCATCCATTTTATTTTTGCTGGCTTAGACTTACTTTTTCTGAGCTGTTGAACAAAGCACAGATTACATACCTTTTATGCTACAGTTATGAAAAGCCACCTTGTTGTGGATGATGTAAGAATTATGAGGCATGTAATCATTTAATCTAGTATAGAAATACGCTGACAAATTATTACCTTTTCTTTTTTTTGCTTGAGAGAGAATGCCCTTTAAGAATGCTTTATAATTATGTACACAATTTATTATGTGCTGTAGCTGAAAAAACTTCTTTTTTGAAAGATTTGGTGTCTTTTTTTTTTTTTTTTTGCTGTGTTTGTGTGTCTACAGTCTGTTCAGTAATTTTGGGGAGTCTAAGTAAAATCACTTAAGCTTTCAGGAAAATCCAGTGGTTATGTCTGAGTTTCTTTTGAACATCTTTAATTCTTGTGTGGTTAGTTTCTGTTTCTTAAAAGTTAATGTTTACAATTTTATGAACAGCTTCTATTACCTGGAAAATAGCAGACTTGCCGAGTGTACCACGGGAATGAAGTGCAGGGTTGGCTGAGTTAATTGTTCTAAAGATTTATCTGTATGCGTATTACCTGATGCAGCATAGGTGTTGAAGTGCTTTCATTCAGGACCAATGTAACTTGTTATTGGGGTTTACAATTACTAATAAATAGGATTAATTATAGGTGCTGCATGTGCCTGGCTTTTAAGCTGTAGGCCTGCTATGAATGCATTACATTTGGTCAATTAAACAATGTAGTGGAGGTGAAGATGTTTTATGCAGTTGTTTGTTAGTAACACTAGAGCAAGTTGCCTTTCATGCGGGGCTGCTCTTTATAATATCTGCCATATAATTTCTCCCTGTAGTAGCTCAATGAGTTGTAAGATGATGTACGTAAAAGAAAAATTCTGAAGCGTATTTAATCCCAAAGCAGTGGAGTCATTGTCTCGATACAGTATAGGTACAGAAATAATTTGGCATTACAAAACCAAGTTGTGATTAAATAAATTTGAGTCAACAAGTTATTACTATTTTGTGGACTTCTAGATTAGGTGAATGAATAAATATATATGAATAACCTGCTGAAGGTTGTGTACAAGCCATGTCATTTGTTCAGGTGAGTGGAAAAATTAAGAAAAAATTAGGTCCCTGGCTTTCTAAACATAGACCAAGTGGAAAAAAAACGCCAGGACATTACATTTAAAAGAGCACAGTTTGCAAAGCAGTATTTGTTGATTTGTGGGGGTTTTGGTTTTTTGTGTTTTGTTTTTTTTGGCCTTCAATTTTACGTAATGGATTTGTTCACATTTAGGTATGGTATGGAAGGGAAATTAAAAGTGCGTTATCGCTTCAGGAGGGTAACTTGTCAGCACAAAGTAACGAGGAGGAAGAATACAACAAGCAGGTAATGTGGGAAAGTGTGTGTGGGAAATGTGTTTTATTACCTTGGTGTTCTTTCCGCTGAGCTACTGCATTAAGAGGCAAACATGGCTAAGCAGTCTTTACCTGGGGATTTTTTGTTGCGGCAGCTGTAATGTGAAGCATTGTTTAGGGCTTGAGTGAAGTAGGGAACGTGGGTAAAAAGTGCAATTATTTCAATCAAAGAGCTAGAATTAAAAAGGGGGGAGAACTCTAAATGTTTTTATTGTCTCTGTGTTGTTTTTTATTCAGCACAGAAATTATAATGTGAAAATGGTATTGACTGAGCTGAAAATATTCTTAATGAATGATATTTTAAAAAATGCAGCTGTTGATTCATATGGTGTATTTATAGTTTTGTGTGTTTTGACCTTTTCTCAGAAGAAGCAAAAAGAGATTGCCTATCTAAGTAACAGACAAAAAGACTGACAAGGAATACTTAAATATATTCTGCTATATATCTGCAGTAATGCAGGCTTCTAATCCCTCCTCCTATCTCCATATAAATGATACAGTTCAAGACCATAGCTGTTTTCTTCACTAAAAGCAGTAAAGCTCTTTTAGATGAAATGTCTAAAAACATCTTGTAATAACTTGGAGCATGCTGGCAAGAGTAGTCACTTGTGACTATGTGTGAAACCCCCTCAGCTAGTCGATATTGTAATAAGCAAAAACGGTAGCATCACTCCATTATTCAGAAAAGCCAACAGCATGCTTGTCCCTTAGGCTACAGCATTCATTAAGAAAAGCTTACTGGGCTGAAAGCTGGAAACAGATGATAACGGGATATGATTTTCATATTTAATGCATTCCTTGGAAGAGTATGTGTGCTGCAGATTGATAGAAGAATCAACTGCTACTTTGCTAAAAGACTTTCTAGTTTGCCCTATAGCTACCGATGGAATCATTCAGCCAAGAAATTAACTTTTTCTCCTTTTACCTGCTTTATATATCTGCTAAGCAGGCTGCCTGGCTGCCAGTAAATGTTATTATGCAGTTAAATGTTTGGTATTTAAGACTCTTATCAGAAAAGAAACAGAGGCCACACTATTTTGTTTTTATAGTAGGAGGAAGGTTTTCATTTTTCTTTCTTCAGTGCATTAGCAATCGTTAATCTGAGTTTATAGGAAGTTTTCCCAATAGATTAAAAAGTTAAAAACCTTGAATTTAGAGCATTCTTTAAACCATAATATACAAAGCAATGAACCTGAGCAACCTTGACCTATATAAGCAGGCCTCCAGCAGTTTGTGAATTAGGTTTTTAATTCAGACATACGTGAAAAGGTGAGTTTAGTTTTGAGTACTGGATTCTTCAATTAAAAGCAGTTGGTGTAGGAGATGCAATTTCTAACCTGTAGAAAAGTTGTTTTCACGTAAATACTAGAACATCAAAGGATCACAATGACTTGGATTTTAAAAAAATGTTAAAATGTTTTGAACAGTACAAGAACTTGGTATGTACCCAAACATGCAACTTTGTATTGAATTATAATTATAGCTTGTTTGTAAACTCTCCCCTCCCTGTCCCCTTCTTTCTCCTTCTCATCTCCCTTCTTACATACGAAGGTAACTTCAAATGAATTGTGCATCCTTTTGCTTCGTCTATATGCTGTGTCTCAGATCTTATTTTATAACTCCATTTTTTTCTGCCTGTCCGTGTTTGTTTCTCGCCACCTTAACCTCACTTGAAATCAGCTTAATCTTACATTAGAAATGCATGCTGTGGTGCCAGCTCAGCTGACAGCTCACCCTCCTGTACAGGCATCAGTGCCCATTGGCATCGACAGGACGATGCGCTAAGTCTGCAGTCCATGGTCACGTGCGTTGGAGTCCAAGATGGACAATAACAGAACCGATTTTCTAGAGATGGTCAGGATCCTTAAGCCCCTAAAGCACCAATGTGAATATCTAGTACTTCTCTGAGCTGTTGGCTATACGTACTTCTGGACTCTCAATTTTTATGGGAATCTTTAAGCTCAGAATATCTATCCGAATGGTGATCATCTAGAAAACCATGATTCTCCATGGAAAGGACTTGAGCACCAGTATTTTGAAGCTCAGTGTAATGGCAGCCCCATGTTACATGTTGGAGGAGAGTTCCTGTGTTGGAGAGGTTCTTCCTGCCTGAAAGAGCTGTGTAATTTGGGGTTCTGAAACCTTTGTGCAGTGAAGTCTGACTTCAACTTTGAAGCATTTTCTTGAAATCCTTGGACTTGTGCACCTTGGGAATGCTGTGTCTGGTAGATGTTGGGCATAGGGCACCTCCCAAGGACACTTGAGTGGCCAAGCATCCTTCCCTGGGAACAGGGGCATCACCAGGTGAGCGTAGTGCCTCGCATCTGGAAGAGGCAAGCCTCTAGCTCAACTTCACCTCACTAGCTTAGGTAGTCTGTTGCCAAGCAGAGAGACTACCCTCTTACAAGTCCTAATGGAAGGGATTTCTTGTCATCTTTGTTCTCTTCAAAGCACTTTAATAATAATAAAAAAGATTGTTAGTGGAGAACAAGAGGGGAGCCTGCATGTGTTCCCTCCACTCCACAACCAAAAAGAGGACTGAAAGTATGCTTTGTGAGAGATTTCATTTAGCTCCCAGCTGGAGTGTCATGAAATTCAGTAACTGGTAATTTTGTTCACTGTTTTAACTAGGTCATATACACGTTTTTACTGTTTTTTTGGTGGTAAAAGCTGTGCCTAGGTCAACCTCATCTGTCATACAGTTGTTCCAAGAATGTAAAGGCAATGAAGAGATTTTTTTGTCTGTAAACAAGAAGGAGCCTGTTGGAGATGTGCTTCATAGTGCTTTAGCAGAAGTACTTGTTGTACCTGATTGAATTGCATTTGTTTTGGAACACTAAACTCAGGAGCTGCTAAATCCATAAAATACCTGCTAGATGTGTTTTAAAGCAGCAAGTCTAAGACCCCAAAAGCAATTAGGAGGAACCCAAGAGTAGTGTGATAGAATAAGCTGTGAACTTGATCTCAGTAGCAACCTTTACTTCTTAAAATAACTTCATGGCTTTTTGTTCTGCTTCTTGTTGTGTGGAATTTGAGCTCTTTAATGAAACGGTCACGGACTAGACAAGATGCCTTTGTTTCCTTTAAGCTAGGCTTGGCAGCTGACTTCGTGTGATGGGAAGAGGTCAGCCAACGAGAGGGAGGAGAGAGGTGTGGAGGTGACTGTAAATTGCTCTGCTGTGATTTGGGGCTGAAAAGCAAGCCATGCTTATATGAACAAGGGCATTATGGTAACTAATTTTGGCTTTGCATAAACTGACAGTGACCTTTTTTGGTGGTGGTAGCCACTCCTAAATTGTCCTGGTTGGATAAGCTTACAAAGAGTGAAAAGAAAGAATTGAAACAATGGAATGTAGAAGTGGAGTGGTTATACGGTTGGAATGATTTTTGTGCAAGTTCAACGTCGTTCTTGGATGAAAGTGTCATTTGAAAAGTTTCCACTTGGTGCCCAGAGTTGTCTTGTGGAAAACACAATTTCATCTGCTTGGTGTTAGCTCAGTTAGTTGTTCTTCCTGTTTGGTGTAGATTAACTGGAGGAAAGAGCAGAAGACAAAGATTTTTGCCTCACTCTTCCTTGCTTTGTTAATGTGCTGTGAGCAAAGCTGGATATATACCCAAGTGATGGCAGATGTAGGTTTCAGACTCTCTGGGGACCCTTTATTATCCTGTTGCCTTCTCGAGAAGACCCATCTGTGCTGTGTTGCATGCGCAGGAACTTCTCTTGCTAGTGCTGCTTGGAAAAAGGATGCCCCTCCTTTCAGACTCTGATCCTGCTGCTGGTGGTATTGCTGGGTGAGACACAGGTGAAAAACAAGTAGAGAAAAGTTCTAAGATGCACTGAATGTTAAAGTTTGGCTTGGCCAAGGAGGATGGTTGGTGGTGGCACAGCACCTGCCTTGCTGCAAGGCTGGTGGGGCCGGCCAGCCGCTGTGGCTGTGTTTGGGGGATCGGTGCACTCTGGAGGTTGACTTGGAGCCATGTCTTGCATCGTTGTGTTTGCATAGATCTGTATAATGCTGCGATGTTGTAGAGTTGACTTCTCGTCACTTTGCCCCCCAGCAGGACAGGGAGCACCTCCAGAGCCGGGCTGGCGGGAAAGGCAGCCCTCAGCACTGTGGGTGCCATCTCAGGGAGGGTGCTGATCTCTGGGATGTTTGGGCAGGCGGCTTTCACAGGGACTTGAGAACAAGAGGAAATGGATAGTGGGGTTTCTAGCTTTATGGGATCTTTTTTTTTTAAAACCAAAGGAAGGGATGGTTGCCCAGGACATGAAGCTGTTGGAATGACTAGGAGCTGTCTGAGGTGGGATTTCAGCAGCAGCTCTATGGCTGCTCCAGTAGAAAGGTGCATGCAGTGAAGTGCCAACTTGCTGGCAGCTGAAACTGTGCCTGTAGTGTGGGAGATGACAGGCTCATCAGCTTATGCTAGTGTTATCCGTCTTTAAGAATTATTTTTCTGCAAATACTTTCTCTGGGTGAGGTGTGCTTAGTTTCAGATGTGGTGAGGTAAAGGGGGGCTCCACCCTTGCTGGTCTCAAGTTGGAACAGCTGGCACCTGGCAAGCTGGGCTGTAGTGTTCCCCAGAAATAGGGGTGCATACTCCTTCTGTTTCTTTTAAAGCAAATGGACAAAACAAGTGCTTTCTATGAAGCAAAATAATACTGTAGAATATACTTGTGACACTTCCCTCCAGAAACCAGCATGCAATCCTCGAGAAACTCCACATACAGCACGCTGCCTGCTTGTTTCCTTAAACCATCTTCCACTTGTCTTCCAGATGCCGCGGGTTGCGAGACAGGCAGGAATTCACAGTGGGACAGCCATGTCAAGAGGCTTGTATCACCCAGCGACGATCTTTATGGGCTGCCACACATCAGCTGTCTGCAGCATGCAGCAGAAAGGCCCCCAGCCTGCTGAGAGCCGCTCAGTGCCCGAGTCCTGCTCCCACAGACAGGCAGCGCCGAGCAGTGATGAGACAGACGGATGTCTTGTGCAAGCAAGTGGTGACACTCTGCGTGTGAATAAGCCTGACAAACGAGATGAGAAGGCAGATGTCCTGGTGGGGGAGAAAACGCCCATCACATCCAGCGCAGCAGTGGCAGACAGCAGCACACACAGCAGCTTTATTAATTTAACAGAATGCAAAAATCCCACTGAATGCTGTTTGCTGTCACCCAACAGAGTAAATGTGGAGAGCAGCACTGCTGACTTAGAAGGTGAAACTGCAGTGGAGGAGGAGGAGGAGGTGACCCGTGAGCACCTGGTAGCAAGTGCAGAAGACTATGAGAAGCCCATCCCCTTGGCTTCTGCTCCTGAGCCCAGCATCTCCGAGGAAGACCAGGAAAGCATTTCAGGTATGGTGGAGCCTCTGCCCAGTTGTGCTGGAGCACGCTCATCCCTGACAGATGCCTGCAGCTGCTGGTTCTTTTCCTATGCCTCTTGTACTTTGGCTGAAGTGCAGTGTTACTCTCCTTTATTTTTTCTTCCTTCTCTTCTTTTTTTTCTTGACTCTATTTCTTCCCAGGCCATTCATCAAAGGCTCACTGGTGGCTGAGGTTGTTCAGATTTTCACTCCTCAGCTGGGGTATCCTGAGCCAACACAGCTCTGCTCCTGCTCTGCTTTGCTCACCCGTGGTGGCAGAGTGGCTGCCAAGCAACCCGTTCTGTCCCTCAGGGTCTTGGCTTCTTTCTGCTCTTCACCCCAAGCAGACAAAAGGGAGGAAGAGGAGGAGGAAGGGGGATGTGCAAAGCAACAACCAAGAGCAAGCAGCTGTACATGGGCTTTCTGCAGCGGTGCCAGGCCTTCTGCAGTCCCTCGCAGTGCCTCCTGTGAGGCTGTCTTGTCCTGGCAGCCTGCTTAAGATAGACCTCAAACTTAAAGAGGTCCTGCTAGGTGCTCTCTGCTCAGCTGGATGATTCTTCTGTAAAAGAAAGCCTCCTCATCCGTCCAAGGCATGCTGCTTTTCTAGCTGATGTGAGGCTTGGCCAAGTCTAACCTGAGAGTTAAGGGATGGCACCTCTATTAGAAAGTGAGGATTTCTTCACTGCTGTGCCCACAGTTGTCTTGAAGTAGTTTGAGCCTCGTTTTTAAGAGGTTTAATGTCAACTTACTTCACTGGCAGAATAGGTGACTTCTCTTTTGGGTTGATTTACTTCTCCTTCAAACACTTGTGCAGAATAGTTCATCCATTTCCAAAAATGGGATTTGGAAATGTGATCAAGAATCAGTATTTCCACCTATGAGACTGGATTAACTATTATTTGTTCTGCCTTGTTCCCTGCTTTCCTGAGAGATGTGATGCAGGTTCTCAAGCCGATATGCTTTCACATGGGGATGAAAGTCTGTGCTTCCTCTCGAAGGATGCTTTCCAACTTAGTCACCTTTTTTTTTCCTGGTGTGCCAAAATGTGTTCTCTCCTGTTTTAGTGGCTTTGTTGCTTACTTTGAAATAAGGTAACAGACTTGTTCTTGAAGTCACAGTGACAAAAATTTGTTTCCAAGTAATAGTTTCCTTTATAAGACCTGGTGGAAATATCCTGCCCTACCAGTTAGCAGAGCGATTTTCAACTTAAACTAGTTTTCTAAGCTGCGTAAGAATTGCTAAAATGGAGCTTTTTATAATGGAAACCGGTGGCAACCTTAATGCTGCAGGGACTCCTGCTCTCCTGCAATGATTGTGTTTTTCTGTGTAGACAAAAGCTGGCATCCCCATCAGATGATCTTCTGTACTGCTCCCTGTTTTTTTCCCCCTCCATTCCTTTTTCTGTCCCGAAGGAACTTATTGGTTTTCTTTCATCTGACACGTTTCCAGTTCTCCGCTGCTATGAGATGCTGTCTGTACTGGAGCTGGAAGGGACCGGCGGCCCCTGGGCTTTTCAGCAGCTCTGTGCTGCCCAAAGGATGGTCTGAGGGGTCAGTGTGGTTGCTAGAAAAGGAACGCTCCTTTCATTTCTGCAGTGGGGTACTTCTGCCTTTGGAGAAACTGTGCAGCTGGCTCAAAATCAACATAAGCCTTTAGTCACAGCACAGTAATTGCCTTGGGCTGCCTGCAGGACTTGTTAGGTCTGCTGCCAAGCACACGTTGCAGAGAGAAAAGGCTGATGTCACCCAGGTTCGAATTTGGATGGGATAGTCTTCTTTCAGCTCCTGTAAGTTGACCCTTCATGGTGCAAATGAGGGGGGCAGATGAAGATGCATGGCTCCGCTGTAGGCAGCAGGAGCAACATGTGCCGGGCTTCGTGTAAGGAGAGAAGGTCCTGGCATCGGCTGCTGTTTGTCACAGCCCTCAGTAATTCGGTCCTGAGTGAAACCTCATGCCTGAGCTGAGCAGAGATGCTGGATGCTTTACTGCTAGCAGCTGTGTGAATACTGCTTAATTCAAACCTGCTGTGAATTTTATGGAAAACTGGGAATTTCTGTGGCAATGTTAACTTATTCCAGCAATATTTTTGGCATTTAAAAAAAATAGTAGTTTTTTTGGCACATGATTCAGCCGTGTATTCTCCTTCTTTAGAGAAAGTAATTAATGTGCTGAATTTAAAAGCCTCTGGGCATGCATTTGTTCTGCAAGGTTTAAAAAATTTGTATGAAAGAAGCCTCTTCAGGTGAAATTTCTTTTCACATAAGAAAAGCTCTTTAAAGCTTTTTGAAGCTTTTTCAGTAAATGCTTTTTCAAGCTTCTTTGTTTCGTTGCTTCTCCAGAGACAATTTGGGGAGGTGGATGGTCTTCATGGCAGGGCTCGTTTTGGCTGGTGCTGGGCTTCTCTCCAACCTGCCTCCAGTTGCAAACCAAAGCAGGGAGCACAGCCAGGGCCTCCCTGAACTCCCCCTTGCGAGCGAAGCGCAGAAGGACACAAGACATGGGGAGGGGGCGCAGAAAGCCTGACGCAAACCAAGAGCAGAGGGATGCTTGCTTGCACCTGTGAGGTGGGAGAACGTACCAAGTAGCTCATCCTGGCTTAATTCCGTGCACCAGGACTCATTCTGTGGTCCTGCTAATGTTTTGGGAGTAATTGCTGTTGTTGTTTTCACAGGACCCCAGCAATGCCTGATTAACCGGCGGCCGTCGCAGGCAGCAAGTGGGGGCAGAAGCAGCAGCGAGCCCCTGGTGCATGCAGGCATGGGGATGCTGATGCCAGCAGGGAGCGGGGCACGGGCTGGAGGTGCCCACCCTGCAGAGGACTCTTCTCTGCAGCCATCCAGCCCCTGCACGGTGGAGGAAGAGCCCTCAGGCGGCTCAGCACCATATGGGTATGTCCTTGCGGGTATTCACGCGATCCCGAGCCCGACAGGGCAGTGCCCATCACAGAGATGTCCCCAGGCGTTTGTCCATGCCACATGGGAAGGCTGGCTTTGCTCCCTCACCATGCTCAAACAGAGCCGCCCGAACGCGGGCGTCACTGCACCTTGTCGTGCCCTGTCTGCGTGCTCGGTTGGCAGTAATCACTCTTTGCACGCTGTTTTTCCCAGCCACAGCCACAACAGAAATACAGAAGGCTTTGCTGCCAGTGCATGCGCCCCCTCTCCTTGCTGCGCTCCCCACTCGTTTGCCAGCAGTGCTGGGCTTCCTTGCCCTCCTGCTGGCACCGCTTGTATGCAAAACCCGCCCACCTGAAGTGGCTGTAGAGGTGCAGGGCTCGCTAAGAGGCCTGTGAGCTAAACAAGGGATAGTGGCTGTGAGCTGGGGACAGACCACGTACAAAGGAAAGCAGTGTTTTCACCCATGGAGGGTGAGCAGTACTCTTTTGCCATGTTTTTTTCTTTATTGGTAGTTTGCATCTTCTCAATCTGCTTATTCTTCCTATATTCATGTCCACAGTATATTAGGTACTGATTTCAATATCAGTCTGTATTTTAATAGATGCCAGTTGAGCAGAAACTAAAGGCCACCAATATACACTTGTGTAACTTTACCACTTCACATTTGCATCAGACTGTTGCTTGCTATGGAAACATCATCTGATTTACATCTAAATAGCTTTTACCCAGTTTTTCTTTTGTATAACACCTGTTAATCATAACACTTTGCAGGGAAGTTGCATAGAGTGCTTGCCTTTGCTGGAGAAGTCATAGCTGAGTGGTGGTAATTTAACCTTTTGTTCTCTCCCCGTAGATGCTAGTGATGCCTAGCTGTTCACGAACTGATGAAAATATTGTGTGATGCTCTTGAAGCCTAGCTAAATTATAAGAAAGGTTTCACTGTTTGCATTATCTCTGGAGCATGACTAAAACCAGAATGGGAATGTTTCCTCTCACATTATGCTGAGCTGAATACCTCAGTTTCTCAAGGCCATGCAAGTGCGATCTCCGCTGCTATGCGCTTCTGCAGAAGAGATACAAATTTTAATTTGTTTTACCTGAAAACTTAAATGCAGATAAAATTTCAGAAATGCCAGGCACAAAAGATGCCATGGAGCGATACGTAGCCTCTCCATTGCTGAGTTGATAACCAAGCACTTTTAAAGTCCATCTCTCCAATGTGCTCGAAATTCAATGCATGTGCCTGAGTCCTGCAAAATAATTCATGAGCTGAAAGTCTTGGGGAAAAGTCTGAGTAATCAGTATGTGAATTTCAATTATATAAATGACACAAGCTATGCAGACAGTTCTGAGGTCGTAGCTCAACCAACAACAGGCAGAATCGTTGTTGCATGCCAGGAAGTTGCAAGTTTGTGTTTTTGGAGAAGGTTCCTTTCTTGCCTTTCTTCAGAGACATCATTATAACAAGCTCTTTTTTGAAAAAAAAATTTGTTTCCCCCCCCCACGGAGTAAGTGTTCACATGTTGTATTTTACCTCAGAGTGAGTCTTTTTTTTTTTTTTTAGGCTAGTTTCAACCTGTCTTTTCCAGCAGGAAAAATAGTAATCTTAATAACGCTGTCAGGTTACTAACCAGCGAGAGGCGACACTGCTAGGAAAGGTCGTTCAGTACAGGGGCTGAGAGTTGGCTGCAGCTCGCAGCGGGGTGACAGGACTTTGTCGTGGTTGCTAAAGACGGTGGTTTTGCCAAATTGCGGTCAGGTTGGGGTGCTGCGGGGCAGGCACGGTGACTGGGGGCTGCACCCATGCCTTCTGTTCCAGCCCGCGGGGCGCTGGTCCTGCGGGGGGCTCGCCGGGGCCGCCCCCTGCCTCTGCCCTCCGGCGGGCACCTACCCCACGGCTCCGCGCCGCCTCCGCGTCCTTTTGGCATTCCTCAGGGTGTCCGGCTCTTTATTCAGGAGCTTAAAGACGGGGAGTGGGACGGGGGGAAAGGGTCTCTGAGAATTAGTGCACGGAAAGATGATGACTATTTTAAGGCTAGTGTTGAAGGGGTGGAAAAAGGCAGAGCTTATGCCTGTGCTGCTTCAGCTGCATTGAAGAGGACTTAGCACAGATGGATTGTGCATTACAAAATGTAACACATAATTCAAGCTGTCAGCTTAATCAGACTGTTTCCAGGAAGCAACCTGTAAAAGAGAAGGACCTCTTGTTTGCTGACCTCTGATCCATAGCCTGCTGCAGATTGTCATACATTTTGTTTTTCTTTATGTTGGTGTCCCTTCCTTCCCCTTCCCTTTTTATTATTGTATCCCTCTCGAGTGGCACCCTGGAAGGACCACCCAGGGGGAGGGAGACAATAGGAAACGAGCTGGCCACTGAAATACAGGTTTTGTAAGACTTTGGGGGAAGAAAAAGCACTGTTTAACTGCATATGCAATCTCCCGGGTATTGTTTTGCTGATCAAATGTCTAGGAAACTCCACGCAATGCAGGGCAGCTCCTACTTAACTGTTTGCTGTTGCCAAACAGTATGATAGAAAACAAAACTTTTGGTGTATCTTAGCGTAATTATGAAAATAATGTGGGTTGTAGCACAAAGAGCCTTTTAGTTAGTAAAGCAAGGTTGGCTGTATAAACATCAGCTTCTGCACAAAAACCCGTGTGTGCTGGTGGAGACCTGGGCTGGAAAGCGCGGCATGAAGCGGGCAGCCTGGCTGTGAGGTGGGCAGCCACCTACACCTTGGGAGGGCTCAGCCTGCTTTGTTTCAGTGGTCAGGAGACCTGGGTCTGATCTGGCCCCTCTGTGCTGCTGTCCTGGGCAGTGAATGGGAAAATGCTGCAGGAAATGCGGGGAGGAAGAAGCTGATGTCTGGCTGTCTAAGGAAAATAACGGAGTCTAAGGAAAAAAAAAATTCCCAAGATGTTACGTTGCCTTTCCCAGTCTTGTTTGCTCATGTGCTTTTTACGATGCATCAAAAAAATAGTTGTTGCAAAAATAGGGCTAAATCCTGATCTCTTTTACAGTTTGCAACCTTTTGAAACCACCTCTTGATTTACAGCATCATTGCACTAACCATTTTTCTGAGGCATTCGTTACTTTTTGGCCTGTTCAGTTTGACTTTGAGAT
Organism: Chauna torquata; assembly: GCA_013399475.1. Lineage (NCBI taxonomy): Eukaryota > Metazoa > Chordata > Aves > Anseriformes > Anhimidae > Chauna > Chauna torquata. The sequence continues at coordinate 88,744 of VXAL01006688.1, read as the reverse complement.
ATTTGCATTTCCCAACAGCTGGAGAGAAAAGGCTGGGGCCACGAGCTGTCTGGCTCCTCATCTGGGAATAAGGAGAATATGTAGAAAAGAGTTCAGTCTTAACAAAAAAAGGTCTGATTTTTTTTTCAGTCAGGATTTGCAATGATGTTGAGGCTGGATGTTGCCTGTTACTAAGCTGTAGGACACAGCTCTGGTTTGATGCTGCACGCCCCTGTCCCCCCTTGTCCCGCCGCTGTCCCCTGTGTGCAGGGAGGCCGGTTTGGCTGCGGCTTGCCTGTGTGCAGGCTCTTCCCAAAACTGGCCTCCAAAACACATGGTCTCTTTTGAAAGTCGTGAGCCTCTGTACACAAGAGGGACGATGGATGCAAACACGAAAGGCTTTGCTGGAGGCTTGCAATTTTTCTTTTTCCAGAGCTCCTGCAGCCTGGGTTTTGCTGCTTGGAAAAGCTAAGTGAGAGTGTTTATTTTTGTAACTTGCACGACAGAAATGCATTTAGAATGTCCCTAACAGGTTGTCTGCAAGCGCTGGTTGCGCCCTGCTCCCTCTCGGTCGTTCTTGTTTGCTCACGTTGCGCATCCAGCCGCGACGCTCGTGGTCGTCTCGCTGTTGGTGATCTGCACGGTGCCGATGGAGCTCTGCGGGAGCTGCTGGTCCAAGCCGTCCGTCTTCGTGCTCGCGCTGACATGTGGCCAGCGCACAGAGCAGGCGGGTTCCCACAAGCAAGCACCCGGGAAGCATCTCTCCCCTTCCGTGGTTTTAGTGTCATCAGAGAGCTGAAACGTGGCACTCAGAATCACATACTTGATTATTCCAACAAATGCTTGTTCCTAAATTTATTGCCTTTAGCAGCTCTGCTCTGCAGATCCTGCATGTGAAATAAATCCTTGTTTCCATGAGAGCATCCCTTAAAGTGGATAATAATGCTTTTTCTGGGGTACAGAATAACAACCAGAAAAATAATTTCTTTGAGGTAAAAGGAAAAAGTCACCAACCCCCCTGTGTTAACAAAAGCAGGACCAGATAACTCTGGCACTGTGCTCCTAATTGCAAGAGCTGGGCTCTGTGGTTTTACTTAAAATTAAATGTCAGCCTTCTTAAGCTAGATTCCCATAAACAATTGTTGGAGGATTTCTGGGGAGTTACGAGGGAGGGCTTACAGGTGGACTTGGCCACACAGCCCACCATTAGAAACAGGTTCCTGCAGCACAATCGGTTTGGCTGTGGCAGATGCAGGGATGCCTGGCCAAGGTGCGGTTTCAACTTTATCACATTTTTACCCTCGCTGTTTGGCTAACCTAACCCTTGCAAAGCCCTGGTTGTGGGTGTGCTTCTCTTGGCTGTCCCGCTGGTTATCTTTAGCTGAGAGCAGTATGACAGGCTTTGCATCCACACCTATTATGGCTATCTCTCTGGTCTTCAAATAAACATTGCACGTCGTACCTGCTTTATTTTGCAGCTTTTGTAGTCAGGCCAGCAGCCTGAAAGAAGATGACGACCTTGAAGCTGGTGAAGCAGCTGTCCGTCAGCAGCTGCAGGTGCTGCCGCAGAGCCCGCGGGGCGGCCGCCCCCTCCCTGGGAGCATGCTGTGCGCCGGAGCTGGGGAGTGGAGCAGGTACACAGGGACCGGCTTTCCTTGGGGGGAGATCAGCATCCTCCTCTCTGCTCTTTTCTTTCCTGCGTGCATGCCGCAAGGACAAACGAGGTGGATTTTTTAGGTCGTCTTAGTGCAGTAATGAAAACAATTTCCATTCTTTCTGATTTAGCTTCTGCCTAGACCATCCTCTGTGTTAAGCAACACCGGGGTGTTGGCAGGATCAGGCAGCTGTTAGCACTGAGGAGTGCTCTGTAACTGCCTGGCTTTACTTCCAGGGCAGATGCTTCTGTGAGCACCATGTTACTGTTGCTGATGGTCGCCTCTGCCTGTCCTGACTTGTCACAGTTTGCCCAAGTCACGAGTGAACTCTTACATTTTTGCTTGTAAAAGCATCAAAGTGGAAAGTGTGTGCTGTGAGTTAGACGTGCAACCCATCTTGCCCTTTCCTCCTGCATGCTGACCCACCTGCCTATCCCTGGGCGAACAAATGGGCAGGGTGGCTCCCACGCGAGCTCCACAGGCTCTGAGCCTCACCTGCGGTTGTGTTCTCCAGGCCAAACCAGTCTCAGGATGCAGACGCACTGCGGGCTTCGCTGAGCAGCCACGTGTTGTTCCCGGCAGAGCACCACCTTCTGCTCACTGAAGAGGTGGAGACAATGTTTGACAACCTGCTGGTTTCGGGGAAGGAAGCGCCAGGCAGCCAGGTCAGCTTTGGTGTCCCTCTGTCCATATGGCTCGGTCTTTGTCACTTCTGCACGGGCTGGGCCACCTCCAGCTGCTGCGCGCCCTGCTCGGGCTGCGCCAAGCTCCCCAGCAGCTCCATTTGGCAGAGAAAATTCCCACAGCTCAGCATGACTCGTAGCACATTGCACCTCCGCGATAACGCATGCTGGGGTTTTCCAGCCTGCTCGGCAGGCTTGGTAAATGTTCACTTCTTTCCCTGCATGGGGCTGTGAAGGAGGGAATTGTACAACGATGCTGCGGCTGGTTGGGCTTCCACCAGCATGCGGGCTTATTGCAGGCAGAGTAAAATGGACAGGTCACCAAAACAGGTTTCTAAGCGTAGGACGTTCTGCTGAGAATTCAAATAGCTCACATGATGTGTTTATTTTTTTCCTGTCTCTCTTCCTACGTTTGGAAGAGAAACCCTAATTCCACAGAAAATGAGGCACGTGGGGCCACAGGGGTGCTGAAGAAGTGAGCAACCCCGAAATGCATGACCAGAAGTTGCTGTTTCTCAGGACCTCTGCCTCCCTTAGCGTGCTGTCATCTGAGCCGCGTCAGTCAGTGCGGGTGTTTTCATGTCCCATAAGAAAAATATAATATCTAAATGAACAATGCTGAGAGACTGAATTGCACCATTAAAGTGAAGCGGGCCCTGTGCCTCTACCACCACCGGGTACCTGGGTACCAGGGGGAGAGTGAGCAATTACTGCTTGTTAATCAGCCTTCAAGACAGCTAGAAAGTGGGTAAGGAGAGGACACAGGCTCCCCTTGTGTATGGGGACACAGGCACAGGTACGGCGCTCTACCCCGCGGAGCAAGCAGCCCTCTGAGGTCCTCAGAGGCCCCTGCTCCAACCTCCAGACCTGTTACTGATTTAAAGAAGCTCACACACTTGCCGTGGCACAAATGTATCGCAAGGCTTAATCATCTGTCTTTCTCTGTGGCTTAATAGCTTTTTTTTACCACTTTTTTATAATGGTTTTGTTTCTTTTTAAAAAAACAGAATTATGTTAGGCACACTAAATACACAGAGCATTTTACAGATAGCAACATATTCATCCTTTTTAAACATTAACATGAAAGGTTATAAACGAACTCTTTGATTTTTGGAGTTTTTTTCCTTATGTATGTATGACAGGGAAAGGAAGGAAAAAAATATGTATACACACATATATATATACATATATATGTAATATTGTCAGAGCAAAAATACTTAACAAAACCTCTTCCCCTCTGATTTTTAATGAGAAGTTAAAAAGCAATTTGGTCTGTTTTGCTATATTTTGGTTTTAATAATATTTGAAAGAAATAATGAAAATGTAATACTTTGGTCAATTGTACACTTCCAATGATAGCCAAAGTAACTTCTTTTTCTGTACATGGATAATTAATTTGTATTCTGTCCTTAAAACATTCAACCCATTAAAAAAGACAAACTAGGAATGTGTCGTTGCGCTGGTGGCAGATAAATACTGTACATAGAAATTTGTACAATGTCAAAACTCAGTAATACAAGCTTTGTGGGTGAATATATGCAGTAATGAGCTGCTTATTGGTATGTGTTACCGTGGCCCACGTATATGCATTCAACATCTGTATTTCTGTTTAAGAGAATCCATTCACTTAAATGTAATCTCAGGATGCATTTTCTATTTTGAAACACCTGACTTCCAAGCAGGTTGCACAAACAGTAGCGATATAAATTACTGTGTATATATATATATTTATAACAATTTTTTATTTATATATAAGTATTATAATTGTGTACAGGAATGGTTACTTTACTGTGAAGATGTATATAATGTAGTTGTGAACACATAAGCCACCTGTGCCTGAGGACCTTAATTGGTTACGACTCCAAAGCTTGAATTTTTGCCCTGTGTTGATGCCATCTTTCTCTGAGGGCTTAAAAGCCTCCCAGGTACTGTACCATGCCCAAAGGTGTTCTCCAGCCGCGCAGGGACCCACCCGGGCGAGGTCCTGCTCGTGTGGGACAGCCTTAGTGATCTGGCTTCCTGCGAGTTCCTCCAGAGAAATTCACAGAGACATGCTGCTAAATGGGAATGAGCTTCCATAGTGAAGATTTCCCAGTCCTACCTGTAATTTAAGATATTCAATAGATTCAGAAGAGGAGACTTAAAATTCCTGTTTTTTGGCTTAAGTAGCAGCTTGCTGTCTTTTGTTTTTGTATGGAGACTTCCCCTATGTAAGTTTGTTAGGAAAAAAATCCATTAAGGTTATTTGCTTGAGACTCAGAGTTGCCATTCTGGGCTCCCAAATAAATATGGGATTAATGAGGAGGGGGTGCATGTGGAAGTAAAATGTTCTTATGAGTCCAAAATGGTTTTGGACTTGAAGTCACTTCTCTCTCTCAGGTGAGCATCAATAAATTAAATTACAAAAGTTGGGATTATCTCTGAGATGCTGGCTCACTTATTGTTTAATAGGTAATTTAATAATTAGATAATTAGAGCAAAAAAATAGTAGATTAAAAGAATAAAGTCCATGTTTTGTGACAGAAAACAGAAACAAAAAAATGCCCTACAGGTTAAAAAAAAAAAAAAAAGAGGAAAGATGCCCAAAAAGCCTTTGCTGCTGTTTGTGAAATAATAAATGTCAGAAAGAATGCTTTCTTCTGCTCTCAGAAGAGAGCTTGATAAAGCAACAGACTTGAATGACGACCAAAGAAGAGCTTGCTTTTTTGTAAACCAGCTTTTACCTTGGCCATATTTACACTAAATTCAGCTCCCTATAAAGATGTCTGCTTCCCATTTAATTTTTTTTTTTTGCATCAAAAATAATGTTTAATTAACAGAGGTCAGAATAGTGCTGCTGCAGGGATCTGCATGTGTGGACAGGAGAGAATAAACTTTATGAACGTGCAGTGATAATATGGATTAAAATCTGAATTGAGCCTGATGGAAGCTAGCACCAGGTCAGGTTTTCTGGCTTCAAATTCATTTACTTCAGTGATGTTTTATGTTGTAGCTATTGCTGACAATGTGTGTTAATTTGTCTTATTACTGTGCCTGAAATGGAAAAGGAAAGACTTTTTCATTCTGTTGCTGTTGTAACGCGTGTGATCTACCCCTATGTTTTGCTTACAGTGAATGCGTGCGGCACAGAATACGGACAATTTCCAGAAAACATAGTGATTAAAAGAATAATTCAAAGTTTGTGTTACTTGAATGCAGAATGCAATTGCTAGGCTAGCAGTGATTTAACTCAGAGGTAATTCAACATCTAACAGAAATACCCTGGAAACAGATTACCCTGTGAAGTATAGATTAGCCTAAATGTATGTTGGAAAATGTTGCTGCTTGAGACTCAGGATAATAGAGCTGTGGTTATTTTTGTTTTTTTTAATGCTTCAGGCTCCACCACTGTTGAGAGAGGTCCTTCCAGAAGAGTGTGGAGATGGGTCATCTGCTCAGAGTAATGAATCAGCTTACAGCTTGCCATCGATCCCAAATGATGGCGGGGAAATAAAGCAGGCAAAACACACTCCCCGGCTCGACGGTGCAGGAAAGCAAGGTAACAAGTGCTAAAAGGTCTGCCTGTGCGCTTCTAGTTGCTGCGGTGCTCTGCTGCAAGGTACAAATGTTTTCCATCCAAATTTGTCGGGGACTGTTACAGCTACTGGCAAATTAATATATATTTGTAATGAACATCTGGTGATTTTCCTAAATACCTCAATATTATTTGTCACTCTTCTTAAAATGAATGCTACCTAGACTTTGGGGCAATTATTAAAACAGAATCTATATGCATACATATATTTAAGAAATGTCCATTTAGAAATCGTGTGATATCTTAGCTGCATTTTATTATAAAGCCAGGCTGCAGAACAAATTTTCCAAAATGAAAGGGTTGATGCTAAGAAAAGGTGTGCAGTGCCATTTCAGAGCTTAAAAAGCAAATGTTTGTGAAAATCCAGTTAATTTCTTTAGATAAGGAAGTAACAGATTAGTCTGGTGTAATAACTGGCAACAGTAACTTGCTCAGGCTGCTCTGAGTATCCCTTACATCAAAGTCCAGAAGAGACAGGCAATTAGGTTGCAATGCTCTTTACACAGCAAATGTAAACAAACTGATTTAGGCCTCCTAAATCCATGCCACTTTTATCCATGGAGGAGACAGGGACTTTGATTTAAACTAATTTTCGGCAGTTGGTATGATCTATGCTGTCGCTGTCGGGCTGCTGGACAAGATCGCAGAGTTACTGTTGGCTGTTTGTTTCTGAAATCCCATTGGGTCTTAAATTATTTAAGACATTTGGTTAGCTTTTCCTTTTCTCTGGGAGCTACAGAGACACAGCAGCGCCGTATTCGAGTAAAGTTCACAGTAGGCGCCTCTTTTAAGAACGGTAATGGATAGTTTAGATCAATAAACAAGAGATAACAAAAGTGAGAAATTAAAGGGAGTAGGGCTTAAAAGAAAACAAACCAGTCTGATCGCTGCCACTTTGAAATGTTTCATTATGGTGTGTTCACATACAGAAGTCACAAGCTGGTGTGAAGATGAGAGCCAGGAAGAAAGCATGGTAGAAAAGATTCCTATTACAGGTAAAAGCAATGGCTGCATATTAACCTCAAATGCAGTATTCAACTTTATTATATAATCAAAACGTGGCATTTTAGGGGCTTGGGTCCCCTAATAGTGAGTAAATTCAGCTACTACATACTGAGCGCAAAGATTAAATGCAAGATCATAAAGTACATGCTCATGTTAATGTAAACCAAGATGGAAAATAACAGTGCCTATTTAATTCCTTGTAATCATGTTACACATTTAAACCATGTGAATATCCCGTCATTTAGCCTTTCAGGTCCTAGTATCAGTGTTACAAAGGTCAGTCTCCATGGGGAAGATCCAGTAATTATATGGCAAACTACAGATGTTTCTGATTTGATTCTTTTCTTTTCTGTGGTAATTGAATGTGTATCATTAGAATAAGCACAGGGAAAAATCCCGCTAGATGGGAAGCTGTGCTTTTTTTGCCTCTGTTACAAAAGCTGCCTGATAACACCAAATTTTTAGCAATAAGGTTTTATCAAGCCGTGTTCAGATCTCCCCGCAGCAGATGCATTAGGCTTGCTTAGGATCCTGTGATGCTGTTGCTTTTCAGTTGTGAAGTATCAATAACGTATTAGTATTCAGGGCAGAGCTCTTTGCAATAAGTCTCAATTTGCTTTTGCCTGATTTTGCAATGTGGTGGGCTGCTTCGTTATAAATTTTGATGTTTGGCTAAATATTTATTTATGCAGGTGTGTACTCTGACAGAAAGGTGCGAGGGCATCTGTTTATACAGCATTCGCTGTTGCTTGTCTGCTCTTTTACGGCTTAAAAATAGCCTGTCTTTCTGAGAGCAATTCATTTCTCTATAGAGGTTTTCCTCTACTGCTTTTTGAGCCTAATTTGCAGCTGAAATATAAAAATGTGCTTCTTGTATTCCTGAATTATACTGCAGCAATAATATTCCTATGTTAGCCACATAAAACTTGGATTTTTTTTTCCTGAGGTTTGACAGTGGAATGCTTTCCTTTTTCCTGCAGCTTAAAATGCCCTTCAGTCGCACACGATAATGTATTTTAAAACGTAAGCTGCACTCATTTTTCAGGTGAATTAAAAACACACAAGCCACAAGCCATTTAAATGTTTTTCATGAAATAAAACACACTTGTCATTTGAAAATTCATCGAGAATTTTGCAGATCTTGGGATTGGTTTGATTTTGTTTGTAATTTAAGAGGATTCAAATTTGAGGATTGTGATTTAAGCATCATTATCTGCAGACAGCACCAGCCAGAGCAGTGTAAGGAACGGTGGCTTCCACCAACTAATGACATCATGGACTTTAATTTCTTTTTTTTCTAAGGAGAATGCAGGCTCTTGACTTTGGATGTCTGTAGCTGCCAAGGCTTCTGGTTCGCTTCTCCCTCATGCTGGGTTTTAGGACATACCAGGACTGTGTTTAGCTATGAAGCCCAGCAGATTTTGCATACAAATTTGTCAGGGAGATGTCCATTGCAGTTTTCCGGATGGTGTGTGCTGCTGGCTCCTGGGCCGGCTTGCAGCTGGTAAAAAGCCAAACCACGCTGGCCACCCCCCTCCCTTACCTCTCCCATAGCTTTCTCACTGAATGGACACGCAAATATGAATACTTCCTATTTGTAAAAATGCTGAGAAACTTTTACTTCAGATTTAGAACACTGAAAACAGTAACTTAAGTTAAAAATCCCTTCTTTCTGAATCTGCTTTATGTACTACTTTTGTCGCAGCGTGTTTGCAGCGGCCAGTGTTCTCATTGTCTCTAAGAGTGAGGCTTTTCATATCTCACTTGAAAGCAAGGTCCTCCTTTCAGCTGCGATTCATCTTCAGTCCATGATCTTCTCCAGGCTTCTCGTTCTCTTCTGGCTCCTCGCTCTTCCAGCCTGTCTTTTGCTCATCATTACGTGCTGTAGACTGTAGCCCTGGAGCACTGAAATTGTTCAGTGCCTAAAACAGAGGCAGTATCTCTGCACCTAGCCTTTTGGGCTCAGATGACTTGTTTGAGGGTTTGGTTTTCTGTTTTTAGAGGGACTGATATTTAATGTCAGTTTTACACGTGAGCATTTTGTTGTACAATTATTTTCCAGGCTTAATGGATACAAATCTTATTTTTTTCGGTACCTGCTGCATTCTTTTAAGGGCTTTAAATTTTGATTTAAACACTGGAAGCATTGAGGCTTTTGGGGTTTTGATAGATTTCGTTGTGAGAGCTGAGTGGATGTGATTCCAAAGAGTCTTTCGTGATAACAATTTATGGATGACTGTAGCTTTGGTTTATCCTTTTTTTCCTCATGTTACAGGAGGGGAAAAAAAACAGAATTCCAAAATATTAATTTATTTTAATATTCTGTAAATATTCCAGAAATACTTGTATATTTTTCTTTAATGCCTGCAGGGGAGGAAGAGACAGCTTTATGGCTTTGGGAATGTGGGTATGGCAAAAAGGGCTGCTCCAGTCATGGCTGGCATGGCACTGGGTGTCCCCTAGAGGCGGTCCGTGTTGGGTCCCCGAACTGCCTGTTCAAGGACTGTATTCTCAGAGGGCGTGGGTCGAAATACCTGCTGAGCTGTTGAATCCTGGTGTTGTGGTAGCACCCGCTTCACCTGAATGCTGAAGTCAAGGAAGGCTTTAGAAGTGTGGAGAGAAGCCTTCAGTAATGCGAGAGGCAGGAGAGGTCCCAGTCTCCGAAGCAGGTTTTATCTCGGTGCAGGCAGCACATGTTTCGGGGCTCAGTCATGCAGGAGAATGGGAACGAGTTGGCCCGTGGCGGTGGTTAGTCCAGATGGCTCCAAGCCCTGGGGCAGGAGGGAAGGAGCGTTCCTGGAGACCAGCGAGTACCTCTCAGGTGTCGCTGGCTGGTGGCTCGGCTGGGGCATCATCAAGGATGCTGCTTGGGCCCTCTGCCTTTGTGTGTACTGTGTCTGTTCTGGAGATTCTGCATCTCTTCATTTCGCTAGCACTTCTCTCAACAGTAGACGTTTATTCTCCTGTCTCGTTTTTTCATTCAAGACCACGGCCAGAGCAGTAGTATGGACGGGCAGACAGCTTGATGCTGGGATGCGTGGGGTGAGTCCGGCTGTTCTCAGTTGCTGCTAGCCTTACTTGGCTGAAGGGCTGCTGAAGGTATGAAAGTGGCCCTTGACCCGTCCTGGTGTTTCATACGAGTATCTCTCGATATACATGTTAGACACAAGAGCTACTTCCCTTACATTTGAGTAGTCCTGCAGGTAGCAAAAAACCTGGAGGAGGCTGAGGGACTTCCATTCTCATTAGGGAAATGAGTAGCTGCCTGTAAAAGGCAGGGCCATGTGTTGATTCAGCAGGAGTACCTCCTTGTCCTGCAAGGACAGGCAGGGTGCTGCGATGCGAGGAGGTTGTGGGCACTTCGGGTCCTTTGTGCATCAGCAGCAGAAACCAAAGGATTTTAATCTCTGTTTCTGACAACAGAATGTTTTGTTGGCTCCGCAGCAGTCAGGGCATTTCGCGACTTTGTTAAGCTTCCAAAGTCTCCATTTCAGAAGAAAGCAGAAAGCTCTCTGTCTGGATGGCCCAGCGGTGCTGAGCGATGTCTCTCCGCTTTCTTCTTTCTGTTTCCATGGGAAGTCTCTTAGCACCTACCACCAAACTGCAGTATGAGTTTGACATCTAGTATCTCCCGGGCTTGGAAATGGATGTCCCTGGCCTTGGTTCGAATGCGAGCAATCCACCTTCCCATCTGCGGCAATGAAGTGAGGCTTTCTGAACCTACAGTCTGCTCAGGGCACGGGGACAATCCAGCTTGTATCATCATGGTTTCCTTCTTAGAGGCCCGTCCTAACCTTGCAGAAGGCCATGTTGTGCTAACTGACTTTAAAAGGATTTATTTTGTGTAAGGTACCACTCAGCTTAAGTAGGGCTATTGGCCTCACCCAGAGAGGAGTTAACTTTAGATTTTATTAATAGCAACCTCATTTTTTACAAGGTTATGTGAGGATAGAGGAGGATATGTGGACTCATTCTAGTTCTCTTCCTGGATGCTTTGTTTTTTATCTTGGGAAGACAAGTAAAAGAAATTAAGTGTTCAACTTTTTTGTTGTTTCTGAGGTAGGTGAATAATGGGAGATAAAATAATGGATTTTATCATTTTTTGGGTTTTGCAGATGACTGTTTAAAAGTCCTCATGAGAAGGAAACTGCTGGTTTTATTGAAGGGGCAGGTTTGTTAAATCTTTAACAAAAACAGATTTTCTCCCTACCCTTCATTTATGTCTTTGATTTAAATAGATGCTAAAGCTATAAGGCATTAGAATAAAAATGGCATTAGTTCTCTACTCATCAGGCTTCACTTTCATGGTGTCTTGAATGTCATGTTCAATCTCCTCTGCAGGCAGAAAATCTCTAAGGTAGAAGAAAGGAGGAAAAACCCTCTTAATAATAATAATAATAAAAAAAAATAGCCCTTCTTTATATATCGTAAAGAAACATGAAAGAGCACAAATCCAACTTTGTTTCCTTTTTAGGTCACCTTTAATGAGCCAATAATCCTGCCAACACTTTTTCCATGCCCATACATCCTTCCTGGTGAGGTCCTTCTTTGAGCTTGAAGTTAAAAGGTTCCTGAGGTTCCACTTGGAGTGTGCTAATAAAGGCATTAATAAGTCTACCCAACTTTTTGCTTCATTTGATGTAAATCCATTAAAAACTGCTGTTGCAAAAAAAAAAAGTTCATCTGTACATGATTAATCACTATTGGTTTGTTGTTGTGATTTGACAGAAGTACCTTGGGACAGTGTAAGGTTGTATGTTTTGCTTAAATTAGTTTGGATAATGTAGGTGATATTTTACGTTGCTCAACTTGAATAAGTTTGGGAAAGACATCTGAATCTTTTTTTAGTTGTGAATTCTGGGTGAAAAATCTTGTTCAGTCTTTAAATGGAGGCAGCAACTTTTGGAAGCGTTCTCACTGGGATGGCTTGCTCCACTGGGATTCCGTGAAGCCAGTGGTCATCAGACGTGTCCCCTCTTGAGAGGGCATCATCATGTGTTGCTATATTATTATGCTAAGATTATTTTATCTTTTCTTCCTTCAAAGGAAGGAAGAGGGAATATTTGTTGATATTTGATTATGTACTGGCTACTGCAGTGCTCTGCTCAGCTCTTAATTCGGAGATCTTTCATCTATCTGCTCATCTGTGTATCGCATCCTTCTATCAGGAGTGCACATGCTTCTATCACATTTGCAGGTAGCCTTTATCCTCTCCCTGTACGCAAGTTTTCTGCTTTATTGCAGGGGAAATCAGCATGTATAAAAGCTTGTGTACGGATCACTCAAACCTCTGGTCCCAAGGCAGAGGTGTGCACAGTTGCTGTTTGTGTTCTGGCACTGGTGCGGCAGCTGATATCCCACGTTTAATCCCGGATGGCTCTTTGTGGGTGATCAGCAAGTGCAGTAATTAGTGTTAATGTGGTGGAGGAGGCTGTTCAGATTTGAAGTTCCTCTAGGCAGGAGCTATTGTTAGTTCCCTATTTTCGTGCCACAGCTAGCAGTGTGGCAGCCCAGACTGACCAGCACTTCTGAATGCGAATGCAATAAATATTGCCAAGGTAACTAAAACTACACAGCTTGCAGGCTCAGCTGATCCTGATAACGTTTCTTTCAAGGCATTATTAACTTCGAAGTCTAGTGACAGCTGAAATACCCAAGCTGCTAACTATTTTATTGTTGATAAAAGTACACAGAAAAGGTGAAGTTCCTTTTTGTGTAGATTCTCACTTGTATATGAGGGAGATGCAGATACGTGTATGGGTTGAGCTTGTGAAGGCACTGGGATCTTTTGTCCTCCAGCTACCTCTGTTTGCATATGGAATTATTGATTATTATTGGAAATAATGACAGACAGCTGTTTATAGCTTTCAGTTGGCATTCAAAGTGCTCTTGTTCCTCTCTCAGTAGAGCAACACCTACTTCTGCTGTTTGCTTACATGCTTAGTTGCTTAGGTCACAGATTTCAGTTTTGCTCATGAACTCTAAGGGCTACATGTGAACCTTGGGATGGACACAGTGGTATTCCTGTTTTCCCAGTCTGCATTTTAAAAACCAGCAGCTTTGGGAATTACTTGCGCCGTTCCCATTTACGGGTGTGCCAAGTCAGGCACTCGTGTTGTTACCAGCAACCTCTTTGGTGCTTGTAGATGATTTTCCCCCCAGGATTCTTGCTGCAGTGAAGGGTCTTAAGTGTAACAGATGTATAGATGCTGGTTTTGATGGTCAAAAAATGTGGGCTCTTTTCTCTCTCTGAGAAAGGTAATACAATCAGCAAGATACAAATGTTGCAAGTATGAGGCAGAGAGCTTTGTCTCTTCATTTGCAGAAGGTTACATTGCATCACTTTTTTGTTTGTTTGACTATAAATTGAAGAACACTGGAACCTAGGCCATAGGGCATGGAGAGAATATCATCTTCCAGTTCTGTGCTGGTACAGTACGTTCTGGGTCAAAGATCATTTTAGCTATTCAGCAGAACAAAATAATAGTGGTTCATTATGCAACCGTGGCAGTTTTTCCTGGAATTGGTGGCTAATGAAGAAAAGTACACCCATTTTGTTTGGAACAAAATTGTAAAAGCTGACATGAAAGCTGCTCTGACCTACGCAGACTACACAATTAATTCAAAGTTGAAAAGTGTGGAGTGTTTATAATTAATAGTGGTATCTCAGATCCTTTGCTAATTCTGAGTGAAGGAAAGAATACGCTGGGGAAAAAGATGTGAGGAGAGCTGTCATCTGTGCCAAAACAGCTTCCATTTTCCTGCAGTATTGCTCAAAAAACTGGATTAAGAACTTACTTTTCATTATTAACATCCCAATTTGAGTTTAAAGGCTGAGTTTTATTAAGCTTTCTCAGTTGTGTCTGTGCAGTAGGCGCTGGCCATTCCTACAGTAAATGGTGGAAATACCAGGTTTTTAACGTGGAGCTGGGGAGCTCCAAAAGCCTTCCTCACCATTGAAACTGGCTGAAGGAAGTCTTCAAGTGATGCTTCTTGCCCCTAACTTGAGCTTGTCCATGGCAGTTGATTCCTGTGGAGCTGCTGGTTGTTTTGACCAGGGGGTTCAGTCTGCGCATTGCTGCTGTGCTTTAAACCAATATATTTTTTGCCTCTTCTCCACTCAAAGTATCTTCCTTGCCAGGGCTGTCGTGTTCTGTTCTGTGCTCAGCGAAATGTGTGTGTTTTCCAGGAGGGGGGTGGTGGAAGGCAAAACAAAGCAACCTCCCCTCTGTAAAGGTGCTGTTCTGAGCTTGGCAGTAATTTGCATTTGGTCTGAAATATGATGGGCTTTATGGAGGAAAATACACTGATCCGCACAATGTGGCTCTATCAGGAGTGAAGAAAAGTGCTTCAGCGCTTTCTCTCCTAACAGTGTGTTGTTTGTATCTTCTGTTTTCTGCCCTGCACGTTGCACCAACTGCCTGTGTTTTCCCGCCGTGGTGAATGAAGTATTGCAGTACAGGCAGGTTGGTTTAAGCACTGCATGTCTGCAATTGAGACTGTTCTCTTCCGCTAACTTACAATGCGGACACACTGTTAAAGGCATGGGGATTAGGCAGATGAGTGGGGTAAGATGAGGTAAGAGCGAGACGATTGCTCAGCGCACAAAGAAGTAGTCGCTGCACACTAACTGCTTAGACGTCGTCAGATGCTTCATGGGCATCGCAACCCAGATGAATCGCCAAGGCCAGCTTTAGAGGTAAGCTGTGGGTTTGTGAGTACTTAGAAGGATTGCCCATTGATGTAGGGTGCGTAGCATGTAAGCAAGCGCAAAGATGCTCAAGGGGAGCGATTGGACTAATTGGCAAGGAAGCCTGGTGTAACTAAGGCAGAAGTGGGGATTGATAGCCCAGCATTGTATTATAATTGACAGGTAGGGCAAAGCTGGGCTCTGAAGGGTCTCAAAGGTGAAGAACAAGTAGTTCGTGCTACTGTTTGATGCAGCGGAGGAAGGAGAGCCAGCGCAGGCACAGAAAGCGTGGGTGAATGGTCTTTTGAGGCTGGCGTGCGTGCGAAGGCAGTGAGGAGAGCTGCAAGACAGGAGTGGCCCGTCCTGAGTTCTGGTGGAGCTGGCAAAGACCTGGGTGCTGCACGCTGACTGGAAAGGTGTGGTGGGTCCATCCGGGTCAGAGGTGGGCCGCATGTTGCGGAGGGACGGGAAGAGCGTCCAGCAGGAATGGGGAGAGCCTGGCGGAGGATGAATGGGGAAGGCCCAAACGAGGAAGGAATGGGTGTTTTTCTGATCTCTAGAGCTCTCATTAAGCAGAGCAATGAGAAGCTAGGACGCCTAGGAGGAGAATGGACCAGAGTGGAGGAGGACGCCCAAGTTACTTGTGCATGGATGGTATCTCCGTGGGTTTGTAGATGCACTCCTGCTGCAGAAGGGGTAGTGGTGTGAGCCACAGGTGGAGATCTGGTGGGAGCCCCCTGTGTCATGGAAGGAGCAAGCCGAGGGGCCACCACCAGGTGAGACCTGGAGGGATCAGGACAGCTAGCAGAGGACCCCTCTTCCTCCATCCTCTGCTTGTCTGCCCCAGAGAGATACAGAGATTGCAGGTCCATTATGTGTCGCTTCTCTGTGGCATTAAAACTGCTCTGGTTCCAACCTAGATGTTCATCTCCCTCTTTGAGAGCAATGAGCTGGTCTTAGGGGCAGGCCACAAATGCGCTGGAGCCAAGCCTGGGAGCACGCACAACTGGATTTTGAACGTTTGCACAGCCCATTGCCCACGCAGCTTTGTTACCTGGGCACGCCTCGCTTTGTGCAGGACCTTCTCAAGGCAACGAGGGATGTCCCTCCTGAAGTGGGCCCGGCTCTGCGCCCAGGCAAGAAGCAAGCATGTGATTTTGGCTGCTTTGCACATTGTACTTTGCACGTACTTTGTACAGTGCATGAGGAGCCCTGAAAAATACACTTCTGTTAAGTGTTTTACTGCTGGAGTGAAAAAAATTTTCTACGAGTTCTGAACTGATCACATTGAGTTAGGTTTTTTTTTTACTTTCTGAAAGTAGTGTGCAAACAAGCAGAAACATTAGTTCCTTTATGGTCAGTATCAGTGCATGCCCATATCACCCGGTCTGCTGCTCTGAGCTACTGTCAGTCTTGCATCCGGGAAGCCCTCCGTGATCAGGGCTTGTTTATAACTTGTTGTGTGTATGTGCACATGTGTGTGTACAACTGAAATTATACACGTGTATAAAGGTTTTGCTGTGTACCAGTTCTAAATTTGCAGTGCAAAGGAGCCTGTTAAAGTGAGATTTGTACTTGAGCAGCATGTTCTTTGGAAGTAAGTACAAAGATGAGCAATTGTACCATTCAAGTGAATGAATTTACTCTATTTACTTTTTTTAAATCAATCTGTACAGAATGGAAATGAGATGCACAGAGCGGGGAGGAAATAAAGGAAAGCGTGGATAAAAGATTTTGAAATAGCTGGCTGTTTGGCTGTTAAATCTTATGATTTTTTTGACTTTTGTCTCCCAAATGCAACTTTCTATTTGAAAGGGAATGGTCGAAAGTACTGATGTATTAATGTCTCAGTATTATTTGATACATATTAATAGATACAAGGGGAAGAAAAATAAAAATAACCCTTCTTCCTGATTAAGGAAAGTAAATGAGCTCAGGGTTTAAAAAAAAAACAAAAACCACTAACCAGAACAGAGGTAGAACCTAGACATGTGGGTACTTTTTTTTCGCCTTCCCTTCCAGCATTACAAAGGCCAAATGTGATGTGGAGCCCCCCTAGGCTGAAGGTAGCATGGGGTAAATGAGCCTTGAAGAGTCCCCTGCAGCAATGGGCTCGTGGCTTCTGGCCCAGGAGTAAGGACTTCGTCCGTCTGTCCGTCCATCCAGACGGCCCTAGCCCTGCCATGGCAGGAGCGCCTGGCCCAGGCGATGCGCGCTCCATGCAGCTGCTGCAAAGGCCACTGTGGGTACCTCCACGAGGAGAACAAAGTTATGGAAATACCGCCACGTGCTTTTCTAAATACTCTTCTAGGTTGCACTGGTAGATGTTGCAGGGAATGTAGATGTGTTTTTTTATTTATTATGCAGCCTGCAAAAGTACTGTCAGAAGAACCCCTCACTGGGAACAGCAGCAGCAATATGGCTTCGGATTTAGTATTTGGAAATTTATATTTTGTGTTTTTACTTAACAGGTTGTGATATTGGTGGTAATGGTTCCAAAACAAAAGAAAGCCAAGAAACGTGTTCAGAAAGCAGTTCATCCAGTGAAAGAAGTGGTGACCTCTCAAGGTAAAGTTCTTAAAGGATTTAACATTTGAAGTGTTTCAGTAGAATGAGAAATGCCAGCAGAATGTGACTGAATCTCTGATTATTTTATTTTTTACTTGATCTAGGGTTAAGGTTCGTATTTATGTTTATCTAATAAAACAACTTAAACTCTGGTACACCTTAGAAAATATTTGCACCAAAGCCAAGTATTGTTTTGCAGCTGTTGTTTTCTCATTTTAAGACTCAATTGACATCTCAGTGAACCACAAATTAGCGTGTACAGCTGCTCTCAGTAGGGCTACTCAGGGGCCAGACAATAGAAGTTGTCAGGAAAAGGGCAGACAGAAAACATAAAGTCTTCAAGAAATAAAGTGGTGGGTTTCTTCTCGATGTAGCTGAGATGTGAACTAGCTGTAACTGGATAATGCTTCTCACAGCCTGCAGGTTGAGGTTTTTTCCCCTCTTATTTTTGAAACTGAGATGTTTACAACACGTCTTTCTTGCTTTCAGACTGAGTAGGTTTAATGGCCTTGTGTTTACCTAAAAGATGCAGTTTGTTTCATTTCATTTCTTTTCTTTTTTTTTAAGCAAAACCAAAACACTTTTTTTTTTTAATACTGCAGCACTTTGCTATGGGTCCCTGAGCAGTTCTGCTGGATGTTTCCTGTATTCTTCATTGGCATGTAACGGTAATCAAACAGCAACAATCAAATTAGTGGTCAAGCAGCAGCAGAAAATAGGATATAACACAGCCATCTCATGAAATATTGGCTTGGCTTTAGATTCTTATCTGCTCTTATTAGAACAGCCCAGCAAGTGGGTTCTGCTGTTGTGTAGCTGCTTGGCTGAAGATGGCCATTAATAGCTCTCAGGAAAAGACTTTAAAGCATCCTGATAAATTTTTAACTCATTCTGCTGATAAGACATCGATATCTCTCTGTGTCTTCTTTGTATTGTTATTGATGAGGCTAGTTTTGATATAGAAGTCAATTCAGGTTTTGCAAGTTTTGCTCTGTATTTTGTGTTAAAATAACCATTTTCCTGGAATTCTTCAATACAGTAAATACAGGCAAGCCATAATAATGTGTTGATGAAAGACATTCATGCTTTTGTTTAGGATGAGTTCTTATGATTCAAACTTTTTTCTTTCCTTTATTTAATATTTTCTGGAACTTAGTTTGCTTGATAACGATGTTCCAAATAATAATACCTAGTGTTATGAAATTCAAAGTTATTCCTGTAGATGAATTTTTAAATGTTAAATTTTAGATGTTCACTAAAGCCCAGGACAGCAGGAAGAGAAGGACTGGGCCTTGGGGAACTTGCTTATAGGATCACTATTAAGTACTTACGTAAAATATCTATAAGTAAAAATGAACTATTTAAAGTTTCCAAGCTTTTTTTAAACCTTGGATACTGCATTGCTTGCTATTAATGTTTCGCAGCTTCTGCATTTTTCAGATGCTGTTCATATGATGTGTTCTTTTTTTGGTGGTTTTTTCAAATTCTTATTTGTGATAGACTTTAAGTCACTCTGCCCTATAATTTCATGCCTTTCAGTGGTGAGAAGCAAGAGCACTTGTGCAGTGATACACTACAATGCTGCTTTAAAAATAATGCAGCGGCTTAAAGTTTGTTTCCTAAATGCCTCAAAAATAATACACCCTTTTAAACATGAAGTTTATTAATAAACACTTGCTTTTGGACACTTGACATTGGATTTACGAAGAGCCAGTGTAGCAAAAGTAGTGAAGAAAGCAAAATGGAAAACGCGGCTCGTTGCTTGTTTGTGGTCAGGACGCGGTGCAATTTCTTGGCCGCTTACATTTAAGCGCTCCACTTACTGCAGTCACTTCTTGTGCTTTATTGCTTTTACAAGTGGTCTCGAAACCCACTACTTGAGAATAAACATAACTGTGTAGTACTGCTGTGGTACTTTTTATAAATTCTTCTTTGCTGTGTTTTGTCACTGAGCTGATGAGTGACCTCGAAAAAGACCCTGCTGGACCTAAATAAAAAAATGGCTTCCTCTGATGTCCTAGAGACAATAATTATGATGTGCCAGTTAAGCCCAAACTACAGCTGAGGGATTTTACTTTAAAGCAGAGGCTTGGGCGCAAAAATGCATTTATAGCTCTTTGTCTGGCACCTCATTATGTGTGGGCCTGATTCATTAAGTAATTGGTTTGCAGTTGTTTACATGAGTATTAAGGCTTTCTATTCAGCAGCCTTTGAGAGATACATTGTGCAAATGTTGCATGTTATGAATGCAGAATGAGGGGCAGGGGACCGGTCCTATTGGCTAAACACTGCACTCTGTTGAAAAGCAAGAGAAAGAGATTGGGTGCTGCTTTGCATAGCAATGACTTTCTTAATAAGCTTTACAGATTAATACACACAAGCTATAAAAGATGCAAAGAGATACTCTTAGCACATTTATACATGCTCATTTCACTATTATGGTACTGGAGATGGGAAGAATTGAGTTCTTTCATATTCAGTTTTTCAGTGCATGTCTTCAGTGCATGAGACTTAATAGAATCCGATGTTTATTGTATTATAAATCATGGGGAAGTAGGCAGATCTGCAACAGTTTATTATTAAAGATTCTTTCAATGTAAATCTTTTTCTACCATTGTATTTCCTACAGCAAAATCATTTTGTGGTTGAGTGGGGATGAAAGGCATAATGTACGAAGGAGTGAGTCTTAATAGGAAGCTGCTCTCTGAGTAAAGACCACTTGTTCCCTTTTGTTCGGAGGTGCATGCCAGAGCTTCCTCTTCTCCCGCAAATATCGTCCACTTCTACCTTAGGTATCAAACTATTTTTTCCAGGATTCACGTACTTTACCGAAAGAATATCTAACTGCCTGGAGATGCAACTTTAGTTTGAAGAGTTAGGGTTTTGCAAGAGAAAAGAGCACATTAAATTATATAATTACTTGGGGGGAAAAGGCATCGTAAGTCAGGACTCAGTCTCCCCAGAAGAGCGGGCAGAGGACGATGTGTGTGGCATTTTGTAGCCCTGTAGCAATAGGTCCAGCCAGCGGAGGTCACTAGCTTTCTAGATAATTCTGTATTTTTGATGCAAGCAGTTTATTTTTCTTCAACTTGTTTGCTCTGTCTCGTTTCAAAATAATCTGAAGATTAAAGATGTATTATAGACTGAGAACCAAATAAAAATTTTAATTTGTCAGGACATAAACATTGTGTAAAGTATTTTAAACTTTGATTAATCTGTGTTCTGGAAGTAATCCAGCCTGGTCTCTGGAGGCTGTTTTTTAGTCAAAAGCTGCCTCTAACAAACAAAGATTTAATGACATGTAAATAAAAGTTTGCAGATTATAATTCATCCTCTTAATTATTCTCAGAGGAACTATTTAATAATAAACTAGCTAGAACTAATAGGGCACTTGCCTTGCTGTGGCACGATGTACAGCAGCAGGTTGACCATCAGGGGGCACTCAGACTTTGCTGAAGTAAGAGCTCGCAAATTCGCTTTTGCATCTTCTACCTTTTAAATAAAAATAAATAGATCTTGATGATGTTTAATGGACTTGTGAGGGGAAAAATGCCTACTTTGGCTGGAGCTTTGACAAAAGATACCAAAGGTTTGGGTCTGGGGTTTTTCAGGATGCGTGTTTACCAGGTCCTTCAAAGACAGTGAAATAGCGATTCAGAGCAATGAAGCCCTGGGAACGCGGGGCCCTGCGGGATGATGCAGCCTGGTTCTTGGATCCTTAGGGACACGCGTGCATAAGCGGGTCCGTGTCTGATGGTTTTATACTTCTGCAGCACTTCTAATTGTCAGATCACTTCTCTAAGAGGCTGACTGTAAATTCGGGCATATTTTTCTGACGTTACAGATGTTTCTGCAAGTTCTGTATGTATCGCATGCTCCTTAAATCCTAAAAGCTGACTGCTGCCGAAACAGTAATGTTGTCGTGGTGATGCTCCAGGAATATTAGTGAGGGATGGTTTGCAGGGAGAGGCAACACTACGAATACATTGCCTTTTTATTAAGTAGGAAGTAGACTTTGTTATTTTTGCAGCTATACCCTGTGTTTTTCTGAGACAGTTTCATCATGGGACCTGCGATACAGTAGGTCCTTGCACTGTTAGGGATTTCGGTCTCGGTTTCTTCAGGCAGGAGCATTTTTTTTCTCAACATGGGATACCTAAGCAGGGAACGATCTTGTGTAACTTGATATAGATCTTTGTATCCTAAAATGTGTGATCATATTTGCAGTATAATTACTTAAATTCGATATTACTATTTCCATTCTTCAGAAAATGGCGATATGATGAACGGATTTGTTGGTTTATTCTCAACCCTGTAAATTCAGTATATTTCTGTGATGCCCAATTTCTAGTAAGCTATCAGCAGAAAATGATAGTGCCATCAGGCTTCTCCAGCAGCTTGCAGGAAAGTGTATTTATCACACGGGCACGCTGCACTGAGGCTCTGTCACATCAGAAGCACGGGCACTGAGTAGCTTGGCTTGATATTACTAAAAGGCTTTTAGATGTTTGCAGAAAATGATTTTTACAGATAGATCTGCAGCTTTGCATCCCCACATACTGTTGGGGAGAAGCTCCATCACTTCTTTCAACGAGGGCTATTAAGCACTACCCTGTGAAAAATAAATGCTCTATTTGTCTTCCGTGGTGCGTTGCCTCAACACTGCTTTCGTGCTGCAGAGGAACGCAGACTTGAAACCTTTGCTGATACTAGCCAGAGTATCGGTGTTCCTGAAGCCTCCACGCTCTTCGTTTTGTTTGTTTTTCTGATAAAACTTGGCATTTGGGTGTCTTTTCTTTTCTCATGGCGCTTGGGCATCTTTTTTGTGTGACGTTTGGGCGTCATTTTTTCTTGATACTGAAACAGTAGTTCAACAAGTGCTTTAGCAAAAAGGATACCCGGGCTAGAGTAAACATGTTCTGTTGTTTTTCAGTGAGCCACATCTATTAACTTGTCTTTTTTTGGTCTAGTATTTTCCTCTTAAAATTAATTGTCTTTATGGAGAAAAAAATATTTTCTTGGAGCTTTTTCATTTCATATTGTTGCAGTATCTTCAGCACAAAAAGCCTATTTCATCAGAGTAAAGGAGAGATTAAAAGGCCCTTTGAAGTTAAACTGGTTTGGGTTTTTTCTTTGTTAGAGCCTGGGCTGAGTTTGGCATTATTTTAGGGAAGAAGCAAATGTGTAAATGGATATCAAGGGGTCACTACGGGGGATTAGCTGAGGCAGGGGAACTGGCCTTACTTCATTTATACTCCTAAAATTTCTCCTCGGAGGTCTGTGTGGTTATTGTGTGCTCGCTATAGCAGATGATAACTTTCATGATTGAATTTCCTGGCTTCTCAATATGGATGTTTTGCAATGTCGAGGTTTTCTTGCATCTTGTCAGCCTTGACTAACACTTCAGACATAATTCAAGAATTTTATTCCCTGTTACAAAGCTATCTTGCAGCATTTTCCAGGCTTGGTATGGCAGAGTTGCTATTTCTGAACTGGCCTTTCTGACTCCGTGGCTCCACTTTCTGCATCTCCCCAAGCACTTCTCTATCTGCCAACAGCTTGCATGCCAGACCCTTTCCCGGCGGCTTCCTTTACTGCCTGTTCTGTCGCTCTACTGCCCAGCTCCTGACGTGCAGCCCTACACCTCTGCGCTATTTTGGTAGTGAATTCTGCCCTTAGGCCTGGTAGATTTGCCCTGGGAGGATGAACCCCAACAAACCGATGTTTTTTGGTATGATATGAACATCCATCTTTCCCCCCTCTTCTGTCACCATTGGCCGTTTTCTTCATGGGAAGCTGGGGGGAAGGATGGAGGCTTCCAGGTCGTCTTATGGCCATGGTGGTCCTCGTCCGCCACAGCTTCTGACATTGTTGGCCTTCGGGTGGATGTGGAGCACTGTGCAGCGCTTTGGGCTGTGCAAGGGGGACCGAGCTGCCTGAGGGCCGGGCAGTCCTCCGCTGGTCGTCCTGGGGTCAGGCTGCGCGCAGCGGTCCTGGGCGCGGCAGAGGCTCTGGGCCCACATGAGCAGCCTGCCCAGGTCTGATCTGGGCTTGAACCAAGGAGAAGAGCGGAGCTAAAGGTCACTTCAGGGCTGAATAATAAAAGCCCGTGCACCTCCCTTCTTGACAACGGAAGACGAAGCAGTAAGCAGTGTAAACGGTAGCTGTCAGCTGCATGATCTTGTTTTAATGAAATACTTGAAGATGAAATGGTTCTTGTGCAGTCTGCCACAGAAGTCACCTCTCAATTTGCAGCTCAGCAACAAGTGGTTTCTCACTCTACACCCAGGGGAAGAACGATGCAGCCTCCAGAGCTGCATCCTCTTGAGCACATGTTATGGGCTGAGCCTGGGATATGTGGAGCACCTCCGGGGAAATGCTGAGGGTCAGGAAATCTCACCAAAGTGAGCAAAAGCTAAGGGTGTTCGGCACATCTCAGGACTCAACCCAGAGTTAAAATACTTGCTGAACACACTGTCGACTGAATGAATTTGAATCAGAAGTTGGACTGTAATGCAGGGTAGGAATTGACTTTGAATAAAACCCAACGGGATTTGGATGGCATGCCAGCAAATTGTCAGAAACTTTTTAAGGCTAGCACATTTTAAAGTTCTTTATTTAAAGAATATATAACTAGTTATGTCACATTCATACTTAACTAGTACTGTTACTTGTTACTAGTACTTAAATGTCAGTTTGGTATCTTGGTTAAACTTTGGCTATGTTTAATATTCTATTCCTAGGGATTTCTGTATCCCTTTACAGAAGGGAGATTTGTGCTAATGACATTCACAGCTTGTAGAAGAGGAATATGATATAACTAGTATGATCTTTCTGTTACTTAAAGGGAAAAGTTACTGTAACATGTAGGTAGCTGTAACGTAATGAAACTTCCCCCTTCTTTTTCCAGTTGTAGTCACAAATTCGTACTGAATACAGTGGCGCAAGACAAGCAGTGAATCATCTTCTGTATTTTTTTGCATCTCTTTCACAAACACCTCCACGGTAGTAGTTTGAAAATTACTTGAAGCAGGGAGTTAAAAATAATATATTAGCTGCCATGTCTTTAAATGAAATGCAGCAAATTGTATGAAATTTTGACAGCCGATTGAGTTCTATTTTGACTGTAGCAACAGCCTCAAATTGCAGCTTGACGTTTGCCTATATTTTACTAGCTCACACAGTAATGTCACAAATATCTCCTATTTGATCTTCCTTATTAAAATCAGCTGAAGCTTTATTTTTAGAGCTTATTGCAGGATTGTTAATATAACAGTTAATTCTCCTACATCATTGCCCCTGTGAGATTATTTCACAGCACCAACACAATACACATGCTACACACAAAAGATCAAAATGATTCCAGCTTGTTTGAGAGATTCAAAAGGGCCTGTGATGCTCTAGACACAAGAGCAGTCATTTAACAGAACAGAATCGCAACTGCATATACATCAAGGTAGATCAAAGGCAGCTGGGAGATTGCACATTTACATAGGGACATGGATGATGCTATGGGAACCCAGTAGCTGACTTGGAGGAGTGCACTGGCAGGAAGGGAAATAAGGAAGTTCAGTGAGCGTCAGTGGGGGGTGCTTTTATTTTTGTTTGGATTTTTTCTTTACTTTCTTTGCATATCTGAAAGGCTGCAAAAGATAGATGAAGCTCTAATCCTTTGTACCCTTAATTCACTACTGGTGTAAATCAGCAGTGCTAGCAAGGAACGATTCCAGGTCACGCTGCCTGAACATCTGGACCAACGTCCCTGTTGCATGATATGCATGATATTACTCCACCTTTTGTAAAATACAAAGGTGAAGAAAACCCTAGAAGAGAGCAGTAGTATTTAAAAAAAAAAAAAGTTACAGAAGTTGCTGATTTTTTTTATCATCTCATGGCTTAGAAAAAATGTGAACTTATATTCTTTTAATTTTGTGACCTTGTGTTGAATGTTTAAAATCTTTCCCTTTTTGCAGGACTGAAATCAGGAAGGGAATGGTAACTGCTATAAAATCCAAAGGTAAGAAACAAATGTTACACTATTTAAAATCAATGTCTTTTTAAGTGTAATCTATACTGCAGAAAACCTCCAAGAACAGCATTGTTAAGGAGGTGGGAAAGTGTGGAATTTCCCTGTCTCAGTGCAGGAGCAGGCAAATAGTTGACGATGGGAAATTCTGGACCAGAGAGGACGTTTCATAGTGCATGCATTCTGGAAGGAGTAGTGATCTTTGTGCTTCAGGTCTTATATCAAATAGTAATAAATAGCAGGCAGGAAAAAACCTAGTGAAGGAAAAATCTGATGATTTCTTGATCTTCCCCCTTTAAAATACGGGGTGCAGAAACAGATGGGCAGCAGCATGTTTGTTTGCATGGTTACTATAGGCAGGCACACAAAGGCATCTGCACACACCTGTGTGTCTGGAATAATTTTTCTTCCATGTGCAGGTAGGCTTTCTTTTAAATCAGTGTCTGGGCCCTGTGTTTTCATTCTGTTTGATTTTTCTTTTAACCACCATAACCACTGGTGTCTGAAGTCACCTCTAATCGAGCCTCCTGTAAGGGAAGGCGGCAGCACTGGGACCAGCGAGCTCTTTGCTTGCACCTCAGCTTTAGGAGCTGTGCAGTCCGAAATGGTACAGAACATATTTCAGAGGAGTGGAATCTGGGCTGCTTTAAGGATGCCATAAACGATGCCTGCTTTGCTGCCGTTTGAAAGGCCTCTGCCACATCTCTAGCCCATTTACTTCTCTGCTGGGGAGCTGTGTTTTTTGGAGCCTTTCAGCACGTTCGTTCTCTTCCCACATGTTCATCATGGGAGCGAGTGTAGGGTGCAGCCTGCGCCGCTCTGCTGCTCGCAGTCCGGGGCTCCGGGGATATAGGATGAAAGATGCAGCTGCTGCATTTGTAGATAAGGTATTTATACAGCTCGTGCCATCAAAAGCACAAAATACATGAATGGTGCTTCAGTCAAATATGAGCTGAAATTTCTGCATGAGGTTTGACAGCTTTCCTCTCTCCTGCTGCCTGAATCTGTATTTCCAAGTCTTATGCCTCATTTGGGGCATCACTGCTGTTGTGCTAACTTTGGAGAAACAACAACCCTCTGACAATGGCACGGTACTGGCAGACGGTGCAGCTCTGGAAGTAACTATAGGCTTGACATGCTACCTTGTGGCCACTTTCTGCGATGGGTTAAGAGGGGGAAAGATGTGTCCATGGACCTCCTGCAGGGGGGCTTCCCTGGGGCAGGGAAGGAGAACTGTGGGTTAAGGTGTTTGTGCCTCTGCCCTTCCCCTGTACTGCCCTGGGGAACTGTGAGTCCAGGGTGGAAAGGAGCACTTGTGCCCATGAATGCTGTTCGCACTCATGCTCCAATTTTCCCCAAGTCCTTCAGCCTATTTTTATCGCTGTCTTGGGGCTAGTTTTAAATTCAGACACTGTCTCAAGGGTGCAGAGCCCAGTGTTGCTGCTGATCAGCAGCACTCCTCGGTGCCCGTTCTGTGGTGAAGCGACTATTTTTGCCAGAGAGAAAGGGATTTTTTTTTTCATTTTCCCTTGATTTTAAAAAAGAAAAGAAAAATTAACAGTTATTGCACGGTTGAGCTGGCAACCTCCACACCTGAATCATCTCATCAGGCCTTCATCCTGAAGAGCTCTGCATACTTCCCTATGTGTCATGCTTCTTTTTTTCCTTCCATGGGTCAAATTAATTTACATATTGAGGAATCTCCAGGCACTCCAAATTTAAATGTGACTGTTTTTCTGTGAAACTGCTTGCTAATTACCAGATCTGTTTGTTAAAGCCTTCCAGTTCTCTGAAGTCATTTTCGCCTGTATTTGATCCTGTCACAAAGTGGCGTTTTTCCATTTGTGACATCACTGCCGTTTTTATGCCAACTCTGTGATGTCATGGTCTGATTGTGACTTCACTTCAGGGTCAAGTAGAGGGAGAAAGTGGAACATAATAGACAAAGCTGTAATTCAGGCAGCAGATGGTCAAGTAAATTGCTTGGAGTGGAAATGTTCTGTCAAACTACCTTGAGGAACAATGAAGCGAGACTTGTAAATGAGCGCGCTGTTCCTCCCCAGCAGCTCAATTAAGAGGCCACGACTTGCCGACAGCACGCTGCATGGAAGTGCGCACCTAGGCTTGGCAGTTTGCACAGCACTCCGGCCTTCTCCATGAACCGCAGTGTCTAGCTACCTCAGAAGAGCTGTAAAATGATAATGTCTGTGCAGTGGCATGAACATATATCTTAGATATATATTAGATCTTAGATTTTTTTTTTCCTTTTCCTTCACTCTCAGCTTTCTGGGGCGAATCTGACGACAGCAGCTCTGAGACTGAGGCTGCTTTGCATCCACAAATTCACAGCACAGAAGCAGATGAATTTGATGACTTCTATGATTAAGACTCCACCACTCGATTTTGGGAAGAAATCACCAATATAACCTCGGACAACTTTGAGAGTGCTGCTGTGTTAAAGTGCACCTCAACACTTTATATTCAAAGAAAATTTAAATACAAAATAAATATTAGTACTACACATGGCCTCCTTGTATGCATGCTTTCTCTTAACCACTGTGTTTTTCTTTTCTAAAGGAAATCCTGACCCGTAAGATTGGGCCTATTTGTGATTTGCTTGTTTTTGGGGACCAAATGAAGATAAGTCCTCAGATGTCCACTTGCTGGAGATGGTTACACAGTGCTAGTCCCTGAGCATTTCACCTCAGAGGGTTGGGGCTGTCTTTAAAACAAGGTTTTCAAGGAGGGAGTTGGGTCTGTCTGTATAGCACCCCATTTCTTTCTGTTCCTTGGGACTGGAGCTGGCTGTCCGCAGGTCCCTGCTCACAATGAGCACCTCCTGCCCAGTGCCAGCAGAGAAGGCCAAGGATGCATCCATGTAGTGGGTAATCCTGCGTGACGGAGATAAATAGGTCCTCACAAATGAGGTGTCATCAGCAGTGATCTGGAAATTACACCCCTTGGGTCAAAACCCAAAGCGGCTTGCCAGTTTGACAGAATTACACTTGTACTGAGAGCGGTCCCAGATACTGGAAGCATGAGAAGTTGCGTTGGGCGATGCTGCTGCACACTGGCAGCTCTCTTTTGGGCGGCGATGGCATCGTGTTGAGTGCATTTATTTCTCTGTGAATGTTTTCTGTCAGCCATGAACTCTGATCTATTTCAGACCAAGATCTAGAAGAGGCATTGACAAATGGGGAAGCACAGTCTGTTTCTGTTCCTTGTCATGTATGATCCACGTGTATTTCTTTCTAATTCTGCATTTTGCAAGAAAACCGTGACTGGGTAGTAGTGTTTAATGGCCACATCAGCCTTTTCGCTGTTTTGCTGGAAGCCTTCTAGGCCACAACTGCATGGCAGCAATGCTACTTCTGACCAGCTTGGTGGCTGCCTTTGTTGCACTGTGAATGCAAAGACCATCCTCTTCTGCTGCTTATGTGTATTCTAATATTTTGACTACAGAGCTAAATGTGGTTTTGAAAAAAGAAAGCAAGCATTCTGGGTATGCATACATATGCTACTCAGCGCTGGCTGGCATGTTTGATCTTTATCTTCTGCAACAGATCAAGAAGAAGAAATGCATAAAATGTACATTTCTAATTCAGCACATTTTGGAACAGAACAGCATTTACATGTGGCGATCCTCAGTGATTTTCTGCTTTCAGTTGCTTTGTAAAATCCATGCTGGCATTGCTGTATGGACATCACAGTAATTGGATGACTCTAGGAGCTTCATGCATTTTTAATTTTCTTCTTTTAATTCCTTTTATCTAAAATTAAGTTCATTAAACATAAGATTTTCTTTCGAAGGGAGAAACCAGGGGACATATTAAAAAAAAAAATCTGTTCATAATTATGATAAGTTCAAAAGCAAAAACAGCACCCCAATTAAATTCTACTGCAAAGCAGTTCTGCGTCTTTGAATACAGGCACCAATCTTTGGGTCTAGTCTATCAAAAACAATTTAAAAATCGTAACTATTCTATTTAATAAAAAGAGCATGTTGTCTGAGACAAGCTTGAAAATATGAAATACAGGCTTCCAGAAGGCTTGAAAATGAGAAGAAATAGTTCGTATAGATGTCTGTGAGCTTGCTTAATCTCATAGGTTCAGAGTTTGATGTTGGCAATGGTGCGGTGTTGATTATTCCAACCACTGGAAAATCAGCTGCTGCTAAGGATGGAGCAGGGTGAGTGCATGACCAGGGCTCTCGTAACGTGAGATAGCTGGATGCAGCAGCCACACGGAGCCCAGTCAATATATATGGTATATGTGGCGTGGGTGGGTGACCCTGGCACGAGGGAGACTGATCACTAAAGGCTTTTGTGTCCTCCTCCGCTGTGCCGGCATTTCCGCAGCCATCAGACCGCAGCCTGCTTGGATTAAGGCTCCTGTGATGCCTTCCTTCGGAGGCTGTTGGTCAAAGGGTGGCAGGCTAGAGGAGGAGGAGGGGAGCAGGCAGCCACAGGGACTACAGGAGGTCTCCTGCTTCCCGAGGCAACAATTCCCGTGTGCTAAGTGATGGTGTAGGGTGGGCTGTGCCAGACTGCTGGAGAGGGTGGCGAAGCTCCCTGCTCCTCCTGGCTGTGGCCAGGCTCAGTCAACTCCTGGGTATCAAAGCCTCAGCAGGACAAAAAAAAGTCACACAATTGTTGTGCAAATTGTAAGTGATGCTTGAAAACGAATTCTGCGGTGTTGTGGCAGTACGTTAACACGACCAGACGTGTTAACACTCTTGTCGTGCTCCTGGTGTACTACCAGGTAGGTTTATGAACTTCTCAGCATTCTTCTCCTGGCAGCATGTTGGAAGCTTATTTTCCTTTTTGTAGGCTCAACATCACCCAGGAGAGTTGTTGCATAATGAACGTCTGAACCCATCGCGCTTGGGCTGGTGCCTGGTTTGTTGCTCCTTGGTTCTTTTTTTCTGATCATTTGTGGTAATTCATTCCTGACGGTCCTAGCCATCTGCTAAATGTGAGCTCACCAGTGTGCCGCACCGCAGACAGACTATCGCTACATGATCTCCAGTGAACGTCAGACCAAAGTTCACCTGGAAAAAGTCTCTCTAGCAGGCTGTGCTGCAAAGCAACATTGCATCAAACCTGCAGTGCCCGTGTCGTTTTAAGCTCTTTCTGAGTGATTCTGGATTCTTGATGTCAGCCCACTTTAAATCTCCTTGTATGATACAAGGCGCCCATCACTAGTCTCTGGTGCTTTCCCTTCCCTTAGTCCAGCTCAGCCACAGACATGCAGCTAATGACAGATGACAGATGGCTTTGGGAGTTTCTGCTAAAGCAATATCTCTCTTTTGGTATTCAAGCGATAGCTAAGTTCCTCCAGAGCATTTTTTATTATACTCTTGTTGTGCACAGACTCATTAGATGCAAAACATTCTGCCAGTCAACTTTATTCTGCTCCTTGACAGCTGTCATACTGGCATCCCAAAGATGATGACATGATGCTGATGGACAGTAGGACCGTAACCAGTACAGCCTGAACAGATTTAAATCAGCATGCCACTCATCTGTGGAAAACACTATAATGAGAAGTCTTCACATATTCCTGCCATGTATGTGCAATGACTTAATGCTATATCCCTTTTTGCACGTCATATCCACACAGCTGTATTGAGCTGAGGCCAAACTTCAGCTCATGCCCACAAAAACAAGTTAGTAAATAGGTGCTGACAAAAGTGCTGGATGAGTGCTGTCATCTGGTGAGGAGAAACAGAGTCTGTGTGGACACTGAGCTGACATGCAGAGCTAAAATGAGGTCATGGTGATCTTTGTAGGGTAGAGTCTGTCCAAGCTGTAGAAATTTGGGAAGAAAAGGATACATTTAGGAACGAGGAGAGCATGTTTGTGTGTGTGTGAACACACATGCGTTGAAATGGAAACTTCGCAAGTCCTGCACAGCTCTTGTTCTGCAATAACTGACGTTTTGAGAAGGGTCAGCATGACCCTTGCAGACTGGCTCACTTTGACCCAGACGTGTCAGGGTTTACTGCCTGTTTCACACAGCACTTAATGCAGGTCATGTTGAAAATAGTTGAAGGTTCCAACAAGAAGTAACATCTTGCTGCTTGGCGGCAGCTCACTGCTCTGCTTGGGAGGGCACTCCGCTCTTCCCGCGTCCACGCAGGTTGGGAGCTGGTGTCCTGCTCAGGCAGACGGTATTTTCTGTGGGAAACGATGCTCCTGTTCCCCCAGTGCTGGCTGCAGCTTAGTTTTGCTTCAGGACATTTGGAAGATTTTGTTTGTTTTTGTTTTTTTTTTCCCCCCAGCAAAATGTAGATTGACTTTTCAAGGAAATGTTTGTTGCAGTATTAATTTTTTCAGCGCTTGTTTACACAAGTAATTATGAGATAAGATGATCATATTTCATTTGTATTTGCTAGTGCCATTGTCTTGATTTTTTTTTTTTAGTATTATCAGAAAAACAACTGATTGCCCCTCAATACAAACAAAATGTTAATACTAAGCTGCCTTACTATATACTAAATTCCAGAAGGAGAAGCAATACAATCGGAAACTTCAGTCAGGGTATGTTTTGTAAGGAACAGATAAAGGACAATCTCTAGCTGATACAACAGATGTATTGCCGGTACAAAGTTGCCAGGGAAATATATTCAAGTCACAGATCTTGTGAGAGGAGTGACAACAGAAAATAGCTTACCAACAGCTAAGCAAGACTAGGAATAATGAGAAATACAATAATGGGTTAATTTGTTTCACGGCAAAATAGCAAGGTTCTTCTTCCCTCCCCAAATCAGCAGAGCTGCCTCAATGAGCACTGCTGAGATTTTTGTTATTTTTTTTAATGACTCCCGGGCTCCTTTCTCATATCCTTGCCCCTGTCACTGCCCTCCTAATGAAGCTGGCGGACAGGAACGAGACACATCAGAGCACAAAATCTTCCTCACGTTAAGCC
Organism: Chauna torquata; assembly: GCA_013399475.1. Taxonomy (NCBI): domain Eukaryota; kingdom Metazoa; phylum Chordata; class Aves; order Anseriformes; family Anhimidae; genus Chauna; species Chauna torquata. The sequence continues at coordinate 56,634 of VXAL01006688.1, read as the reverse complement.
CTTTTAATGTCCGAAGATTTAAATTCCATTTCAACATCATCGGGCAGCTAACTTCATAGTATTTGCTTATGCGGTGGACGGGGTGACGTGACGGGGTTTCTTGACGCTGCCTCTTCCAAGCGACACGACTCGCGCCCATCCCGCGCTCTGCTTCTGGCCGCGTCCCCTCGGCCTCTGCGTGCTCTCCTGTGGGGACGCTGGGTTTGAACCGCCGCGGGTTCAGCCCGCGAGGTACCGTGTCCCTCCCTCCTTCTGTCGGTGACGAGGCCTCTGCAGAAGCCCCACTTTTTCATCCTATGTCCTCGCTGTGGCGGCAGGCTCGTGAAACTCGAGGGCAGCCCCACAGAACTAGCTTTGAAAGCGCGGCCATTGCCTGACTTTCTTGTCACCCGTCTTCTGCCCAAACCAACCCACAGCAACACCGCCATTTTTCTTTTTTTTAAACGCAGCTTTCTGTCACTCGGAGGACACTTTTCACGCTGTTCGGGACGGCGTGCGGTGCTGCCTAAGACGCTACTCTGGCCTCGGCCTTCCCCTCCCCTCCGCCCACGCGCGTCCTAGGGCCACGACCGCGGTACCCGGGGGCCTCCCTTCAGCCCCGGGCAGCGGGCGATGCCCCGGTCCCGGCCGCGCCTCGCCGGCCGCCGCCA
>VXAL01006688.1:20876-55506 GCA_013399475.1 Chauna torquata | reverse complement strand
AGAGGGGAGCGGCAGGCGGCGCGCCCCGCGCGGCTGCTCGCCTGTGGCTGCGCGCAGCGCTCCCCGTCCCCGTCCCGCGGCGGCGCTTTGCGAGTTGCCGGCTGAAGCGGGCTGCAGGGCCTGGGGACGCTGGAAGCGGAGCTGCCCGTCTCGGAAGGAGTAAGGAAGTGCAGGTGTAGGTGGCGGGAGCAGTTCGAGTTGTTTTGCTTTTATTGTTCCTCTGCGTGTGCGATGCGAGGATATGAAACGAAAAACGGCGGTGTACCTTCGAGGGACGGATTCCCTTTTAACCAGGTCTTTCAAGGCTTTGCTTTGAAGCTGTCTGCAGAGGAGGAAACTATATTTAAAAAAAAAAAAAACACGTGAAGGAATGCATTACCTGGCTCCTAGAAAACGTCTGGTGTTCCTGTGCGTCTAAGGAATGAAAAAGTGATGTTGGGAAGAACGTTACAAGTAGAGCACTTATCGGGGGGGACTGGAGTTTTAGTCCTCCTGTATTAAAATGGTGGTTTTCTTTGATTTGTGTGGTTTGCTTTGGATGGGGGAGGAAGCCATTTCGTTCATGGCGTGTCAGAGAGATCTTACTCCGCTAAAAGGAGGATAATTCTAAACCTTAAAGCAAGAGCTCAAATTCTTCCTGCTCTCCCCTTTTAGTGGGGGTAAGAGGGAAGGAGAGGTGACTTTGTCCTGGATTTGTAAAAGTCTTTCCCTCTTCCCAAGTGAGGCTCATTTGGCAGTGCCCCTGCAGCTGTGCTTTCCTCCGAAGCCGGGTGCCCCAGGTGCTGTACCTGCGTCGTGCTGAGCCCAGGGAAGTGCGGACTGTGCCGAGGCTGACCCTTCCCGTCCTGCCTCCTCCGCAGGTCCTGCAGCCACGCTCTCGGCTGGGTCTGAAAACTAATCAGCCTCCATGAGACCACCTGCTCTCAGGCAGATGAGTTTCATGGTCCAGGTCGAGATGCGGTCACGGGAAAGCCAACGCTAGTGCAAGAGCGAGGCGTTTGAGAGAACTGCACCGTCCTTAACATCTGCACAGATTATGTAGGATCTTACCTTGGTATACCTATGGTCTGAGACGCTTCCTTGGGCTCTCATCATCATAGCATTTGAATACTTCACAGCTGTATAAATTTTAGGTCTTATTATTTTTGCGAGTCTTTTCTCTTGCTTATTGGTCCTTCTGCAGCTTCCTGTACTTTTCTCTGTTGCTTTTTTTTCTTCTGTGTATCAGCCAACGCAGGATGCCATGACTGCATCCAAGAGTAATGCAAGTCTGTAGCGCTCTTTAACCTTGACCAGCTTCAGCTTTGTTGTCTCATCGCTGGTGTTCTTTAGTGTAGGAGAAATATCTCCTGCCCAAACTTTGCCATAGTTTTTCTGAGTAGACAAACTCTTGAGTTCATGCTTCTCAAAATGTTTTTCCTGTTCACTTTTCCACGTAACTTGTATCATTCATCTTTTGACAGACTGTAGTAGCTGGGTTCGGCTCTTTGTAATACTGCTTATGAGAATTCATGTCCCTGCTGCTGAACTTGTGCTGTGGCTTGGGCCTTTTCACTGCGTCCTGCCCTCCCCTGGGAGAGATGTGCCTCGTATTTGGGAACCACAGTAATGTGAAGGAGATGGGAATGTGCAGGCACAGTAGAGGGAACATACAGGAAAAGAGGAGAACGTGATAATTTATGTATTGATAGTGTTTATTGTCTTCATGTGTTACCTGTTTGCCTTAAGCAAGGTTTCAGTGTACCGGAATGGCAGGGCTTTAAATCAGTGTTAGTATTCGGTTCTTGTTACAGTCAGGGTGGTCTTGCTTTTCAGGTTAAGGCAGAGAAACGGAGTCGTGGATTTGGATTAATCAAATGTTGCAGCTCTTTCACAGTTAAAGCTGAGAGTTACTCTTTTTATTGCCATTATGGCTTGTTGGCCTCCCTCAGCACGACGTGTGAAGTTTATTTTACCTGTAGCTGCAAGAAATGAATTTGTGACTCGGTGCGTGAATGAGGTTTGAGGAACTATTTTAGAAAGGGTTTACAAGTATTGCTTAATAGCTGCTTGTATGAATGCTTACTCTGGAATAGGCTGTTGGCAGCCAGCAGTGATTGCTCTGGTCACTTTGCCAAAGTCTTGCTTTTTGTGTCATATTTGACGTCGTCTGTTCTGAAGATCTGGGTGACCTGCAGTTCAGAGGGCTCTTAGGGTCAGCGTTTCGTGTTTGCACGTGCCGGGGAAAAGTCAGTGGCAAGAGTGTAAGGTGGAATTGGTCCTTTATTTAATGCAAATTGAAAGTAAAGATATGTACAAAAGTCTTTGAAGTATGTGATTGTATGTCCTTTTTCTTTTAATAATTCAAACTGTAACAGCAAATGTTCTTTATTGAAAGAAAAGTTTAAAAAAAAAAAATGTTCTGTTGAGTCAAATAGATTGACCGTAATGGAAGCATCAGATCCTGATGTCCTTATCCGTGTTGCTTTGTTCCGACTTGGAAGCAAGTTGTATTTACGGCAAGGACGGCACATGGATAAATCATTTATTACAACTTTTGATATTCATATCCGCTCATAAATTTGCGAGCTGACTAGGACAATAGTAAGAAGCTATAGTTTGTCTTACTGCAGAGGAATTTAAATTTCTCTCACAATGTAATCAGTTCTATGTGTATTTTAGGATTGCTTATAAACCTTTCTAATCAGAAATTTTGTATCTCCTGGTAGCTTGTCTCTTCGAAATATTAAAAAGTTGATCCTTGTTCTCTTACCTCGCTAGATTATTCCTTTTTCTTAAATCTGATTAATCTTTTTCTTAAGTTGAGCAGGAAGAATAAGAGGAAGATCTTGAAGATAATATAAAATCCAGGAGAGAATATTCTTAATCAAATTCATACAAATTAATAAAGCTGCAACTAAAGTATCATATTTGAAGATCTATTTTGAATGGTTTCAAAAGCAGCTGTAGATTAAAAGTGAACAGTTTAGTTATATCACAAGAGATATCACTCCCAGATACTTAAACCTTTTGCAAGACTGCAACGTTAAAAGCTGATAGGTTTATGAGCATGTAGTGGCAAAGCTGCTGACATAGCAGTATGCAGATGAAAACTGAATGGCTTTCGGAGCCATCTGAAAGAGATCATACTTATTTTGCTTTACCTTCAAGACTGAAAATAAGATCTGTGGAGAGGGCAATTTTATTTTCCATATCACATAGTTGTAAGCCTTTGATATCTTCTCAGTCACAGTTAGCTTTGGCAAGAGGTTTGATGAAAGATCAAGTAGAACACAAGACAAGCTTCTTGTCCTGTTATCTGATATAAATGAGAATGAATACTCTTCTTTTAGAATTGCAGGTCTTGGTTGCCCAGAGTAACTTTATAAAAACCGTGAGCTGCAGTATAGTGTTTGCACCTGACGGTTACTTTCTGGTAAAGCCAAGGGTTTTTTGTGTTCTAGGAAGTTCAGTAACACGCTTTTTTTTGTGAATTCTGAAGGATCCAAACAGTGGTCACAATTTCATGTGTCAGAATTTCACTAATTTGGATAAATAGTAGGAGAAAGATGTGAATTAGAAGAAATTTTGTGTTTTAAAGAAATAATTTAGAGGAACCTAGTTTTCTATTATTTAAAAACAACTTCACAAAATTGCACTGAGTATATGGCATGCTCCTGCAACTGTGAAAGATGTAAGTACTGAGTAAAGACTTATTTGGCTTTGGAGGTTTTAACTTCTGCCTTTTAAGACTGGAATGAGTTCACCTGGTCCTGCTGCTGCTCTAAGCAGGAAGGTTGCAGCAACGTTGGTGCTGGGGCCTGCAGGTTTTTCCTTTTGCATCCAATAGTTTGCGCTCCCTATTAGAGATGCGGGGAGCTCGTTCTTATTACAACAGTAGCAAGTCTGCGAATGTAAGCTGGAGGAAGCGCCTGGTGCTCGTTCAGCACGTTCCACGCGAACGAAGAGCTGGCAGTGTGGTGTTTCTCCCCGCTGCCTCGTTTAGTTCCGTGATCGTAGCCTGAACGTGATCATGTGAACGTTTTATGCCAAGCTGTTCACGAGCACTCTTCATCCCAACTTTGTGATATGTAGTTAACGAAATTACGACTGGAAAGGTTCAAAATGCATTTGACTTCATCTTGGCCAATTCATGTCTCTTCCCTCAGTGACGGTGCTGTGTATAATTCGGTGGTTTATGTTTGGCTGCGTGTGTTGCTGTGAAAAGGACCATGCTGAATGGCTCCTAACTGCTGTGAGTGTTGCTAACTGCCTATTGACAATACTCAAAAAAAAAAAAAAAAAAAAAAAAAAAAAGACTGTACGGGGAGGAAACGAAATTGAACGTGATTGCTAATTCACTTTGCAGAGGGGAGCTGGATCTCGCCTGTGTTTCCAAACTGATTGTTTTGACTGCCTGAGAGAAGGGGATGAGTGTTTCCATAGGCGTTACGGGTGCCAGCTCTGATCTCTGCCCAGGGGCTGGTTAGAGAGACTGTTCTCTTCGCCGGGACAGTTACTTTTTGTTGGCATGCCAGCATATGTAAAATAAAGTGGCACTGTGTTGTCCTCACAGCTCCTTGAGTAGTGGGATTATTTATTACTTCCTGCTTGTTCAGCTGAGACTTATTTTCCCTATACGTCTGGGTTTACCACGTTTAGCTTGTTGTAAGCGTTCAAGAATGCTGAAGAACTCCAAAAATGTAGATGGCTGTAGGTGTTTGGGGTGGTTATAGTTTAGCATTGAGTTTATCATCTGCACTGTGGCCTGAGTTTCGTGTTTGCCAGGTAGCAGCCTGGCAGTAGAAAATGCACTGACGTAAAGAAAGTGAAGCGTTAGAGTTGACAGTTTACTTATTTTCAGACGTGGAAAGTACGGAGTGGGATTTATTTATCACTTCAAATATATCCACGGACAAACTCAGAGTCCAAGGGTTTGAGTGCTTCATTGCATTTGATAGTCATCAGGAAAAGCAAGACGTACCCCAAATGGTGATTTTTTTTTTCCCCAGTGGGATCTCCTTTCTCTGTATAGCAGAATCTGGAAAAAAGAAAATTTTCTTGTCTCTTGCTCATCAGGAGGCACTGATACTTTTACTTAGATAAGCTTGTCATGTCATCAGCTGTACTCCAATATGTAATCAGCCTTAGGTGAATCACTCTTGCTGCCTTCCCCTCCTCAGTTCTATATATGACTTAAATATTGGATTGCAGTGAGAAAAGACAGTGGTAGAAGTTTGTTTACCTGTGTCAATGTGGAAAATTAAGTGTTTAAAGTAAAAAGATTTTTTGACATTTCTCGTCACGTTAAAGTTAGAGCATCATATTATAAACTTTGAAATCCCTTTGCTACATTTTGAGGGAGTCTGTATGGTCCCAGTGGTAAAAATAATTGTTTTCCTGGAAAATACAAGGTGTGGAAACTTCTCGAAACAATATTTATAATACATGCCAATCAGCAGGAATGAACTGGCACTGCTAGGTCATCATAATACCTTCAGGTCATGCTAGTTTATAAAGGTCTTAAAACAAAGGTGCTTTAATATTGTAAGCATGAAACTCCAGGTAACTGTCTTGTGGGTAGTTTGTTGCTCTCTTTTTCTACTGCCCTTGAGGTAATCAGCTTCTGTGAGTCTGTACTTTAACGCTTCTGCTGGTTGTGTGCTACTTCCATAATCGAGTACTGAAATAATTGTTTCAACTGCTTTCACAGGCGAAAGAATGCAATGGTGTCAAGGCGTCAGTTGATACAAGCAAACCTAACCCTAATGAGGTGGAGTTTGATAATCTATATTTGGATATGAATGGTATAATTCACCCCTGTACACATCCAGAAGACAAGTAAGGCAATTCTTTGTATCTCTATAAATAGGCTTTATTTGTAGCATTTCACATGTTAAATTAAATGCTCTACATTTTAGGCCAGCACCTAAAAATGAAGACGAAATGATGGTTGCGATTTTTGAGTATATTGACAGGATCTTCAACATTGTAAGACCAAGGCGACTTCTCTACATGGCTATAGATGGAGTAGTAAGTATTGATTTATATAGTTCCTGGTGACAGCTGTTTGTAAAAGTAGGATTGATGCCATACACTCTTACAAGATTCTTTGGGAAATAGTTTTCTAAAATGAAAAACTACAGGTAAAATATGCAGTTACTTAAATTTTGGTGAGGGTATTTAAAACCATTCATGAGTTTTGTTGTCCACAGGGTTACGTAAGCTAACTGATGGAGTCTGTTGCAATCTGAGCTCTTCTGCAAAGCAGGAAAAGTCCATAAGACAGTAACATTGAAACTATTTCTCATGTTCCTCCAACCTGTGGCTTTAGTAATGATTTATGCAGCAGGCTGGGAAAGACCAGACAACCACTTAAGCAGATGCACTAAAAATGGGCAGTGATTTAGTTATGCTGTGGAATGTTTCACAGGCTAGCTTTAAGAGGACAGTGGAGACTGTCTTTCTCCATACCTTATCCCCATCCCGCCTGGTACATCAGTTGGTGTAATGAAAGATACCACTTTTTCTTAAAACCTTCACTTTACTGAATATATTTCCATCCAGACGGTGTAGTCTCCCTGAGAGACATTAAAATAGCCTAGAAGACTTCTGGTAGGTCTGCTAAGATTTGGCTGTTTTTCTAGGCTTTTCAGTTTCTCCAAGGTAAGACGAGTATCATTAAATAAAAAGATTTTTATTTGCATTCAAGTGCAGGAATTCCTAAGATATTTGTGTACATAAAAGTAATTCAAGCTAAATGTTGATGTATCCTTTTAAAAACCCCAACATACCTGCCTTGAGTAATAACTAACTACTGTCTGCTGTAGTCTTTTTATTTTCCAAAAGAGTTATGAATACAATTTTAGGAGCTCCTTGTTGGAGAAAGGGTATGTAATAAATAATGCTTCTTGGATACATGGCCCTGCAAGTTTAATTTATTTTGCAAGGGAATCTTTGAATCCTTGAGCACTGTGCATTTCTGAGACGGGTACAGCTCTGCGCACTGCTGGGTTACCTTGCTGAGAAGCTTAAGAAAGCTGCTTAGAAATTTGTCCAGCTCCCTGTCCTGTCATATGGGTATTAATAGTGGTGACAGGGGAGAAGGAGAACAGAATCCCAGTTTTGGTTACAGGGATACCTTGTTAAATGGTTGTGTAATCACAGATGGACTAATTTCAAAAGACTTGTCTTGGAAACCAGAAGCAGCCAGCAAATTTAAAAAAAAAAAAAAAAGAATCTAGATGCAATAACTGAACCAAACGTTATGATACCTGTTTTAGGCTCCACGTGCGAAAATGAATCAACAGCGGTCAAGAAGATTCAGAGCATCAAAGGAGGGCATGGAAGCTGCTGAAGAGAAGCAAAAAATAAGACAAGAAATTCTGGCAAAAGGTAAAGCTTCATCAGATATGTGACCATATCTGATGGTTTTTTTTTAAAGTGAGAGTCACCTTTTTTGTTTTGGATGTTTCAGTAAGGGTTAGAAAAGGTATGTCTTCGTCCCTGGATATTTGTCTGTGCATTACTAGGAGAAGGAGGGTATAGTAAGCCTGTGGAAGGATGGATCTGTTTGCTTTATCTTGGATCTTAACTTTGGGGGAAAAATGCCACTTTTCTTTTTCTGTCTCCCTGCCTGAAATGGATTTTTGTTGAGTACTTTTAACTCCTTTAGAAAAAAAAAAAAAAGGAACAGAAGAGCAGGGATAAATGTAGTAGTGGGAAGCTAAGCAAAACTCTTCCAGAAGGAAATCTGTATTTGCAGGGCTTAACAAAAAGAGTTGAGGCTTAAAAGTAGGGATCACTTGAAAATACTGCTGCACAGGGCTAATGAATGAACTGCAAGCAAGAGTAGTTACTTGACAGAGTGGAAACCCTAAACTCAACAAGGGAACAAAGTCAGCACGACTTAAGAGTGACAGTAATATGACTCGAGTGAAAGCAGTGTGTGCAGCTGAAGCATGCTGGTTGGGATGGAGAGATTAATTCAGGTGACTGTGTAGGAGGAATGAATGTAGTATTCCAAGTGAGAGGGCCATTGCGTGACCTAGTTAGAGATTAAGAAGGGAGGACAAAGACTATTTTAACACTTTTTCCTGTAGCATTTCTAGACTACGAAGACCCTTTATGAAGCTCAGATGAGAGAAGTTGGTGTAACCCTGTTTGGGAGCCCAAGTGAATAGATAGTGGAAACATAGGGGAGAATATGTAAGAAAATTATTTCCTAATGTTTTATCTCATTTAGCAAGCTTCATTTCTTTGAGACTTCTTTCACAATCTTTGGCAGAATAGGCAGTGAAATCACTTCTCTGAAGCAACAAACGCCACCTGTAAATGTACTAGTACTGTATTTTAAGATGAAGATAATGTAATGGTAAGAGCTGTTTTGTTTTGAAACAAAGTAATTTTTTCCACTAAGTGTTAACTGTTATCAGGGAAGCCATCAGGGTTTTTATCATGCAAAAATGATTTAATGTGCCATACTGGTTTACTTCTGTTAAATGTCTTTATTGCTCTAGGTGGCATTCTTCCTCCAGAAGAAGTGAAAGAAAGATTTGACAGCAACTGTATTACCCCAGTAAGTAATCTTGCACTTTAACCAGCAATTCCCAGTGTCTGGATGATGGCTTAATTTATTTTCTTCCGTCACCTTTTAGGGAACTGAGTTTATGGACAATCTTGCTAAATGTCTGCGTTATTACATTGCTGACCGTTTGAACAGTGACCCAGGGTGGAAAAATCTGACAGTAAGTTTCACAATTTCACACTCGAGGAAAATTAAGGTGATCTATTAGGTTAGGTTGGGATATGATTGAAGAGTGTAAATTCAACAGATTTGTCTCATCTTCTGGCACTGTTGTTGTTAATAATGGACCAACTTGCACGTTCTGCTGGACTTCGGAGATATATTTCATCCTAATAACACAATCTAAAAGCACCATTTGTTTTGATTTCATTTAAGAGCAATGAAAAGATTTGATATTGGAAGCGACAATTTGATATAATGGGAGACGGGGTTTTAGGAGTACTTTATCATCTTGGGGAAAAGTGTTAAGATCCATTGTATATGTATTCTTTTCACTATTTATTTTTAACTTGTTTGCTACCTCAGACTGCATTTTCCTCTGTTATTCGAATAATGGACAACAGTAGAGGTTCAGCTTTCAGGCCTTTCTGGACTTTGAGATTCTTTTCTCCCATTCCTCAACCACTCCGAGTTCTGTTTCTGACAGCCCTGTGTTTGCACTGTACAAGAGGGCAGAATAGTCAGTCTTTTAGGTGCGGTGGTCTTTTATTTTCCATAAGTTGACTGTAAAAGTGGTGTAATTAGAGGGTGGTTGACTTTGCTTAATTCCCTCCATCAGACATGAGTTTTGAAAACCCTAATGCTTGTCTGGACATCAGTGTGAGGACATGAATCTATGAGTTGAGTACATCTGAAGGGGACAGGGTATGCCAGCTTTATCTGTTGGTTCTCTAGTGCCTATTTCAATTGCCCTGATAATTTATCGGGAAGCTAATGATGTGATGATTTCAGTGGTATTTGAATTAAATTGTCAGCTTCATCCTAGAATTAGTAGAGAAAAATGGAGGTCTACTCATCCAGGCTCTTACATAGCTTCTTTTTGAGCCGTAGTATTCTAGTTGACATTACAAATCAGGATTTCAAATATTCGTAAGTCAGATTCCGTGTTCAGTATGCGAACTACATAGTGTTTTTTTAACTGTAGCAGCATAAATTGTTTACCTATCTATAAATCTTCCACAGGTAATTTTGTCTGATGCCAGTGCTCCTGGTGAAGGTGAACATAAAATCATGGATTACATTAGAAGGCAAAGAGGTAAATTTGAAATAAATGCGATCATTTTATTTTAAACTAAGGTATTGTAACTAATCTGTTTTACATGAATTTAGTTCACTAAATGTAATTTTCTTTTCTATAGCTCAACCAAACCATGACCCGAATACTCATCATTGCCTGTGTGGGGCTGATGGTGAGTTCTTTGCTAGCAATGTATCTCGTACTAAACTTTCTTATTCTGTTTCTTGTTTGGGTTGGGCTGTAGTGTTTAGGCTTTCATTTGTAGTTGTGTACATAATCCAGTGAATTTGTCAGTTTTTGAAAACTGTCTAATACTTGAGGAAAGATGTAGCACTGTCCATGGCTGCAGGGCCAACTTTCGCTTAGTTGTACTATCCGGGTACTTTGTGGGTAAGGACATATTTGTGGTCACACCGGTTAATTAGAATGTACTTGACTTTTTAGCTTTTTTGAAAAAGAAAAAGCTTAATGCTTATCCTTCATTATATTTTATTCTTCTCTTTTGATTGGTAGCTGATCTAATTATGCTTGGGTTAGCTACACATGAACCAAATTTCACCATAATTAGGGAAGAGTTTAAACCAAATAAACCCAAGCCATGTGCTCTTTGTAACCAGATGGGTCATGAGGTCAAGGATTGCCAAGGTTTGCCCAGAGAAAAACAAGGCAAGGTAAGAATTTTGATATTTCTAGGAATTCTTCTCATCTATAAGCTAATCTTATGCCTTAATGAGATCCTGAAGTTATTCTTGCTGTCAGTTTTGGCTGAAGCATAATACAAATTGTTACTGGAATTACCTGGCTTTCCTTTTATATTAATAAATAAAAATTGTACTTCCGTAACATGTAAGTACTATGTGGAACACAACTTCCTCACTTGTGTTTGCTTTCTTCTCCCACTGGCAAAAGAAAACAATCAGTAACTTAACAAATGCGCAAAGTATCAAGATGCTTGCTGGGTGTAAGAACTTGAGAACCTGTGCTTGTGTATCTCTTAGTTCCTTTCAAAATAAGCTTTAAAATTGAGCTGGATAAACTTTAAAGTGAGCTGGGTTGTAATGCAACTTTTGCCTTTTATTTTAGCACGATCAGTTTGCAGACAGTCTTCCTACCTCTGAACAAGAATTTATCTTCATCCGATTATGTGTTTTGAGAGAGGTATGTTGAAACAGTTACTACATCTGCTTTTTATAAATAATTTTAAATTCTGTGCACAAAACTTTGGTATCTTTTGTGTGTGTTGCAGTATTTAGAAAGAGAACTCACTATGGCCAGCTTGCCTTTCACTTTTGATTTTGAAAGAAGTATTGATGACTGGGTCTTTATGTGCTTCTTTGTCGGAAATGACTTTCTTCCTCATCTGCCATCTTTGGAGATCAGGTATATGAGAATACATATTTCACTTTCCTGCAAGTATACCTATTGTGGTTTTAAATGACAAATCTCATGCTTTTGTTTTTTTTTTTAGGGAGGGAGCAATTGATCGCTTGGTTAACATATATAAAAATGTGGTGCACAAAACTGGGGTAAATTTTTTGCCTTTTTTGTAGTAAACACCCAGATATTTTTTAAAGTAGATTTATTTTCTTAACCATATTATTTTGTATTTTACAGGGCTACCTCACAGAAAGTGGTTTTGTCAACCTGCAGCGAGTCCAGATGATCATGTTAGCTGTTGGAGAAGTTGAAGATAGTATTTTCAAAAAGAGAAAAGATGACGATGTAAATTTCTTGTTACAGTCTTGAAGTTTTGTTTTCATCACTTGTGTTTCAGTTAGACTGTGACACTGCTCTAACAGAACATGGAAAAAAAAAAAAAACTGTTATCTCTAGTGACTTCCTCTGTATATGAGAATTAGTCAAGTGCTTCCAGTTGGTTTACTTTTCCTGGACTACAGGGCGTGTTTTTCTGGTTGCTAGCCCAAGTAACAGCAAAATGAAAACTGCATGTGAGTTCTGTTACTGCCTGGAACTTTTTGAATAGCTGCTATGAAAACTAAACAAGGAATTGTTCTGTACTTTGCTGCAACCTGTGGGAGAGCAAGCAATGAGCAGGGGTGGAGTACTAAATATGAGCTCAAAGTGCATTCTTGCCTTGCAGTACCTCCTGCCATTTTAAATTTATCCAGAAATTGTTCTTTTGGTCTGGCTCTGTAGTCTGTCTGTGCAGTTTTTGGCAGACAGATTGCAATGTATTCATTAAGCGCAGGAGGTAAAACACTTGCAAATCGTATTTACTATCCAGTCAAAAAATGTTTTGCCAGTGCTTGCAAAATGTTTCGTTTATAATCACCCCAGCCTATGCTTCTCTTGAAATAGAAATGCCAATTTGTTGTTCAGGTTTTCAGTAACCTTGGTCCAAGGTCTTTCCTTGTGCCTCATCAGTCGATAGCCGGCTGAATATGAGCCAGCAGTGTGCTCAGGTGGCCAAGAAGGCCAGCAGCATCCTGGCTTGTGTCAGCAACAATGCGGCCAGCAGGACCAGGGGAGTGATTGTCCCCCTGTACTCGGCTCTGGTGAGGCTGCACCTCACATACTGTGTTCAGTTTTGCGCCCACACTGAGGTGCTGGAGCGTGTCCGAAGAAGGGCAGCTAAGCTGGTGAAGGGTCTGGAGAACAAGTCTAATGAGGAGCGGCTGGGTTTGTTTAGCCTGGAGAAAAGGAGGCTTGGGGAGACCTTATCGCTTTATACAGCTACCCTATCGCTTTATACAGCTACCCTAAAGGAGGCTGTAGCGAGGTGGCGGTTGGACTCTTCTCCCAAGCAACAAGCGATAAGATGAGAGAAAGTGGCCTGAAGTTGCGCCAGGGGAGGTTTAGGTTGGATATGAGGAAAAATTTCTTCATTGAAAGGGTTGAGGCATTGGAACAGGCTGCCTGGGGAAGTAGTTGAGTCACCATCCCTAGAAGATGTGTAGGTGTGGTGCTCAGGGACATGGTTTAGTGGTAGACTAGGCAGTGCTAGGTTAACAGTGGGACTAGATGATCTTGGAGGTCTTTTCCAACCTAAATGATTCTATGATCTTTTCCCATTTCTGGGACTGGTCTCTTGTTTTTTTGGCAGCTGTTCTAATCCAGGCAAGGAGCTTATATATGTGTTATTGCTTACAGTCCCTTGACACTGATGTCACCTTGAACTCAGGCTGTAGCTAAACATAGTAGGTAACATTAGTCATAACCAAAATTATGGGGCTTTGAATAAGCAGCTGCTCTCTTTTACAGGTTTTCAGGTAAGGTAGAAGTTTCTAGCCCACTTCCGTTGGATTTACAGATATAAGAACTGATCTGTGTCTTATTCAGAACATTACTTTAAAAACCTTATGGTCTTTTGGTTGGTAGAAGATTATAATGAAATGTTTTTCCAGGAAATCTGTATGTTTGACTGACTTTTATTTTTCTTTATCCTTTACTTAGGATAACTTCAAAAGACGACAAAAAGAAAAAAAGAAAAGAATGAAGGTAAATTCATTTATTTCACAGTGCAAAAACTCTAGCAAGAATTAAACATGCTACAGCTTTCAGTAAATATGTTGAAGCTGCAGTTGTAATCATGGCATTTTCCGGGCTGTGTGTAAACTATTTTTAAAGTGTTTTTTAAGGAATTTTGTAAACTGGAGCTTTGAAAGAATTGCATATTAAAGGCTTCTTAAAAGAGAAAGGAAGGAGAGAGTTGAATGTGCTAGATGATACCTGTATGTTTTGTCTGTCAAATGTATGCAGTTACGCACTTTCATGATGACTTGCTGATGCTTCAATACGATCACTGTACAAGAATTGCTTTTCCATGGATTGACACAAGTCTTTTCAGCAATTATATTGCTAAGGGAGATGGAGTTTAGCTTAAGAGTTGAGGTTGAACTATGTATACCAGTTTGCATTAAATTGATTTGCTTCATTAAAGACATGTTTCTAACAAAAGCAAGCAAGCAAACAACAACACCAAAAAAAGGCTTACTCCACACTATAGTTACCACACATTCTGCCTGCAAGTGTTGCCAAATATCTCATAAATGTAATAGAGAAGCATTAACTGTTGTTGGAACGTTTGCCCTTTCTGATCCTTGTAAGTTGAATTCTTTAAAGTTGTTATTGGAAAGATGTTGAGTTTTCTTCATGAAATTTTCTGATAATTTAAAAATGGGTTATCGTATGTTCATTTCAACATAACTTTGTTCTTGGTTAGGACATTCGAATAAGTGTAGCTTCCAAAACTTTCAAGGCATATGGTGTAGCCACTCTGAGTAGTATCCATGTCCTGTATTTATTTTTTAAACTAGATATTTTCTGACTATCCCTATTAGAGTGAAAGAGGTTATACACTTTGCTTACAAAGAGTACGGTGTTCCCACTAAGCTAGATGGAGTCTCACTTCCCAGAAAACCTGCCTTTCAGCCCAAGTAGAACATGAGCACAAAAGTCAGGGCTTTTTTGAAAGAGCTTAAGTTACAGGAATAAGGGTCTCACTTGTATCGTCTTATGTCTAGTTAAGATTGCTAAACATAACTAATTTAAGTTGAACTGAGTGAATGAGTAAATTACACTTGTTTTATGTGATGTGCTAATCTGAAAATTGTGAGAGCATCACCATATCGTTGTGGAGGTTACACTTCTTTTTCAATATACCTGTATATATTTATTTTTTAGAGGGATCATCCTTCTTTTATTCCTGGTGGACAGTTTTCCCCTCAAGCTCTGGGAAATCGATCTAGTCCTCAGGCAATCAGTAACCCTAGACAAACTGCCTTTGAGATGAGAATGCATGACAGACAGAATTCTGTAAGTAGATGTTTAAAGGTATTTACAAATAGAAGGAGAAATAGTCACATCCTGTGTAACTCTGGACAGCGTTTTCTCTAACCTGTGAAGTTTGCTTGAAAAGCAGGCCAAGAAATACACATTTCTCAGAGAAATGGCTTTTAATAACCAATTGTTGTGAGACTGCTTAAATAAAATTTTGTTCCTTATTTTAATGTTTGAAATAATATTGCTCCTTAAATAGTTAAGGGAAGGCAGGTGTGAGGTGAATGCATCTGAATCAAATATGGTGACTTTTCACCAAACCTGTCTGGCGCTTGTGGAGTCAAACGTTCTGAGAATGTAGTTTGAGGAGCTTCCGCAGTAGGTTTATGAGAGACATGAACTGAATCCCCAAGCTGGAGATGTTCTTTTAATATTTCTTTTATTTTTGTTTTTGGAATTTGTGACATCTCTCCACTCTGTATACCTGTTTCGTTATTAACTTTCTCTTGGGGGACTTCCTGTCACTCAGTACTATTAAGAACTGGTAAAAATAAGCTGAGAATTGTTGACGTATAGCTTGGTTGTGCTGAAAGTGGTCTTTCAGGTCCAGACTTCCATGCTTGAGACGGTGTATGTGAAATGCACGTAGAATGTATGCATTTTGTCTTTGTTTCACTGATCAATATATATAAAATATTCTTCAATATAAAGAATTTGTTCTAAGCAGGAAACTGAAAGGCCAGTATATGTGAAAAGTGATGCAGGTTGCCATTAACCAGTGTGTACGCAAAATATGGCACTGTTCCCCGCCACTTTCCCCCAAGCTGTATGCTCCATAAGTTCTTACAATCTCTAGTTTAATTTTCAGTACCTTTTTTAGCAAGAGCTTTAGACAAAAATCAGTCTTTAATAATAATCATCTGTGTCCCTAATCACTTCTAAAGTGTGTGTGTATGTATTTGTATTTTGGAAAAGAGTGATTTGTATATGTATCTGCTTGGGGAACTGCTGTTAAAAACCAAAGCATCACCCCTGACTGGGAAGAGCAGAAACTGAGATGAAATTTTTGGAAAGGTATTAGAAAGTGATGGGAAACCGGAAATAAGTTCAATGCTCTGTTAGCAGTCTCAATTGTCATATTGTTATTTAAAGTTAACATTCTGTTCATAAATTTTCATCGAAACACTGATCATATTTTTGAGTAAAGGTTCTTTACATCATAAAGCTTTACTTTCTGTCTTTAAGTCTGAATAAATATAATTTACTTTATTTAAAATATATTTTCTGCTATTCTGCCCTTTTAATCTTGAAACTTTTGCATGTGGGTTAAGCAAATCAATTCTTTTATGGAATCTGTTGAGGTTTTGTTTAAAACGCCAACTTTTATTTTATTGCAACTATTTATCTTTGTAGAACTTTAGAGACTTTTTTTACACTATAATATTAAAATATATAAATTGGAAAGGAGTTTAAAGGATCAGCTGTGAGAAAACAGGATGTTTCTGCCAGTTCTGAATTACAAGCGGCATTTGTATGGTACTCTGCATATGCATTTTTTACTGTCACTGTAAAATGCAGTCATAACGTAAGCTGTAGGACTAAAGACAACAGTTGTATTCCAATTTTGGAATATATCAAAATGGCATGTCTTATCATTTTACACTGTCTTCTTCACTGCATCGTTTTCTTTCTAAAATACAGTGAACTTTTTGGCTGTGTAAATCAGTGCCTGCCTTCTAATAGAAAGATGTGTTCTTCTTTTATTTTGCTGCTTGACTTAATAGTTTAAGGATTGTGTAGAATTTGCCTTGAGTTTTTCGGGAACTGAAATAATGAGTGTGATTTTTCTTTATCACATAGCTGTTAATTTTAACTTGAATTTAAAATGTCTAATAAATCCTTTTTCCCCCCTCTATTTATCTGTAATAATTATGACCCTAGACAACTTCATCATCTCCAAATACCAGTCTCAATTCTGATGGCTCCCCATCCCCGGCAGGAGGAATTAAGCGAAAAGCTGAAGATAGTGACAGTGAACCCGAGCCAGAGGATAATATCAGGTGAAGCCATTTTTTGTAGCACTTTGTTAGCAAATTGCTGAAATAGATGCAGTCTAATTAATGCCATTTAGCTTAGAGCAGCAGTGCCTTCAGATACTTTTCTATGATCTTTTTATCCACCGGTAATTAATGTGGAGGGTTAGAATATTCAGTAAATTCCAGTGAGATGTGTAAGCTATAGCTGTTAAATCTAAGTATCTAGATTAGTATGCGTGCAGGTTTTCATCCTGCAAGCCACTACTCCCTTTGAGACCACGCGCTAGATTGGCTAGACATCCACTGTTCAGCTTTGATTATGTGAGCTGAATGCCGTTCTTTTGCAGTTGAATTTTTGAGCTATTTAACCCATAAAATTCAGTTACACTTGCATGTGCAGCATCATTTATTTTGACTATCACAATGTGTTCTCCATCTTTGATTAGTAGCAGACCCATTTTCAGCCATGAGAAATTTTTTAAATATTGTTCCCTAGATGATTAAAGGATAGGAATTTAAGAATTAACTGACAGTGAATTACCAGGAAGTGTGAATTTATCAAAGGTTTAAATCAAGCTATTACCCTTTAAGTCGAGGATGAAGACTTTATGATTTTTGTTCAAGTGGGTGTCCTGATAAATGCAACCAGTGGGTTTTTGTTTTCTGTAGTCAGGGGGCATAGGTGGTCAAGAGAAAACAAAAAGGGTTACTTCACTGTGAAGTACTGATCATTAGTGTCCTGTAGTGTTGTCATGACATTTGTTACATCCAGTCAATTTGATCTTACAGGAAGATACTCTAGCTGTCATTCTTATTTTATTTATTTTATATGCAGATCTGAATGAATTGGTTTTGTCGTGTTTTTTTGTATTGATCAGGCAAAATTTGTCTAACATCACAATAAATGTTAGTGTTAGTTTCCATTGGAATTTTAGCAGAGATGCTACAAGAAGCTTTAACAGGTGTTTTTTAGTAAGTAGCATGAATGAATCGTGTTGATTTACAAGTAGCAATAGTTTTGACAAAGATGGTACTGTCAAGCAAGTGGATATGCTACATTTGTCTGCAATTATTTAAGCTCTTCTGTAGCTTGAGATGTTTATTCAGATCCTTTTCTGAGTGAAATACTCCTATACTTTTGTGTTGGGAAATGATGAAAAAATTTATTTTTGTAGATGTTAGTGTGATTTGTATCAAGTTGTTGTATTTAGATAAGTGGAAATCAATTTAAAATAAACAATCATTTTCAGGTTACTAAGTAAAAATGAATGCATAAATGGACTGGATGCAAAAATTGTTTACGAAAATGCACTTTGTATTTAGTATGTTTTGTATATGACTTTAAAACTGGACCAAAATAGTTCTAGTCGGCTAGCAAATTTGTTTTTTTGTTGTTGTTGTCTTATGAAAGGATTTTGAAACTTGTGTGAGTATCCAGCTGCCAGGGAACTCCTAGAGTCATCTGCATAGACTGCAAATGTTCTTGACTCTGTCCTTCAAGACTTCAGCACAAGCAGCTCTTGTCCTTGCTCACCTTGCTATTTTTCTTAAGCTCCTGAAAACATCCCTTGGTTTTCCCACCTCTTCATTGGTTTGAATCATCTTTAAACTAGGTCAGGTCAAATATAAATAATATCCCTGTACTGGTCAACCAGACTGAAACAGTAGCAAGAGAAGATTCTTTTTGCAAAACCTAAAGGATATGCATCTTGGGCTGGTAGTTTTTTGTTTGTTTGTTTGGTTTTTTAAATAAGTTTAAAGCAACTCTTGCTCTGCCTTAAAGGCTTTATAACCTATATCTACTGTGCTATGAGACTCTGACATGTGTAAGTTTGAGTTGACCTCTCAGGTTACCTGTGTATTACAGATTCTGTATGCAATTTCAATAGGTCACAGCCTTTGTGGAGAGGAAATCTTGCATAGTGATTTTCAGGTGTGATAATCAATGCCGAGTTTTAAATTGTTGAGAGTAAAATTATATAAAAATAAAATCATTATTAAGGAATTATCTGATTAACAGGTTTCTAAAGCAGATTTGGAAGTTGCTTTACTATAGTTCACTTAAACTTCACACAACTTTTGGCATTTGAGATGTGTGTGTGAAATGCATGCACTGTGACGAATAATACTTAAAAGAAAAAAACTGATAGCTTTGTGAGGAGAGCTAGTTTTGAAGCATGACATGACTGAACCAAACTTTAAGTAGAGCTTAATCTGTTATTTAAACTGTCTTTATAGATAGCAGTTTCTAACTGGAGCCAGAATTTTCCCCAAGATTACTTCATGTCTGTTATGGCTAACAACTTGAAGTTTTATGTGCATCTTAATAGCTCCTTGCTTGTGGCACAACGTTCTCAAAATTTACATCATATATCAAATGATCAGGAACACAGTAGATGTAGTGAGCTGATTTAAAAAAAAAAAAAGCGTCTGAGGAAGAAAAGCTTTGTAGTCGGCAAGCAGCGATGCCTGTTGCTGCCCATGACAACATGTATTCCCCCTGCCTTTTTTTGAGGCGCCTACAGTATGTTATTACTGTTAATTTTCACAGAATATCTTTTTCTCAATGTGACACACTATAGCACATTGTTCACTGTGTATATTGCATTAGAACTGGGGGATTCAGATGCTCATCTGTCAGAGATGAGCAAGTGGTTGTTTTCCCTGCCCCATCCCTAGATAGACATAAGGGGGAGCTGTCTGAAGTATGGATAAATAGTGTCTACGATTGCATTTCTGACTCCAGTATCCCTCTCTGGCATGAAAGATTGAAAATCCCTGAGTTAAAGGGAACTCATCTAATGCAAGTCAGCAAGCGCTGGGTTCCTGAGCTGCAGATAATTCTGCTGGTAATCATAGCTTGTCTAAGCAGCACTAGAAAATAGAAAACAAGTTGTTGATTATTATTAATAAAATAATAATAACTTGGTTTCTTTTTAGTAGCAAGGGAACTATATCGCTCTTTTGCTTGGGAAGGGTAGTAAGAAAAGAGGCTAGAACTTGATGCGAGAAGAGATTCCAGTAAGATGCAGGCTTTGGCCTATGGTAGATTGAACAAAATTAGTCAAATAAGGAAGAAGTGTTTTCTCTTTCTAATGGTTGGAAGAGGTGAAGAGCAAAGCTCAAATGTGAATTTTGGTAGTAGACTTCCAATAAGAAAGTGTATTATTCCTAATCCACAATTTCATCTGCTCTGAAAAATCCTGCCAGTAGCCTGCTCGTTTTGAAAATCTACTCTGCTATATAGGACTTTGAAGATATATTTGCCAGGATGATAGCTTCAGAATTTCGTCTGTATTTTCTATGATGCCAGCCATCAGATTTTATTCTCTTGTTGTTGTATATGTTGTCATGTTTTCATTTAAATCAGTAGAAAAGAGTATAAAAGTGAGATTGAAGTAGCAAGTTACTTTGGTTTGAACTTTAATTCAGAAATGTAAATAGGCGTATAATATTAACATGTGTTGACATCTATTTGTATTTATTATGCAGGTTATGGGAGACTGGTTGGAAGCAACGCTACTATAAAAACAAATTTGATGTTGATGCATCTGATGACAAATTCCGTCGTAAAGTTGTGCAGTCCTATGTGGAAGGGCTTTGCTGGGTTCTCAGATATTATTATCAGGTACTTAAATTTCTTCCCTGAAACTTTAGATTTCTTTCCTGCCTGCATCCTGCCTCTTTTCAGGAAATAATAATTTCCCATTGCTTATTTTTGAAAAGCAATGCTTTTCTGAAGATATAAGTGGGTCCCCATTCTATTTGACACTTGAGATTTGAACGCAGTTTTTGTTTCTCACATACAGTGACAATGCTTGTTAGTTTATTAAGAGCTGATGCATGTCGTTTCTTTGCAATACATAGCTGTGCAATGGCTGGTGAAATTGCAAATGACAATGAGCAAACAAAGGACAAAGCCTGTGAAATGCTAGTAAGAACTTGGAAGGAACAGTGTTGTTGGTCTTCTCCATGGATTGTAATGATGTTCCATGAAGTGCTTTGTGATTGAAGTAATCTGTATCTGATTTAAATCTTTTGATAATTGAGATGTCAGGCTGGCAAGAGATTAGTTAGACATATTGGCGTTTGTTGCACTGATGGTTAATAACTAGTTTCGTGCTCTGAAGACAAAGTAAGTTATATTTTGTGTGTGACCTAAGAATAGAATGTGCCTGAGCGAACGAAGTTTATCTGTCTCGACATCGCTTTGTAGCTTGAATGCAGTGACGTGTTGACAAAACGGCACGGTTTTCATAGGTGACTCACACCTGTCCGACTTAAAGCACAGGCAGGGCAAATATCTCACATGCATGCAAAAAGCAGTGTAGTCTTAGAGTCAGTTTATTTTAGTGTGCTCTTTTTTCTTCCCTTGGAACAAAAAAAAGGGTGTATTCCCTTCCACCATATTAACTTAGAGTTAGGGCTTTGACTTGCATGTTATGGTGGATGAAAATGATACAGCTTAAGGCTTGCAAGTCTGTTGTAGCTGATCTGCAGGAGAGCCGAATTTAGTTCTGCACATCCTTGAGTAGCTCTTCTTGCAGAGGAAAAATGTCACCTGGAGTTCATGGCCACCTTGACACATGGAAATTTCCATGACCATGCACACAGTTAAGGTCTGCTGAAAGCTCACTGTGTTAATTGTGGCAAGATGTATTCCTAGAACTCTATACAAACTCGTGTGTCTCCAAGCTGTGGAAATAAATTTCAGATTAGCTATAGGTGTCTGCTGGAAAGCTGTCAGTGCAACCTGCAGTATTCCGGTGGTGCAAAACCCCTGCTAAAGGCAGTCGGGATTACGAAAGAAAGTGAAGATTATAAAATAAACTGGGATTACATGTTTTTGAGAAAATATTTGAGGGAACAGAAATACTTACATTCACTTGAAGGTTGTAAAATTAAGGTTGTTTTATTCAAAGAGGTGTGCATGGGATGTACACTCATTGCTCTGTGCTGAGCATGCCATAGCCTTGTGCAGACATCGTGGTGTGTTTTTATAACTGTTTAAACGTCAGTTGCATTTGCATATGCACTAGTAAGAGACTTGTGGCTTTAAATGTACAGGAGCTGGTGGATTGACGTATACCCAAACTTAAAACAGTACGGGTAAGTCCCTATGCAGTGTTCCTTAGTTTAGCATGTAAAACCGATATAGTTAATGAGATGTATGTAGGTGACTCTTTGTCCTTTGGAGTTTAGAGGCTGAGGCGACTGGTACGTACAGGAGTGACGGACTATTACAGTTGCAAGGAAAGTAAATCAGTGAGGTTGATAACTTCAAGTTTCAGGCAGGGCCACAGTGCTCTCAAGAGAATTGAGAAGGAGTGCAAATGAGATCTCAAGGAAAAGTGGCTGTATACAAAGTATTTCTGGTTTAGTAAAGTTCCAAAGGAAAACTTGATGAACATACACAAATGTTTAGGGCCTTGTTTTTACTGCTTTGCTTTGTATTCACATTACTCAAAAAGAAGGCAAATCTCTCTAGACATCATAAAAATTACATTGCAGACTTAAAACAGTGCAGCGATGAAATACTTGCATGTGCTGCTGTTGTCTGTAGTTGCATAACAGTGATGCTTAGGCAAAATACTACAACCTGCTGTATGTGGGTAGTCCGTTGTATGAGTACAGAGCAGCAATCAAATCACTTTCTGCCCACCTGAAAGTTACGTTAGGAAACTATTGGACTGGGGGAATTTCAAAATAAGTTTGCTTGTTTTTTGTTTTTCTGTTTGCCACAATACGAATTGCTTCCAGTAACCACTGCTTATTGTCCATAAAAAGTCTGAAAGAATACGTTACATGCTTTTCTACTCCTATAAAAAGCTAGTAATGTATAACGTGTTCCACTGGTAGGAACATCTGTTTGGGGGGTGGTTAGAAGAAGTTTTAAAAAAAAAAAAATAATAATAATCCACCTGGCTTCTGAAACATACTGAAACCATCTGAAGAATTGCATCTGATAATTAAAGTCTGTGTAGGTTTATACCAAAAATACCACTGGAGGATCCTCATTGACATTTACTTATTCAGAATTGGAAGTCAAAGTAGTAGGCTTTTGTTTCAAGTGGTACTGCTAAGGAAAATAGCTGAGGAGGTGAAAACTTGACTTAGACCTTCTAGAGCCAACGTTTCCTTTAAAGTGCATTGTGTTCCGATGTGTTTGAGTTGACTTTCTTCTTCTTTTTGAGGATTATTTTGCCACTTTGAAGTGAATGCACTTTATATTTCCCAGTGTTCAAGATGGAAGAGGGAAAAGCAACATGTTACCAGAAGTGTATGTTAGTGCTTTTACTGAATATAGAAAAGTAACAATTTAAAACAATGCTTTCCAATCTGCAACAAAAGCTGTTCAGATATCCAGGCGATGTAGAGTGTGTTATATCAGGGTTCTCTGGTTCCTCGTATTCCCAAGTTAACAGTGGGATTTAGATTTGAAAAACAGTAGTGTAAACTGTGTGCTGCCAGCAAAATACTTCTTCTATTCCTGTTGAGACCTCTGTAATGGCTTTCTGACTTGCACAGTTCTACCGTTTATAGAATTATGGAGAACTTGAAAATTCCTCCTCTGTGTTGCCAATGTGTATTTCCATGTTCCAAGATGTTCCAGCAACTCTAACCAAGTTGAAAACGTGTCCAGTTGCTTTAAGCAAATGATCTTAGCCCCAGGATTGGTTAACTGTACGGCTAGACTGTGATTTCCTGCTCTTTGCGAGACACTTTTGTTTGATTTTATTGAATTTCATATGTGTGCGTTTGTGTGTCTTTTCTCGAGGGGGAGGAAAAAAGCATGAGGTGTGTTACAGTGTCCTGAAGTTAAGGTTAAGATTCTGCTGTAAGGTCTTTTGTATTGTTATGGTGCTAGGTCTGTCTCTTTGGCTGTCTCCCTTAGTGACTCAAACCTAGCACATAGCAAGAGTACTTTGGCAGAGAAGTCTATCTGCTGTTCTGTGCTGCCGAGGAAATGCCCGAGGTCTCCATTCACTATCCAGTGAACTCACTCGCTCTAATCTGGCTATGAAAAGTTAAGTCCCAACCTGAAGTCCAGAGTACCTTTAGAGGCAAGAGCTCTTTCTTTTCTAATCATGGGGACTCCTCTTTCTCCCAGTCGATGCTGGGCTAAATTTTGCCAACTTTAGTTACTGGGCTACGTTATTTTGATTTTATTTTTTTACATTTCTGATTTGCCTGATCTTTTTTCTCTTGTTTTGCTGTCCTAGGGCTGTGCCTCCTGGAACTGGTATTACCCTTTTCACTACGCTCCGTTTGCTTCTGACTTTGATGGTATTGCAGACATGCCCTCGGATTTTGAGAAGGGCTCAAAACCGGTAGGGCATCTTTATTTATTTATGATTTAACAATTCATTAGAAATGCCCTTCATCATCTTGTTTACTTTCAACAGTTCAAGCCTCTTGAACAACTTATGGGAGTATTTCCAGCTGCAAGTGGAAATTTTCTGCCACCAACATGGAGGAAGCTCATGACGGATCCGGTAAGGATCCTTGGTTTATTCCTCTCTGTAAGGCTTTGCTGTCTTGCAGTTGTGTGTGAGCGTGACTTGCTGCTTCTGACTTTAGGCAGGAAAAATAGTGGAGAACAAGAAGGAATATTTTTGGTAGGTTGTGGAGGTTCTTTAAAGATACTTAAAAGTGATTCTTTGGAATCAGATATTTTAATAAGGAAAAATTACTTCCTGACTCTTTTTATGCTTTAGCAAGACCTGTTTATTTTCTTATAGAAACCCTGCAAAACTCATTTGGGGAGCAGAGACCCGAAGCCAATTGTCTGGAATTCTACTATCCCACTTAATTTCTTGTTCTGATACTCTAAGTGATGGGAATGTCATACCAAACTTCTTGTTTACATGGTATTTAATAAAAGGTGTTTCTTTTGGTCAGAGCTCTTTGCATCCTCCTTAGAAGAGGGTGAGCTGACACAAAACTAAGTACAGTACTACATAGCATTCTGAGTCAATTTCATAATTGGTTTTAATGACGACTTTGATTTTCTCAAATACAGGAATCAAGCATAATTGACTTCTACCCTGAAGATTTTGCTATTGATTTGAATGGGAAGAAATACGCTTGGCAAGGTGAAACTTCAAGTTTTTTTATTTTGAACTACAGTATACTGACCTTAGTCCTATGAATCTATGTAAAAACAGGAAGAAAATGGAAAATGATCCTAGTGAGATAATGACACACCATGTAACAAAGGTAACTTGTGTTGCTTGATGTGGGGGAGAAGTATTTTGCAGCAGGCATATTTTTAAAAAGAAATTTGTGTGAGGAACAAATTATGGTTCAGTAGCTGATTTAGGATTGGCAGTGATTAGTAGTAATTTCAGCAGTCATTCTAGATTTGTTAATTTGTCCTGAACTAGATTAATCATTTTTTCTATTTTTATCAGCCTTACTATGTAATTGTCTCTTGTCTCTTTTGCATTTAATTAATGGATCTTATTCTGTTCAATCAATGGCTCATTAGTACCTTGTGAAAAATGCTGTGGGGAATATAGAAATATTTGAATACATACAAAGAATGAAGAAATAGATACAGTATTTAATGCGGTCTCTTCCTTCAGAGAATATTAGTTTTAATGAGCTGCCAAATTTTCTGTCTGCTATTCAGCCAATAGCGTAACATCTCCATTAGATGTATAAATAATGATTTGGGCACAAACTGAAACTCCATCTGAACATAATAAAACGTGTTTTTCCTGTGAGGGTGCTCAAACACTGAAACATGGTGCCTAGAGAGGTCGTAGAGTCTCCGTCCTTGGAGATGTTCCAAATCCAACTGGACGTGGTCTTTGTCAACCTGCTCTGGGCACCCCGTGACCGTGCTTGAGCAGGGGGGGTTGGACGAGATAATCTCCAGAGGTTCCTGCCAACGTCTGTGACTCTGAGGTTCCTCCCCCCAAATCAGCTCACCTATGCTTTGAAATAGCCAGTTAGACACGCTAGTGTCTTACTCCTGATAGTGTTCCAAAATCAAAGAGAATACACCTAAGTATTATGAGATGTGTCGCTTAACAGGTTTTCCCTCTGTACCTTGAAGGCCATTCTCACCCCTGTTGTAGTTCTGGCAATGTTCCTTAGTCCTTTTGTCTGGTTATCAAATTTATGGTTTAAAGCAGTAATGTTTTAAGTAGCTTTCATGTGCTTTCAGCAGTCTGTAATGTTACTTTTGATTCATTTAATGTTTAATTGCATTACAAACTTTTTGTTCTGGATTAACATACGGAATTTTCACGTTTGAGGTAGTTGCCTCCAAGCTGGAAGCATCTCAGTTAAAAAGCATCTAGTGTACCTTGTGCTTTTGGTGAAATGTGTTAAGATCTTCGTTTTAGAGATGTGATTATGCTTCTGAAAGCTCACCATGGATCCTTCTTTGCAATCTCCTGGGTTATGAATGCTTCCTGTTTTGTCATCATTCTGCCAGTGTGTTGTGAAGGTGAAGATACATTGTTTTCCAGGGTAGGCTTATCACTGTTTCCCCTCACAAGTAGTTATGTTCCAGCTGAAATTTGAACATGGCTGTGGTCTGGTGCTGCCTTTGATAAAGCAGTATTCAGTCAGCCTGGACGTTATGCTCTTCTAGTTGATAAGCAAGAGCAGTGCAGCTTTCATGGTGAGGTTGGCAACAGCAAACTGTACAGCTGTGCTCCTTCTTATTTCACAGTAGGCTAAATAATATTCTGATATACTGTCAGTCTAAATACTGCCATATTTAACACTTTATTCATGGTTTCTTCCAAACTGCTTTTGTTAAAAGAGGTAACAAGCTTCTGGTGTTGTTACATTTAAGGGCAAGGTTTTTGGTTGCCCCCCTTCCTTCTGCTCCAGGACAATAGTATTTGTTTTGATAAAGCCATGTGAAGACCTAACTTCTGAAACAACAGTGGTTCGGGCAGACCAAGTTGTAGACGTGAAATTTAAGTCTGTGGAAGTTCAGAGTCCCTGTGAACGTTGGACCATAGAGTTTAATGACAAATGAGTCAGATCTGCATGCTGGTAGAACTGGTACAGACACAAGTAGGGAACTGTGAATATTGTCAGTAGAAGGTCTTTGCTGTCATCTTGGTCAGATAAAGCTCCAGCGTTCATGGTAAGGGAAATAAAGTAAAAACTAAAATAATGACTCCAGATTCCAACCTTTAATAAGGGTGACAGAAGTAAATCTTTGAAGAATTTTCATAGTAAATTTCTTAGTGCTTTTTCAGAGTTGATAATAGAAGAAAAATACTAGCGCACACCAGGGAAGGCTGTTCTCCAGTTTCATCAAATACAATTAAGAGTGGGCTCAGAGAAATGTTGTGAGATGTGCTGCTTAGTGAGGAATTTGAATCCTGAGAGGAGCATCTATGTTATTTAGGAGTGAAACTACTAGATAGTATGAATAGTCCCTAATGGATAATACAATCTGTATCACCTCGTGGCTGAACTTGGAGTGATTTCTTCCATTGCTGTCTCTTAATAAATTGAATAAAGTAGCATTGAATTCTGTCAGGAGAGTATCTTTTGCAAATGAGATAAATAATGACTGTCTTAATGAGCTCATTTTACTCCTAAATGAAGCAGGTATGGGTAGTGGATTTTGCTTCCGAGTGTCTGCCCCGGACAGTGGGGAGGGAGGAGGAGGAGGATAGAGAAGTGCTCAGGCATAAGCATCCCCTCTCAACCTGTACTGCTGCTGAACCATGTTTTTGTTTGTTTCCTAAACAGCCTGCAGGGTCACAGACTCTGAAAATTTAGGCTGTTTGTTCATTTTCCTGTGCTGATGCAACAGTTGTTTATTGGGTAAAGAATTTATTGGAGCTTTCCATGCTGTTGTCTTTTCAATGCTACCCTTTCATGAACTCCTGTTTATCCTTCCTGAAGCCATACCAGCTCAGAATGCAACAGTTGAAACTCATTCCTCTGTGCTTTACTACAATATCTTAAGTTGAAACATTTGGGCTATTTCAAACTTTTGCCAGTCAGTCATGGTTTTGAGAACTTTGTCTTCTACTGCTGCTTTAAACCACCTAGTTTGCAGAATAGTAGATCGCGCAGAGTATTACACTGTGTAAGTAGCCTGGGTGGTCTCAAACACTGGTAGCCAAAGCTAAATCCTATGACAATCATGTTTTCCCAAACCCCTGTACTATTCTTTTTTTCCCATTTTCCCCTTTCCTCCCAGAGTGAGAATACTCTAGTTCATTTGCTCTAATTTAGCTTGATTTGTTAAGAAGAACCACATATGATGTTTGTTCTTCTGAACAGTGTATAGCAAAGATGACTTGCAATAGGATGGTGCCACAAGTTAAGTGACTTTGTAATATTTGAGATTTTCCACTAGAACAGGATGCTTTTTTGATTATATATATTTTTCATTTTGTTCTTGTTCTATTGCTAAATGTTTTGGATTGGGGGTGAGGGGCAGTTGCTTTTCTGGGTAGGTTTCTTTGGTTGCTTTTCCCTTAGATTTTCTCTCAGAGGTAACTAATTCAGTTTCAACAAGTGTTGAAGTAAAATAATGGTTTGATTTTCATAGGTGTTGCATTATTGCCATTTGTTGATGAGCGACGCCTTAGAGCTGCCCTGGAAGAAGTCTATCCTGACCTCACTCCTGAAGAAAGTAAGAATTGTGATATTTTGTTGTGACTGTGGTGTATTCACTAGAACTTGTTACTACTGTTTCGTGTAGCTTTAGACCATAAATGAGCAAGAGTTGAATTATGCCAAGCTATATCCACTTCTCTGTGGATGGTGTTGCTAATTGGAATAATCCTTGGTGAGTTCATTTCTGTAACTTTCACTTGCTTTTATTTTAATGAAGTAGACTTGCGTAAGACCTAACCTGAAAGCTAGATGGTAGCTTAATCATATGAAAAGCCTCTACCAGTGTACACTGTCAAAGTAATTGTTAGATGAATATGTTGGAATCAAAAGAATAAACTTGGTTTTCAAAGTTAGAGTTGTTTATCAGGCTGGCTGTGTCCACTTACAGTATGTGAAGCTTGATGTTCTGCTTATATAGACAGACTTGTGCTTTGCTTTTGTGCATTGTACCAAAATAATAGCAGTTTTTTGTAGGTAAAGCGATCTTGGGAGACTTTTTTTTTTCAGCCTATGTCTTCACCATTACTTTGTTCTGACTTCGAGATTCCTCCCACTGAGCACAAGATTCGTGTTGTTTTACTGTCTGCCACTAGCCCTTGTGACTGGAGGCATCCTGTTCTAGGCAGACGCTATAAGAATTTTCAGAGCTTTGTCATAAATCACAATGAATCTTTCCTCTGGCGGAGTACTGGTGGAGATCTCAACAGAATGGTGTGCTGGTATGCTGTATTCCTTACCTCCTCCTTTCCTCTGAACTGTTACCTATTCTCTTTATCTTTTCTAGACAGAAGAAATAGCCTTGGTGGTGATGTTCTCTTTGTTGGAAAACACCATCCACTTTGTGACTTTATTGTAGAACAGTACAAGTCCAAAAATACAGAGGTAGGTTTTATTTGTTCTTAAGGGATTGTGTAAGTGGTGAGGGTGGGGTTCTCATAATGAGCTTCAGCTGAAAAATTGTTTTTTCCATAGCCAGTGGATATACCCCCAGAGTTGTGTCATGGAATCCAAGGAAAGCTTACACTGAATGAAAATGCTGTTCTTCCAGATCAGTAAGTATAGTTTTCAGCATGGGTTGTTTGATGCTAAAGGATACTTTCTTCAGTTACGTTTGCATTTAAATTTAAAAAACCAAAACCAACCAAACAAAAAACACTCTATGCCCACAATGAGAAACCTAAAACTCCTGACAAGGCAGTGCATTTAGTTCTAAGGCTAAGCATGCTTTCTGCTAGGACTCAAAATAGATATGTACTATTGTCAGTATATAACTTTAAAAAAAAAAAAACCACAACTCTCATTCTACAAGCCCATTTTATTATTACAGAACTAGGCTTTTAACACAGCATCATAAATCTTTAAAGCACACTAATGTATGTTTCTAATTGATGAATTTTTTTGAATTTGTAATTTCATCTATGGAAGACTGATTTTTTTTTTCATGTATTCAGTATTGCTTGATAAACTTTAATAAGTAAATAAGATCTATATACTAAAACCAATAGTGATCAGTGTCCTTCCTGCAAAATATCACGTTGTTTTGGTCCCTGTGCTTTTGTTTGAATGCTAATTTAATAGAGACTGATGTAACTTCCAGTAGGGCATGCTATTTAAAAAAACAAAAAACAAGACAAAACAACAACAACAAAAAACTTTATATGCTAATCTTAGTTGCATTAAAGAAAAGTTCAGATAGAGATGTATTTTGCTGTTTTCCATTTAGACTATAGCGCTAAATTCAGGAATGCACCTTACCAGCTATACATACAAAATACGCTTATTTTTTTCCTCTTTCAAGATAACGCATTTAGTTTGAGAAATAATCAGTGTAATCTTCACATTGTTGGATATGCATTCATTTATCTAACTTTGCTTAGAGGCATAAGCAGGTGTTCAGTAACTCATTTGCATTAAATGCACAAATACTCTGATTTTGTTGGACAGATAATGTATCCGAGGTCACACTCACTAATATACATTTCTCTATTCTTGTCATGGCTTGTGAAGAGTATGAGCAAGTCAGAGCTGTTCTTGGAGGGAATGGTAATGCAGGAAAAAGAAAACTCTTCTGGCACTGTCTTCCCTACATAGGGAAAGAATGCTCATGAGAAATGGGCTTTTTTTTTAACCTAGAGAGAAGTACCATTTGCTAGGAATTCTGTGAAGGTGAGGAAGCATTTATATTACCACTTCAAAATATGTCTAGCTTAACTGAAAAGATTTGGATCAAAATCAGCCAGTGTGTGTACAGTTCGTGACCTGTGTATGACATGAGTGACAGTTGTGCATAGTGGTGGGAACCAAGAGATCTAGCTTCTGATTGATTGAGGTTAATTTTCTGAAGCGTGTTTGTCTGCTTGATGTGAAGATGTAACTTTCTGGAGGAAAGAAGGAAAGGGTTAAAAAGCAGCTGCATCTCAGCCTATTAAATCTCTGTTAGAAAGGAAACTCTTCAAGTGCTGTTTAAAATGGCTGCTAAAAATATTTTTTTCTTCAAAGCCTGTTTTTTTCTGAGGAAGTCAGTTTGTGTCCACACGTTGTCTGTGTCTGTCGCTCTGGTCTTCTCCTGCCCTCTTAGAATGTGTTGGCTTGTTATAATCAAACCTTAGTGATGTGGAGAGGTTTCCAAGATGCAGAAGAGTTCTAACTTGTAAAGAGACAACGGGGCAGTGGGCGGTGTGTGAACCCACTGTTAAACACTAGAGAACGCACGTGCAAGATCAGCTGCAAAAGTCATATCAAGAAATAAGAATTCAGTAACTCCATTGCTTATAGAACTACTTGAGTTAGGGAAAAGACAAGCTTATTTTGAAATCCCTTTTATTTGTCATAGGCTTAGTTGACAGAGTACCATGAGTGGCAACAACAGAGAAAGTGGAGCCGATGATGATAAATATGTTAGGTGATGTTTTAACAGAGCTTTTTCTCTTTGCCAGGACAGTGGAATCTCCTGTTCCGATGCTGCGTGATCTTACAAAAAATTCTGCAGTCAGGTAAGTAAATGCTGGGTTTTAATACAATGATGTATAAAACGCAGTAACAAAACTCAGTTTAACCTGATGGTTTTTATTTTTGAATTTGCAGCAGAATGCATCTCTTAACAAAACTGAAGCTTTCTTTTTTAAATATTTTTTTTTCTACGAAAATTGAATCAAAATTATGTTGTAACATACTGGGCTTGGGTTTTGGTTGTTAAGTGGAGCGCATGGTGGCGTGCCATGAAGGGATATCTGAAATGGTTGTTTCTCAGTGCGTCAAACCCCATGTCTTCCATCCCTTCAGAAGTATCTCGTCTTGCCTGCTGTTGCTTTTTTGCTTGCTCTCTGTTGTGACTTTTGGATCTTTGGCAAGCAAAGAGCAACACCTATAGAACTCAGTATTCTCTATCAAGCCTTTTAAATTAAAGAAAACCAAACTTTTTCATAAGACCAAGCCTCTGAGACAGAATTAGGTATTGATTTTTTTTCAATCAAGAGCCCTCCAGCTCTTGATTTTTTTGCTTCTTGGATTTTTATCCATTTTCATTGCTAACAATTCCCACAGGATGCCTGAGAACATAAGCTTTGTGTCTTTAAAAAGAGTCAGCAGCGAGGGGTTGTTTCCTTTTGCTCTCCTTGAATGTCTGGGTTCCCTGCCCTGTAGGAGATGACTGGCAGAGATCTCTTTATATAAGCTATTCCTGCTGCTAGGATTTCTTTTATTTGTTTATTTTAGTACCTTCTCTCTTCTGGAGACTTGTCCTCTTCAGCTCCCTGTCTCAGAACTGTTGGTTAACAGAGGGGTTCTCCTGATCAAGTGAGACTTCCATCCGCACATTGGTCTCCTCATGATGAACCCACCTACTAATGTATTTCAGCCTTTCAAGTGTTGGATGTTTTCCTCCGTTCTGGTGCAGGAGGCTGATATGAGGCTGGTGGTACCTTCTGGTCCCTTTAAGAATCAGATCCTAATCTGTTAGGTTAAGTAATTTGTATGTGGTAGAGGTGACTTTGCAGAGAAAGAAGTTCCAAGTCAAAATCTTCACCCCAGCAATTTTTTTTTAAACTTTTGTCCTTTTTATATATAGGAGTAATACTGACTTTGCCTGACTGTGGTATTTGGGAGAATAATAGGAAACTTCATAATGAATGTCAAATTTCCCAGGATAAATCTTGTGGACACAGAAGAATTGAATTACTCTTGCTCTTGACAGCAAATTTCTGTAGATCTAGTGTGTTGTATGTCATTCTCACTTGATTTGGCACAGTATAGTAGGTATCTAATGCTTGAGCCCATAACCTTTCATGTCTTTAGCTGTGTAAGATACTTGAGACACTGAATCACTTGTGATCTGTTTGCATAATTTTTTTTTCTCCAGGGAGGCATAACTTGGTTCAACTAGTACAACTATTTACAGGCCAGAAGAAATGTTAAGTTGTGGATTGCCAGGATATTGTTGAAATAATGTTCTGAAATGAGGGTTTAGTTACTTTGAGTTAAAGGTAGTTTTTGGCTTTCCATCTGCCACTGTTAGGAGGTTTGAATTGTTTTATTGCTTCTGTTCATTCCTCCGTTGCAAAGATTTTTCTTCCTGTCTTTTGAGATAGTATGAGCAGTCATGGTTCTGCTCTTCAGTTCTTCTGACTTTGGCTGAAATTTCCAGGGGACCATTACTCTCTTTCTTTGGAGTCTAATTCATTCTCTTTGCTGGAAAAAAAAAGATTTATTTCAGCTGGAAGAATGAGATTATTCTGCGTAGCGGTTTGCTTTTGTCTTTCTTGGCATCCCAAGCATTCTTCTATATCAAATGGTAGGTAATGAGAGAACAGAGGCTGGCTGGTCCTGTGTACTTCAAACTTGTTCATGGTGGCTGGTGGGGCCTCCCTGAGGCATGGGTACTTATACCACCAGTCTGGATTGCTAGGAGTGTGGATGGATTTACATAAAGCAAACCCAAACTGCTATATAATGCATTCAACCAGCAGAAATTAAGCTTTCAGACACTTTTTTGCTCTTTTAGTAGTTAGTTTGTGTAATACCAGAGAGCTCAACACGCAGGGTCTGTGAGATGTCACTGAAAATACGTTTACATCTCTCTATTGGAACTATGTGCAACTGCAAAGCTGCCTTCTGGGATAAAAACTCCCTGTCCTGGGAAGTTACACTTCCAAGTTTTGTACATTTTTGAGTAGACTGCATAGCAAGCTGAAATCCTTCCCATCTCTGCTATAGCATCCTTTGAACTTAATCAAGTACAATCAGTGTTTTTACTAGAGGATTTGTACTCACAGGTCTGTGGAAGATACGTCTATTAGCATACGTAGGACTGTTTTCTAAACATTAAACTTTCTTTTGGATGGGCTGTTGATACAGAGGAGGAAAAAGGTCACCCTGTGGAAGATAATGAAGATATCCAACTCCATACAGTCAACATATCCATGTATAATAAATGTACTTTACAGTTTAAGTCATGGGTTCTTGCATCTTGCCTTTATCTGATGTGTATGTCACTGTTAGTAGATCAGCGACTAATTTTTCATCTTGCTTAATTATCAAGTAAACCTAATCCTCAAATATTTTCTTATAGTATCTCCTTCAAAGATCCACAGTTTGATGAAGACTTTGTTTTCAAAGCTACGGTGTTACCTGGTGCAAAGTAAGTATCAGTTGTCAGATTTCAAATAATTCAATTTTCTTTCATTAATCTGAGCATTTGCTCTGGTAACTACTTATGGAACTATTTTTAATATTCAGGAAACCTCCTACAGTTCTGAAGCCAGGAGACTGGGAAAAAAACAACAATGATGGCAGGCCTTGGAGACCACAGCTTGGTTTTAATCGAGACAGAAAGCCAGTCCACTTGGACCAGTCAGCGTTTAGAACTTTAGGGTAAGACTGGCAGCAGTACTACTGACTATACTCCTTTATTGCCCTTTTTAAAAAACAAAACAAACAAAAAACGAAGGGATGTGGAAACAATTGGAGATTAGATGCTGGTGTTCCATGTTGGAAACTTTGGCATGCAGTATTTATATTCAGTGTTAATAATAGTATGTGATAGTCTTGCAGTAACACCTTGCATTTTGATTCTTGGGGGTGTTCTTTCTTTACTGAATATTTTTAACTAGCCTTTCTGTTGTGTTTTTTCAACTTGTTTGGTGGATACTCCCTTGAAGTACAGATGATACATTGAGGATATTTCACACAAGTGGTAGTTAATACTATTACTAAGACAGAGGTGTCATTCATACTTTTAAAAATGAGGGGGTTTTTACCAGCCTTTGTTTGGAGCACATTACACATACAATTTGTTTGACTGTCATTTTTCAAGGCATTTTCACAGTTTGTATTAGTTCTCCAAAAGTCCAAATAACTTTCATCCTGTGCTCTGAAGCATCCTCACGTATTACACTGGAGCATCTGAGAGAGAATGAGCTGGGGTTACGTATTACAGATAAAAAT
>VXAL01006688.1:1259-20550 GCA_013399475.1 Chauna torquata | reverse complement strand
TATTACAGATAAAAATGAAATGTTTTTCCCTTACTGGGAAGTATGGAGAGGCGTGTGTCTGTCAGAGCCAGAAAAGAGAATGTTTTAAAGGAGGTTGTAATACTATCAAGTAAAAGTAAACTGAGAGCAACTGACATGAGTCTGTTTAGGAAGAGAAAATACTTTATTCTTCCAGCTCCTCTAGAGCCCTAAGATAAAGAAAAAAGTAACAACCTTTCCTCCATTCATTTGTTGGAAAGCAGAAGTTGTTCCGCTACACTTGTGAACAGTCTTCACTTCTTACATGTAATAGTTACGAGGCGGGGCGGGGGGGGATTGTAGTTATGTTATTGATCACATGTGATGTTTTATTAAATTGCCTTCTGGGGTGACAGACGCTACGAGCATTAATCTTAATGCAAGTGTAGTTCTGCACAGGAAAAACAGCAAAGGCCTGGCAAACAATGAGTCCAGTATTTGCGGATACTGCATTTTTATCAGCTCTCACTTCTCAGGCAATGTGACAGCAGTTCAGTTTTACTGAACTCTTACACGGTTTGCAGAAAATACGTTTTTTTTTCCCCTGCTTCTTATGGCTTGCTATAGAAACTTGAGTTTTTGCTGGGACCAGCTCACAAAGCATGTGCTTTGTTTGTGGTGTGCCTGGGACACTTATCTGTAAGCGAGTCACTGCATCCTGTGCGTGCATCTCCACTGATGCATTGGAGAGAACTGGGTATTTAATGGACTGGGTAGCAGCTGTGCTGTAAGATGGCATTCATAAAAACATCCTATTCTTTCTCCTTTCCATTTCTTACACATAATAGCCATACAATGCCAAGGGAAAGAGGGATGCCAGGAATGTATGCCAATGCTGTACCTCTTGGAGCTTATGGGAGCCCATACAGCAGGCCACTTCTGAGTGGGCAGCAGCAGATTCCTAAATTGTTATCAAGTAAGTGCATTCTGCTTTATACATTTCAGAGTTTGAAAAATACTATGGTTTGATTTTGGTCTGTTGCGCTGTTACAAGTAGATTCAGGAATTCATCTTCATCCTGCAGGAGATGCCTTTTGACAGCTTTGTTCTTCTGTCAGTGATGGAAGTTCAGGCAATACATTTTTCTACACTTTTTAAATTTCATATGGTTCTACTCGGATATCTTAAGTGATTTGGTGCCTTTGCACAATGAAGTCCTGAATTTTAAATCCGCTCACATGAGTGGATAGGAAATTTCTTATTGGTTCATTTTACGTTTAACAGGGATTGATCCTGCCAAAAAGCAAACACCATTTCCTCCCTCCCCCCTGACCACATATGTAAATACCTTACGCTTTTTGGAAAGCAAAACCTTTTTCCTATGAGAAAACAGTGCTTAGCATCAGCATAACCGCTGATTTTTTTGTTGTTACTGTTTTTCTTTAAAGTTGCTGGAATGAAGCAACAAAGTACATGCTCTTCACTGGGGAAATCTTGGCATTATTAATGCCAGTTTGACTTTGTCATTTAGACTTGACTGGCCGTGCTATTCAGAGCCCAACCAGATAGTTTCTCCTTCTGTGGAATGTTAACGCAATACTAGAAAATAATGAAAATACACCAGAAAAAAACCTTCTTGAAAACCCCTTTTTCCTTCCTTTAGCTGTTAATTAATTGGCATCAGTTTGAGGGTGGGGAAAGATGGTGTTTGAGTTGATACACAAAATTATTTTCCTTAGTCTTAGTTAAATGTCAAGACACAATTTGAAATGAATGTGACTCTTTTCCAAATGTCTGTCTTGTGTGAGTTGGTCTTGTTTTTGAAGAGTCCAGAACTGTTTACAAAGTTCTGAGTTTTTAGTCTGTTTGGAAACTGGGAAGCAGAGTGGTTAACCTTGTCTTGCTCTTCTCTATTACTTTTCTGTTTTGGAATTGCTGTAGTGAAATGTACTAAAATTGTTCTGACTCTAAAATGCAATGATGTGCCTGTAAGTAAGATCTCACTTAAAGTACTGTGCCCAGTATTCAAATCCAGTAGGAAAAATTGCATTTTGTCTAAGAAGGGTTTTTAGCGTCCATTATTCTGAGCATATTCAGTCTGTGGCTGAATCTCAACATTACCAGCATGGGTGGACTTAGATGTTTGATGCTTTGCGTCTGAAGAGAAGAGAGGATGTTGGCCACAGAAAATAATTAATACACAAGGCATGGTGACCGCTCAGAAAAGATGGTGGTGTCTGTTGCAGAGAGTTGCTTCTGCTGTGCATGAACTGTCCAGTCCCTTTCGAAGACTTGTGTGTCTGTCCTTTCCCATCTGCCACTAGCAGATTAGCTTCAGTTACTCAGGAAGGAGGGTTGTTAGTCCTGTCTCTTTGCCTGTGATCAGGAGCTGCATTTCTGTAAAGGTGGGATTGAAATGGGAGGACACTTGGCTAAACTGCCAAGTTCTCATTTTTTAGCTGAATTCTTGCCATATTGAATTATGCAAATGTTTGAAGTTTTAACAGCCAAGACAGCTGAAGTTTAAACTCCCAACATTTTGTCATATATAGGAAACCAGACCACTGCGTAGCGAAGCTGTCACACTTTTTTAGTTCACTTGTATTTCATGACTGCATGTGAACCAGCAAATAAATAATTAATATCAGTGGCCACTCTGAATTAAAGTTATTGTCCAGGTCCAAAGCAGATGAGGTATACTTGAGCCGGGTGTGCAGAAGCTTTCCTGTGTGAGGAATCAGATTGGTTTAAGTGGAGAGACAGATTGAATATGAGAGTCTGGAGCTATTAACTTCGATTAAAGGAAAACAAGTGGTGGTTGGTTTTTTATTTTTATTTTTTTTAGCAAACAGAAATACGATCTTAAAAGAAGAGTGTGGGGAATGGGAACGCGGAACTACCAGACAGGCATCGCATTTTTGTATCCTTCTCCAAGGAGAGAAAGTCTGTGTGGTTATGTGGGGAGATAAGTATTCGTGAGCCCATGAGTCCCTATGCTGTTGTTCATGTCTTCTGAAACTTGAGTCTTGACACTTTGGGAAATAGTTATTTCAAAGCAGTTTTCTGAGCCTTACATACATGGAGCTTATCTTGCCAATTAAGTACTTATAAAGCTCTCATCCTCATGGCATCTGAGCACCTTGTGTTGTATAGGAAACACTCCAAATGCAAATACGCCCCAATGCCATCATTCTTTCAAATTGAGGAGGCTTGAATCCACTGATCAATATGAAATCCCAGTCCATCTGTTGGCCTCAGAAATTGTCTGGAGGCTTTCTTTCACACATCCCTTTTCCCCCCCTCATCTCCTGCCCCTTCCTCACCCTCAAATTGCCTCAGGCATCCCCATATCTCCAGTTGCTGTTCTGCAGGTGTGCCTGGCAAATCTAAAAGCAAGGCTTTTTTTTTTTGCTTCCCCATTGTGCCTCTTCCTTAGTGTTTCTTTTTCCATTAGGCAGAGGTTGATTTCTTTTACTGCATGAACAGGAAAAGAGGTGCCAGGTCAACCTGCGGTCCTTCCAGCTCCCTTTTCGGTGCGTTGCCTCCCCTGCTGCCCACAGTCATTGTACAAAGGCTCTTTTCACAAAGCAGGGCTTGTTCGCGGGCGGTTGCGCTCCAGGCTCTTCATTCCAGAGTTGGGAAGCTGGTTCCTGGCACACTGTTTTACTGCGGAATCGCAAAACTGCGGAAGGGAGTGCAACACACTGAAAACGTGTTTTGTCAGTTTTGTTGTTTTTTCCTCTTCTCTTCTACTAATGATACTAAGCTGTCCTAGGAGATTAGTCTTAAACCCTAGTTAACTTCTGATTTAAACTGACTGCAATGTGAAGTCTTTGCAATTAACGAACTACAGCGGTGCTTGACTTGGTATTTGGAGGCCATCTTTCTTTGAGTGTCTTGTTATTTCACCAAGGTGCGAGGACAGCTGGTGTTTCGATCAGTGGGACGAGCGCAGGTTGAACAGCACGAGAGGTGTGCTAGCTCTCTCGAAGGAGTTCCAGCAGTGTGTCCTGCCATCTGGCTGCTGGGTCAGGACCTATCGGTGCCAAGTGGTGGTGTGTCTTAACTCCTCTTTTACCAAGTAAAGAATGAGACCTGCTTACGCTGTTTAGAGGTGCTTGTTAAAATACCTTCAAGTGTCACAGCCCAAAATTTCTGCTGAAATCAGTCTTTCCGATGTTTGCACTGAAGGATGCTTTTGTAACCGGGGCCGCACTCCTACACTGTAACGTGTCATGGATTGTGCGGGTTTAGTGTTAAGCAAATTTGTCAAGATGGGAGCACATCAGCTTCTCTCTGAACCTTGCTTTAGTAGATGGCAGTCATCTTTTTGAACAGGAGCAGTCTGCATGGACAGTGTGTTTGCTCTGATGGAAATCTGTTGTCAGAGTTAAGCACGTAGGCCTTACTTCTCCTTGGCACCAGTTTCACCCAGACAGCGTTCTGTCTAGGAGTACCAAAAGGTATTCCTAGATCTGAGAGCACAGCTATCTTCCTGCCTTTGCAGCTCTGCCTTTCAATTCAAGCACGAATGTCTCTGTCAAAGCACAGATGTCTTCAATTAGAAAACTGAGTTACAAGGAATTGGGAAGGTATAAGCAGAATTTTCTTAACAGGGCAGGTTCTCTTCTGTCAAAGCTATGTTCAGCAGCCAGGTCTTTGTGAGAGTGTAGAAGGTAGAACGCGTGAGAGAACATCTGTATGTTATGGAATAATTGGATCGGGAAGCTTCCTGAAAATGCACATTTGCACATTCCTGGAGGAAGAAGAAGGGGCAGAAAAAAAAAACTAGAGCTGATGTGGTTAAAATTCCCACATTTTGTGGGATTGATGCAAAGCAACTTTGTCTTACATGTAATGCTTTTATATGTATGATGAAGAAAAATTAGACTCTAGAAGGGCAATGCGGTCAACCAAAGTGGCATCTCTCCTACAAGAGCCTGCTGTGGGTGTTCCTGACTGTTGTTCTCTGATTTGACTTTGATGTGCCAATTTTCAGCTGATGAATAATTGTCTGTGCTGATAACTTGGGGAGTCAAGTGCGGTATGGTAGGGCTCTATGAATGGCATATTTGGTTTCTGCAATACGAAGCATCTGATTTGTGACTTTCAGTCAGTAAACTTGTCAATTAGCTGCATTTGAAAAGTGATTTTGATTAGTGCAATCAGTAAACACAAAATCTCATCTTTGATTGCCACACTGATTAGATAAATTGTTACTTGAGGAGCTGCTGCAGAAGGCGGTTTATTTGGCCTTATAGCTCTAGGAAATGCCTAAGTTTTGAAGACTAAATAAGATTGTCGTTTCTCTTCCGATTTTTATACCATTTTGAAGTGCGATTTCCTGTTCCAAGCTTTTTCCCCCTCAAAGATTGTTCTGTCAGAGCCGTACAAATGACAGTAATAAGGTGGCTTTAAATGTTTTTATAATGATTTCATTAAACTCTTTCTTAAACTGTTCCCTGGAGCTGCAAAAAGATGTGGTTACAGCAGGGTAGTCGAGCCTTTTCTTTTTCAGATGGAAGGAAAGTGATTAAATATGAAATAAGTTTTTAACTAGC
This sequence comes from Chauna torquata, assembly GCA_013399475.1. Taxonomy (NCBI): domain Eukaryota; kingdom Metazoa; phylum Chordata; class Aves; order Anseriformes; family Anhimidae; genus Chauna; species Chauna torquata. The sequence continues at coordinate 15,031 of VXAL01006688.1, read as the reverse complement.
CCTTATTCAGGGATCTGTGTGAATAGGAAACACCATACCAGAGCAAGACCAGCATCTTCTCACTGGGTTTCTCGCTAGAGCACTATTTGACCCTGGCTCTGCAATGGAAAATGGGTTAATAAACCTCAATTAAATGTGAAGTTCTGACCAGGGAGGGTCAGGGAGAGATTGTGTTAGTCTCTATAATTGTCAGGAGGCTGTGCCTAGCTCAGTCTGCAGGGAGTAAAAGAAGGACGAGGGAAACCTCACTACTATTCTTCATGGAATATGTGTATTTTGTTTTTTTTCCTGGAAGTTTCTCTCTCCTAGCAAGCAAAAAGAACTGAATCGCCTCCTATTTCCGTGTCACCTGGTACTTTCCTTTGCAGTGTGACAGGCATCTTTGCAAGAAGCTACAGCTTAAAAGCTATATGATTTATCAAGGTATGGAGAGTGAAGGTAGCAGACCTAGGTCTTCTAGGCCTGGGCTGTGACAGAGCCAAAACCTTGCAGTCATCCTGATGGCTGCAGGTAGAGGGCTGCAGGTGGAGGCTTTTTGTATCTCAAAGCGTTTTTAGCAGAACTCAGTTCTGCTGTGGTGCTGGTATCTGTGAAACTTGGAAGTTATTGGAAATGAAAAGTCTTGCTGGGATATTTTGGATTGAAAGGAGTGACACTCCTGGGTTTTACCAAATTTACAATTCTATGTAACAATTTTAGAAAGTTTGATTTTAAAAAAAAAAAATAATGGTGATTTCATCTTCACTGTACTTCTTGTTTAAGCTTCATATAAGGTTGTGTCTTAATATCAGTTGGTGCGTGCAAATGTATGTATTCTATATAATACATTTTTAAAAAGATGTGTACCACTCAGCAGATGACTGTGCTCCTTGGACGGGTGAGGGGGATTAGCTCTGGCTAGAGGCGGCAGGGGCAGCAGAACTGCGGGGATCAGAATTTATTTCCACTGATGAAACTGTGTTATCTTCAATAGGGCCTGCCCGCACTATATGCTGTGCTCTCAAGTGCTGCCATGAAAGGTTTCTGTTCAGGTCAGACCATTAAAGCGTGCAGACAATCCAGCCAGAGTTAGGAGAGAGGCTCAGCTTTTCCTCTATCCATTTTTCTTCCCATTTCTTTCAAATTATTGCAAAGCTTTCGTGTACTTGAATATTGGCAATTTAACAGGGTGTTACTGTCCCGTCATAGTGTATCCATCAGACAACTTCTGGAACCAGCTGTTAAAATTAGGTCACAGTTAAACACCATTGAAGATAATCAAAGGTGTCACTGAAACTGAAGCTTTTGATTGATGCACAATCTGAGCGTTGTGAGCTGACCAGGGAGCTATTGATTAGCTGTTTCTTTCATCCTGTTTACTGAGCAGTTTATTTAGAAGAACAACAACCATTTAATTGCATGTCCTGTTAAAGCAATGTTGTTACTGCTACGTCTTTGTAAAGAGTTAGTTTGGGTAGAAGAAACAATTGAGAAGTGGGTGGTCCTTTTCACTGCACTTTCTTGTAACTGCAGTGCTATGGCTTTGGCCAAGTTTTTACCCGAAACGGTTTAACTCGATGATCTCTCCGATGATATGATTAGATTAACTGAGTTAGCTTTTAAATATATCTTCAGTATCTCATCTATATACATCTCTAATGTCTTGAAATCCTAAATATAAATCTTAATATATATTATTTAAACACAAAGTGAAACTGTTCACATTATTACATCCTCTGGTTATTCTTTTAGTTTATGGAATAACTTTCCGTAATTAATAACTTTCCATTCCCTAATCAGAGGGAAACTTGCACGTGTTGTGAGCATTTAGCAGCAGTGGGTGGGTGTTTATGTACGCGTCTATAATTTTTCATATAATGTAGTGATGAATATACTTGTGTGAAATGTAAATACTAAATGAAGTCTTCAGTTTTTACAGTAACAGACATATCTTTTTGCATTTTGAAATGTTCCAGACAGCATAGATACTTGTGGAGTGTCCAAGCATTAATCGGTGCTAGTTCTAGCAATTAGAATTATTTCTTCTTAAAACTTGAAGCTTTTTGAGCATATTAAAAAAGATTACCTTTTATTAATATTGAGCTTGTCACGGACTAACATAAAGGGGCTGTCAAAATCAGTGGTAGTAACCAAAGAAGACTTAATGAAATATATTTTGTAGTACATCCAGTTTGTGCTTTTCTATTCTGTTTGACTTCTTAAAAGAAGTGCTGTGGCATGTTTAAGTGGTGGAGTGTGGAAATCAGAGCACAGTTCTTTTAAGTGTACTTACTCTATTTTAACTTTTTGTTTTACCCTAAAGATCTTAGACCCCAAGATTCTTGGCGAGGTCCTACGCCCTTGTTTCAGCAGACACCACAGAGGTAAGGCAGGTGGGACTGGTGTTTTGTAAAATGTGACTATGTACTTTTTTGTGTCAGGCTTCACAACATTTTTACCTCTTTGTTTTGAACTTGTGGCTTAAATTTGTTCAAATCATGTGGTACAACAGAATTTTTTTTAAGTTAATTAATGTTCATGATTTATTTATATTTTGTGAGTGCACTATGCAGTGTTCATCCTTTAAAAGGTTTGAGTACTTTGTATTAAAAAAAGAAGGCAAAAACACTTTCCATTAAAACTCAGACTTCAAAATTAACTTTACTGTTGGTGCTTTGGTACCGTTCTTGGTTCTTTGGCCTTTATCTTATTGAAGCTTTTGAGATACTATGAAATTGAACACAGAGAGCTTAAAACTGCATTAGATTTTGGACAGGCTAAACAAATTTCTTTTTAGGAGGGCTGTGGAGCTTAATGAGGCATAACTAATGATGTTCCACTTTTATCATTTCTGTGCTGCAACCACAGCATTAGTACAGACCAGCCATTGATTCTTGCTGCAAACCTCTTGAAGTCCTAATCAGCTTCTTTGGTACAAGTTTTTCAGGCCTGACAAGCCTATTGTAGGGCAGTGTCACTGTAGGTCAGTAGTTATTAGTTGCCACTGAAAACAGTTTCTTTAACTACTTAAGACTGAACTGAATTAAATGCAGAAGGGACTCAGAGGAGGATTATGGAATCTGCAGTCCAATAAGTGCCATCGAATAGAAGGAATGTGACATGGTTTGATAATAAGGGATGTTTTACATGCGTTCCTTCATTGATAGGTTGTATGCCCTTAAGTCAGGCGGACTTTACAAACTTAAGCGTACCTGTGAAAGCTATGAATAATTATATTTGTTTATATTTATGGAGAAATGGGAGTATTTGTGAGATCCTTGAAGCTTCTGCTCTAAGGCAGAACTTTTTTCTCTTTTTCATGTCTTTATTTGCAAATGTTAACCACTGAAAATATCAGCTTTGGGAGAATTTATTGAGCTCTCTGCAATCACACTTTCTATGGCAACCATTTTGATCCCTATGGAAGTTCAACTCCCTTGTCCTATACCATGTCAATGTGGAATTTCACATTATAATTGAATCTCGTGTTACAGACTTTAATATTAGTTTGTCCAGGAGAGCTGCTATCCCCACGCCTTCACTAAATACAGTTTGTATAGTGCCATTTTGTGAAATATTCTTACGGTTCTGTAACTTGTGACTTTTTTTTTTACAATGCTATGCTTTTGTGATCTTATCAGGCTGTTTACTTTTGGAAAGTGGAAGGGTTTCTCAATTCACATATAAATAATTCCTTTCAGACAAATTCTTTCTTGTTTCCCATTTGAAAAACATCTTTTTTACATAATTGTCATAGTGGACAGTCTCTGTTCAGAATCCTGTCATAGGATTACTGCACTTGGTTCATGCTAATACTTTTAGAAATGATCACATGCTGTCCAGATACATTTTTGTAGACGTACGGTGCTGCTTGGAGAATTGCATTCAAAAGCTAGAATTACAACAGTGTATTTACAATGCTTTCCCCTCCCTGTCTTGTATTTTATTACACCTCTGATAATTCATGAAAATCACTAACTTGCCAGTGCTGAGAACAACTAATTCTGGTGTGGTTTTGGAATATATTTGATTTGGGAAAGGAGAGTGTTCAGGCATGCTTAGGGCTGATGCTAAGTTAGTTGCCATACAGAGATAAGCATGGAGGTTTAATCAAAAGTTTAAACATAAAGGTAGATACGCTTGGTACAGCTTTAGGGAAAAAAATGGTCAAACCTGTTGAGCTGAACCTTCTCCCCCTCCCCATCCCAAGAGGTTTTCAGTTTCCCACTTAATTCTCCGGCAGCTGCCAGGCAGCAGCGAGCTCTGCAGTGCTGCAAAACTGCTGTTGCGTGTGGTGCTGGCCCCAAGGCTGTTCCTGCATGCTGCTGCTTCAGGTGCTCCACAGGCAACCAGGAGCGGCAAGGAATTTGTTCTCTGCCACTTTGACTCCCAGGAAGAAAGCAATGGAGGGAGAGGCCAGCCCCTGCTCCAGCCTTTTCAGATGAAGAGGGCTGGCAGGAGGCTACGATATCCTTGATCAAGCAAGGGATAAGCAAGGAGCCTGTCCCTGCCAGTAAAGCTTTGAGCCTTTGTGCTATTTCTGGGATAGAGTATTGCAGCTGGGGCTAAACCGGCTCTTGTGCCATAGGCCTGGTTTGGGGAAAAAAAAAAAAAATCAATAGTGTAAAGCTTTTTTCATAATCCAGATCTTGTCTCCTGCATAAGATTTCCTATTTTAAAATTTAGGGATGCGGTTGTGTGTATTACAGGTAAAATAAAATTGGTGAGTTGCTGTTGAACAGGACACCTTTCAGCATACTTGAAGGCACACCGAAGATTGTTTTGTACTCTTGCCTTCAGTGCTGGTGCTCTGATATGTTTAAGAGTTTCTGTATATTTGCTACCTGTTTTCTTCTTTGATGGAAACTTGTAATCTGGTGGTTAAGCAAATCCTTTTGCGTAACCTGTTCATAGAGGAGATTTCCAAGGAGGCTGAGGTTGTAACACAGATACGCTTTATTTCCTGAAATTGTATTTTATCTATTCTGTATGTACATGCATTAGTTTAATTATGAATTGACATAACTCTAGGCAGTGCATTTGAGTAATGTGGATTTGTGTGACATTCCAAATAGCACAATTTTTTTTTTTGTTACCCACGGAGCATAGCTATGCTGTGTACAAGTCTCCACCCTCAGGTAACTTGAATCACCAAATAGTGCATCCAATAGACGGACATGAAGTCGATTTGCTATAAGGCCTGTAGTTTCCTGAATTGTTTACAAGATGGTAATCTAAAATTTTGATATATAAAAATAGTATATAGCATGTACTGCAGCACTTCTTCTCCTACGAGGTTTATTCACTGGAACATGTAGTAGTTCTAACCAGTTATCACCAATTTCACTCCTTAAGAGGGACTTGAAACTAAAATGTTAAATATCCTGACTTTTCACTAAAAATCAGTTTGTAAAAATGAAATGTTTAAACTCTGTGCAAAATGCATACTAGTGTCAGATGGAATTTGTTTTGAACTTTACTGTTCCAGGCATATAACAAAACTTTTGGCCTGTAATTGTCAGGGCTGAGGGTATTTTTCACAAGGACATTGGCAAAGTTCTGGACACTGAATGACTGTTGATGAACGTTCAGAACTGGGGTCATATAGGTAATTCAATGGACTTTTTCCTTAAGGCTGAGCACTATATTCTTCCTGAAGAGCGTGCTGTCTAAGAATAATGAAAAAATTTTACTATTCAAAACCCTTAATCAAAAGGAATATCCTACTTACAGTACTGATTTTGAGTGTTCGGTCCCTGGAAGTGTAATGTGCTGTTAACTTCAAATATATTGCTCTTCCTAATGAATGAGTCAGATAACATCGTGCATTTCTAGACACCTCTGAGGCTGAAAATAGAACGGCACAGTTCCATATTGCAATTATTTATCGTGTTCAGTTTTAGTACATTTGTTGCACATCGCGTTTACCAGTTGCGTATTTATCAGGTAAGACCGATACTTGTATAAGCAGGTATCACTTGTTTCATTGTGGGGGACGATAGGAAGCTTTTTTTTTTTTTGCCAATTCAAACTTTGGCTTCATTCCAGTTGGTGAAATTTGTGTTTAAAAGCTCTTCTCCCGGCATCACTTCCTCACTTGTTCAAAGCTGTGTTTGCTCACCATGGTACAGCTGGCTGTGACTACCCCCTTGGTCAGCCTGTTTCCTGAAGTCCTATCTCCTCCTTGAGCTGCATGTGTGTCTGAAAGTACATATCAAATTCACCCTCTGGGTAAGGTTATTTGTCCGAAGCAGAAGTCCCACCAATTTGTTCCAACGAATCTAGGGAAAGAGTCTTTGAAGACTTGCAGAGTAACTCTCAGTTAAGCGGTGCAGCAGGTAAATGTGAAATGCAGTACTCGTGCTCACTGTGTTCCTGTTCCTGTCTGTCAGCAGGCCATCCACAGTGTGTTCAACTGGCTCTCTTAAACAGGGGTCAAAAAAGATTAACCGTCTTAACTAGCCAATATTTGCCCATTACAACAATATATTCTACTGCAAAACGTAACTGGTATGGATTCTGTAAGGAATTGGACCCTTACTAGTGCTTATCTTTAAAGACTATATCATGGCAATATCATTTTTCTAAATATTTTTAATCAAACAATGATTTGATGTATTATACCTGTTGCTTTATAATTGTAATGTTAGAATAGGTACTTGAAGGCAATTAAAACATTTCTTGCTGTTAGTAATCTAGGATGGCAAACTAGTTTATAATGGATGTTGAATTTGCGTTCCCATATAAACTGTACACCAAATGTCAGTCAGTCCATGCCAATTAGTGCTTATGTTGCTAGGTCACCGTGGTCAATTGAAAACGGCATCAATAGAACTTGAAAAGGTTTCTTCCCGATCAGACCTTCTGACATATTGAGCAGAATAATGGATGGGAAAAAGCAGCCAAGGCCCCTACCCTAGATTCAGAATACTCGCAGTAAGAATTCATTTGCAACCTGCAATTAACTAGAAAGAATGGACTCCCAGAAAGAGTCTGGACATTTAGAAAAGAAAGCCTCATTCTCCTGTATTGCACATGTTTACTCTTTGGATGGTGTGTTACGTTTAGCTAACTTGATATCTGGGTTTTAATCGACATTCAGGATCACCGTGGATGAATTGGCAAATTTGCCCCTAAAATAAAAGATGGACAGAAGCCTTTCAAGGAATTTGAAAAATCTCTGGTTTGTAAAATTGAGTTTGCCGCTTATGATAGTGCGTGGTTCTGTAACTTTTGAGCTGTGGTGAGGGAAGCAGTGAGCAAACATGGCCTTTTGGTAAGGGAACCTCGAGAGACATTTTCTCCCCGTTTGTCTCTAATGAGGTGGCCATCTGCAGCGCCACTGCGGGCGCGGTGGGATGTGACAGTGCTGAACTCAGAGGCAAATGGCAGCACGTATCAAACTAGAACACAAATCTGGATTTTATAGTACGAAACTCTCTCTAGGAGTTAAGCTCGTGCTGCAGTGCGTTTCTTCTTTATTACAGAACTGCTGGGGCTGCCCCTCTGCTTGCCTGGAACCGCATGCTGCCGTCCCAAAGTCAGTACCAGCCGGGTCAGTACCAAGGACTGGGCGGACCGATGAGTTACCCGCAGAGACCTGAAGATCGTATGGACAGGGGAAGACAGGTATGAAAATGTTGCCTGATTTCTGCATGTTTTGTTCTTGCGAGTAGCACTTCCTTGGTGTGTGGCTGCGGGCTGTGAGTGCAGCACAGGTGGGCCTTCCTGGGCTGGTTTTAGGCCGGTGGCTGTGTTACCGGTGAAAGCTCTGACAAACAAGCTTCCCTGCCTGGCCCAGCCCCTCTGCGTGTACTCGTGGCAAAAGGCCCATGCCATTGCTATGCTGCCGCTGCTTTTCATTAAAACCAGATCAAGCGTGTTACCAAGTCATACACCTCTTACAGCTTGAGAAAATACAATCTGGCTTTATCTTTTCTGAAGAAGTATTTAAATGTTAGACTCTACTAGCCAGAGAAATAAACACGTCTGTGACTATACACATGAAAGTAGCTTTCTGTGGTTAAATGAAAACCAGTGAACACAGGAGAACTTCATCTGAAATTATGGGTGGCTTTGTCATCAGTTCATGAAAATCCAACAGAATGAAAACTCTTGTTGAAAGCAGCAGGTTGTTTTGTTTGTGATTTTTTTGTGCATGTGTAAAAAACGTAATCTGTGACTACTCACATGCTAGAAACTTGGCTATTTACAATGCTATTTACTAGTTGTAAATAAATTTCAGATATTTATATTAAACTTCATGTTCTGTTGCTGTTTTTGTAAATCAGAACTATTACTCAGTTGTGGGAAGGTTACTGACCAGTAGTGGGGGAAGAGAAAGAAAAGCACTCGGCTGCTTGGTGACAGCACTATTTCCCAGTCCTTTATATGGAAACTGAGGCAGAAACTATTTGAAATTTGCCTTCAGTTGGGACCTGGTTCTTCAGCTACCTCTCATAAATGTGCTCCAGACAAGTCACTTTCTAGTATATGCTCTTGGTTTTCCTTTTTATCATCCCAGTCTGCAAACATTTGTTAGGCAGTATGACGTGGAGTCAGATTTGGTGTTTGATTTCTAGAGCTGTTTCTCCTGTTCTTCCGTGCTCCTGGAAGCACATAGTGATTTTCATGTAGGTCTAAATTCCGTCCTGCAGTGTGTTGGATAACACCCCGGTCTCCATCCCTTATACAGCAGGGGCTGCAAGCACGATCCATTTAAAATGTAATGTCACACAGCATACTTAAGTCTTACAACATTTTTGCCACTTGTGGTTCTTCGTCCACTTCACATTTTTCTTTTCTATTCTGATTGGGAGACTCAGGTAGCATGATCTATCACAACCACTTTTGCACCGCGACATTGTTATGGTCTGGGTTTTCTAAGGCAGTTAATACAAAAAAGACGTACTGTCAAACCCAGTTTGTAACAGAAGAGCCTTTGGCCTTTGCTGGGGAAGCTTTTTGCAGAGTGCCTTGTGCTTCTGTGGCTGGTTCAGCTTGTCAGGACCGAAGCCCAGCAGAAACAGCCTGCGAGCCACTAATACCGTTCTCAGCATTGTCTGCTGACTGCAGGATTACATGTTGCTGCTGAAAAGATCTATAGCCAGCAAGCAGCCTGCCCCAGTGCTCCCAACTCTTCAGCTCTTGTTCGGCTGAACCCTTGTTAGCAGCGGTGAGATTCCCTCCTTCCCCCCCCTCCCCGACTCCTACCCTGAAGCGTTTTTAGTGCCAAGGAGGCTTTTAAGACTGGAGCAAGAATTGTCTCTAGCGCATTCAGTTGTGATGCTGGTGTTGCAGCGGGAAATGAGGAAAAGGAAGGCAAGTATACCATGCACTCTTGGTTCAAGTATGCTGGGGAGGCATCACCAGTACAAGTCCTTCCAGGACAGTTTTGGCTATGAGCAAAATTAGACAGCATGGGTTATGATCGCGTTAGTCTTAGGGGGGAAATGGTGTTTCAGCCAGGGGTTGGATCCTGGCTGTGTTGCCCAACTTGTCCCCAGCAATTTTTTTCAGTATATTTGAAATTTGGATGAGGTATATTGATAGGATTGATTTTCAAAAATCTTTCATTTTGTGTTATACTGGTTTACCTAAAACTCTGGAGACAAAGAAATAAACTGCATTAATACATAATAGGGGCTGCTGTAATACCGTAGAAAAGTGAAGGGAGGATTCTCATGCTCGTGGAGTCTGGGGGTGGTATGTAATTTGGGCTGGAAAATAAGATGCTTCAAAAGTCTGTCTGCTACACCATAGCCAGCTCCTTTATCCTGGGCAGAGTAGGTGGATATTTTTGTGAAAGAAGTCAGGCTTAAACTAGGTCATTTCTGACCTTAAATCTTCATGAGTAACAGTTGCAGCTGCACCAGGCAGAAGTGGCCAGGAGCTGCCTTACAGCAGCGTTGCAGCGTGGGCGCAGGGAGGGCGTCCCGCGTGGGTTCACGCCTGGGAGGCTGTCTCGTAACAGACCTCGGAGCATCCTGGGCATCTGCGGCCCGCGGGAGCGACAGAGCTGGCCGGGCTGTAGAGCCTCCACTCTCGCGGCTCCCTGGCTGCTTGCCACTGGAGTGGTTAAGCAGGAGGTAGTGCTGGCAATATTGTAGCTCTGCCCAAAGTGTAGTTCACCTGTCATTAGCACAGGGCATCTACTGGATCATGTAGTGAAGTTACGATGCACGGTTCTACTTGTATTCGTGATGTGGTGGTTATTAAGGAAAAATATTTCTGGCCAAGTAAATTTGCTTCCTTCAGAAAAAAAATTTAGCACTTGTGTTGCTTTCTAGCTGTTTTTGATCTCCTTTTTAATTTTTGTTGCTATTATTTTTTAGGTTATTTTTAAATGAACTTTCAGTTGTCACTATTTCCTTGGGGCTGACAGCAATGAAATAAAATGAGAATTTACCTGAAAGGGTTTAGGGTGCAAAACCAATAATTGAATCTAGCACTGCTGCCTGTAAATTTCAAAGCTTTAAAGCCTTGAAAAGGGATTCAAGTGGAAGTGGTGACACACAGCAGCATAAATAATTATCGTTGGTCCCTTTCACCTCTGAATTCTTTTTTTACAGCATACTGAACATGGCCTGAAGAGGTTAATAAACACACTGCCACAAAGCGCTTACAAAATTAATGCAACTGCCATGGATATAGGTCGTTCAGTGGCAGTGGGTGTTTGGTGTGTGTGTGTGTGTGCTGTTCGAGGTGTTCCAGAGAAATAAAGAATAAATTCGATCGTGTCGTGGAGGTGTTTGACATCTTGATTGTAGTCCGTAATAATACATAACTGAAAGTCTGGATAAATGCCTTGTGTAGCTGTTACAAGCTCTCCCAAACTGTGCTTCCTACACACACTGGCAGGGATCTCTGCTGTTTATGCAAGTGGAAGGATTTTTCAAGGGTTGTAGTCAACTTGTTTTGTTTTTTTCTTTTTAATTGACAATTAAGAACAAACCTATGAAACCTAGTGGAAACAATGTATTCTGCACATCTCTTTTCAGATTCCGTTAAAAATGGGCTGTAAAAACTTGTTTTCTGTTGAGAGTGTTTTTTGATTGCCTGGCACAAATGTGCTGAAGCTAACCCCGCTGTCACCGCTTCGCTTGCTGTCTTTTCAGTTTCAGTGGTTATCTCTGTGCCCCTGGAGGGTCGGGCAGGGTAAAGGTGGATTTCTCTTTTCAAAGAGCAAAATGAAGTCCTCTTCACCACCCCCAGTCATCGCGTCCATCCCCGTCATGTCCCCATGTCCTGCCCCCAGAAAACAAAAACCCTGTAGCTGTTGTTGACAGAAAACTTTTTGGTGTCTGCAATATATCAGGTTTTGTAATAATTTAAAATGCTTCAGGGGGACTTTTCCTTTTTATCAATTTTTCCAACAGTTTTTTTCACTGGATAGTTGGCATATAGAATGCATGATCTAAACTTAAATACAAAATGGTATCTGATTTGCAATAATTTCCAATGAGAGATTTTTGGGATATTTCACCCAGTGTTTAAAATGAATGAGTGCTGAAAAATGCTGCCTCTGTAACAAAACCATCTTTTTTCTTAAAATACTTATCAGGAATAATGTCTGACTTCCTTTAGCACAGGATCACTTACAAATAAAACAGAAAATGAGTAGTCAAGGGAAGTGATTTTTTTCCTCTACAAAATAATAAAAATAAACTTGGCTAATCCTGCTAACAGTGTGCAGGCATCACACATCTCAAACCGATAGGTTAGTTCAGAAAAACTACACTTACAGCATTAGTCCCTGTAAAGCGGAAGTGCAGATAAAAGCCGACATTTCTGTAGGAATTAAAAATCGGCGTTTCAGGTCTGCCCTTCAGGTGTGTGTCGGTACGTATTTTTGGAGTTTGTACCTTTTGCTCCCAGTATTGCTGAAAGCCAGGAGTATGCAGTGGTGCTGCAGCTTGGAGGTAACTTGTCCTCACTGCTGTCTTTTGATGGTTTTATTTTTTACTTAGAAAGGTTGCTTCTCCCGCGGCACAGATGCAAGTGCGAGGTCAGTGCTGTACAGAACTGCTCTCCTTTAGTGGAAGTTAAAGCCTGTGCTTTCAGGAGAGCATCTGTAAACGCTGCAAAGAGATGGTCAGCTCTGTCAGCGGTACCTTTCTGTGTAAAGGGTGTATTGTTTCATTTTTGTATGGCGCCTGAAGCTCAGCTAACTTGTTTACCATGATGTTAATCCAAAAAATAAATGCTTGCTTTTGTTTGTTTGTAGGCATATGGCCCCGGGAGGCCCTACCCGCTGCCACCTCCCTCAGGAAGATACAGCTGGAATTAGCTCTTGACTTTTTTTTTTTTAAGTTTAGAAAATGTCTGGGGATTTTGTTCTTTTATTAATTGGGAGGGGAAAAATGAATCCTGAAGAAACATCCCTGTAGTTTTTAAACTATGATACTTGTTTTAAATGTGCACATTTCTTACTGAACCGATTATTTCGGGGGGCAGGGGGGCAGGGGCTGTGTCGCTTTGAAATAGCGTATTGCAAAATACGAGTAAACTAGATTTGCTAATTTGCTTGTGAGACATTTGATGAGGTAGGAGTGCTGTTTTGTCTTTATTACACGTACAAGCTGTGCTTAGCTATGCCTGTCAATTTGAACTCCAAACATCCTTTGCTTCACACATAAGAGCCTGAAAACAGACACGGAGTTTTAAAGAATGCATAGAAATCGGATTTTATTAACTCTTGGGGAAGACGCAGCAGGCAGTCTGGGGAGCACGATGTTTAAAGACACGTCTGTCAGTATTCCTTGCAAGATGCTTCTTTGAATTTCTCACAAAAAGAAGAGATTTTTGGACTTCGAAGTAAAACATCTCAACTTTTACAACTTGTGCCTGGTTTTGACATTGTTATTGTAACATAAACAAGCACGGAAGGTGTATCTGTTTGTTTTGATATATAATTTAAAACAGCTGCCAAGTATGGAGTTTCCATTCATTTTTAGTACTCTTTCTAGGGGTTTTCCATGTGAGTGTACCAAATCAGTAAATATTTTTTATTTGCTTTATAAAGTGGCTTTTGAAATTCTGAGCAGTATTGTGGTTTATTTCCTGCCTCCTCCAGCCTACTTTTGTATCTTTGTATGTGTGCATGCATTTGATATTAATTATGCAAAGAATAATTGCACACAGCCTCTACAATAGTGCTTTTAAAACCTTTGTTTAATCAAAAACTGACCAGATTTCTGCTAACATGAGAGAGTCCAGGTAAAACAAGCGCTGGTAATGCTAGTAACGCATCTTTTGGTTGTTCCACGCTTTTTTTCGTTAAACACAGGCATCATGTATGTCAGAAAACTTGAAAGGTTTGGACACAAGGTTGTGAGAACCGGCACTGCCTTGGCTGGCTCCTGTGCGTGGCTTTTCAGCCCCTTCCTTCGAGGGCCCAGATATTAATCACCAGTAACGAGGAAAAAGACCGGACCACTGTAACCTTGGGAGGAAGAAATCATGAAACTGGGTTCATTATTTTCAAGTGACCGAGGGTGGAGCAGAATCCTTCATTGTAATGCAAAGAGTTGTCCTGCCTGGAGGTGGGAAACGCTATCAGCACTCGCCAGCGGCCTTCCTCCGCAAAAATATTTGGGTCTCAAAAAGAAATTTTGCTTTTCGAGCAGAACAAAACCAGCAGCGACCGTGAATTTTCATGCAAATGCGGTGGTTGAGAGCGAGGCCGGCGGACGGAGCTGGGTGTCCTCGCCGCCGAAGGTGCCGCTGCTCCTGGGGCTGAGCCCGGGCTGCGAGCGCGCGTCCGGCCCTCGCTCCCTGGGCTGGGTGCGAGG
>VXAL01006687.1:113116-145495 GCA_013399475.1 Chauna torquata | reverse complement strand
CTGTTACAATTGAATTGTATTTAGTCTTCCCACAGTGCATATAATCCATTATATAAAATCTCCGTAAGAGAGAAAATTGATGATTTTGTAAGTCAAGAAAGGTATCTGTCCTATGATAGTAATTTAAATTTTTGTGCACTTCTCATTTTATGAGAAATGTCTTTGGTAGATTCCCCCACCACCACTGCCCCATGATCAGATTCTTCAAAGGCATATTGTGAAGTGAGCACACTTAAGACTGGGTAACTCCAACAAGTATGTTTGATGCAAGATGAATAATTCTTGCCTTCCTCAATTCTCTTGAAGATGCATAATACAAGAAGATCCTTCAGCTTCGACTCCGTAGTATAAAAATGAATATTTTTAGAATATGAGAAGATATGTTGTTCTTCATGTGCTTTTTGCTTTCAAAATCAAAGAAGTAATTCCTTAGTTTGCTGTCAGTAAGTGCTATCACAAAACATTTTTTTGTATGTTTATTTCCCTGCAGCTTTTGTATTTCTCGTGATGATAGTTGGGCTATATATACATTATGTATTGAATATGATCTATATCTGTGGTGTATACCCAAAGAGTGACCTACTGTATTTTATACACATACAGTAGTATACATTTCTTCTGTGAAGATGTCAAGAGAAAAGATGGTGCATGTTTAAAAAATAATAATAATAAATAATAGTAAGTTTTGCTTTTGATTTGCTTTGGAATTTTCAGCAGGCCATTTACTACTTCTGCATCTCTGCCCTCAAGTTTAAATTGTAGTGATGGTGATTTTAACTCCTCGATTTCCCTTTTTTTGTTTTTTTTTTTTTTTTTGTTTTGTGCAGTGCTGAGCACAGTCGTGCTCCACATCTTTTTAAAGCTTCTAATTATACAGCATCTGTGTTATAAAAGTGATTAAACAGCCAGTATTATGATTTAATCCAGATTTGGGACTTGTGAAATGCATAAAATGCAATCCATTAGTATTTGTGCTCCTAATTAGTACAGATTTGTTTTGCCCTTCAAATAAAAAATGCCATACAGTTAACTCTCAATTATCCAGAGGTAGTTTATCTGCATTATGAATCAATGAATGTCATGGACTGACACCTGCAGTGGTTTTGTTTGGCTGCCAGCTCTACACTCATCAATTTAGTCACGGCAATGATACTGCTTGAGTCCTGATTTAGGTTTGAGTTTGGAAATGGTATTGCTGCCATTGTATGTCGCAGATCCTGAACAGATAAGTCCTCTGAAGCTGAGCTAGCTGCATTCAGAGCCGTTTTAGGCTCTGTGTTTCCTGTGCTGTATGTCTAGTGTCTGAACTAGTGGGGAATACTGTGCAGAAATTTCAATGCGGAGCTAGCTTGGGTCATAGCTGCAACTCAGGTAAAACAAATTTGGTCAGGCTCAAGCTTATGCCTTTTGGGCCACTCTGAGCATCAGCATCATGCTTTTAAGTATATCTTAAGCATCCATATTAACTAATTAACTAGATCTTTTTTTTTTCCCTATGGTAGTGAGAAATTAATATCAAGCTGATGTATATAACTTTAGGTTCCTTTATGAACCTGTGTTTTGGTGTATAGCTCAGGTATACAACAGGTAGAAGCTGAGTTCCTACTCTCAGGATCATTTCTATGTTTAGTGTAAAGAAAAATCTCATTCTCTGAGTATCCCAGCTCCTGTCTGAGTCCTTCAGCTAGATTAGGCAGTTAGGTATCCTCTGGACCAACAGTTTCCACACTTGCTGCAGGGTCAGTCATTCAGGTTGGAGGGGAACACAGGAGGTAACCTAATGCAAGCTCCTGTTTGAAGCAGAGCTAGCGCTGAATTCAGACCATGTTGATTAGGACTTTGACAGCTGGGTCTTGAAAACCGCAGAGGTTAGTGATTCTACATGCTCTTTGGACAGCTTGTTCCAGTGCTTCATTATCCTCATTCATGATCATCATTGACCTAGTTTCCATGAGAGATATGGTCAGTGGCTCCTTCCACAGTACCCCGGAGCTCCGAGCTCTCTCTTGCCATGTGAATTGCAGGCTTTGGGGCATGAAGAGGGAAGTCTTGGTTACTGAGCAGCCATGCAAACTGCTCAGCTGTCAAGTGTAGAAAGCGAGAGAGTATTTCAAGAGGGAGAAAGAGCATCCAATCTCTAATGAATTAATGATGTTTCCAACACTGAAAAAGGGATGGCAGACCTTCTTCCACTGTTTCCACTATCAGCTTCTTCAAGGATCTTACTGCTTAGAGCACTGAATGCTGTGAGTTCCCTTAACAGTTCCTAAAACTATCACTTCCAGGAGGCCTTTTGCTCCATTAATAGCATTTAGGTATTCTTCTGTGATTACTGTTTTAGACTAACTCCAAGTTTAAGTAACTAAATCACTTGGAGTGGGATTTACATCATCTAATTTCATTTGCCTAAAAGTTTAGTCATCTAATCTAAGCTAGTCATCAAGGATTACTTTGCAATCAGGTCAAGAGACTCATCTGCAAATGATGCTTTTTCCATACCCAAAGACGCATGTTCAAAATGGAGTCAACTGAAGTGTTGAAAAGTATTTGGACTGCAAACTGCATGTTTCAGTACCTTTTAAAAATGTATCCTGCAGATTCTTAGGAAAACAATAGCTTTTGGTCACACTGAAGCTTGCTGAAGAGTTTCTCATTTATAGGAAACTGGTTTTTTCTTTCTTTGGAATTCTGTTGAGCAATTTACCCCAGCTTCCAGTGTTCCTGCCCTTTGGGCACATCTGTCCTGTAGCTGAGGATACTATAACTTCCAGTGCTGCCAATTCCATGGGTTCCCCCAGGATGCTGCCTCATATTTGGCAGTAGACTTCAGTCTGTGGTGTTTCAAATTAAATGGTTTGGGCGTTGTGAAATCCTGTTTTCCTACTGACTTTGTTTCATAAGTAAATAAGGATCAGCTGTTTGCTCTCTTCTGATCCAAGAACTGAGGGAACATAATGAAGCAAGTACGCAGATGTCGAATTTTTTCACAAAACATGCCATTGAACTGTGGGACTCCTTTCCCCAGTATTTTGGTATATTGCTGTGATTAGAGTGGCCATGTTCTTTACAAAGACCGGAGAAATGCAAGAAATAACTTTCCATGGCCACACTCCATTTTGGTATGGCCTGTGGGGTCTGTATGTTTTCATGATAAAGCTGGTGAGATGTGTTAAGAGTGCCAAGCAGCAAGCTACTAGTCAAAATTTGCCATGTTCCCAGCATGTTTATCCAGTTTATGAATGGCATTTGTTGCTGTTATTTCTGGATTAATTGCTACTTTAGATAGGCTTTGAAATTCAGGAGTTCACCCAAATACTCTGAGACCGACAGCCTTGTTTTACTCTTGAATCCTCCTCCCACAAAACCAAGATCTCTACCAGTTCTGAGTCTTAATTAGTAGAATAACAAACCCTGCTCCAGGAGTGCTGTTCAGCTGCTAGAAAACGCTTTCAAGATAGGGCTCAGGCAGCTGTACTGTCATAAACTGAACCAATTTTCTGAGAGTTCCTGGGGATTTTAGTATATTGCTAATAGTGTGACCTGCAGAAAGGGATTCTCGGACCATAGGCCATTGGTGGAGAGTGGCTTATATCTACACTAATGCTACCCAGCAGAACTGGGGTGTGCTGGTTGCTTCCACACTGCAAACATCCACAGCATGTGGCCTTGGCTGTTGTTGAGCCCTAAGTCAGAACGATTTTTTTCCATTTATGTTTTAAGTCAAAGTGTCTGAAATGTGGCCTACACTGCAGCTTTTCAGATTGGAGCTTTCCTAGTGTGAAGCAGATGGTCTGCAATATTTTGGAGTGCTCATGGGTTCAAAGGCTGCCGAGACAGCATTTGGAGGACTGAGGGAGTAGGAGAGGAAAGAGAGTCAAACCTAGTGCAGTCTTAGCCATGCTGCATTTTGAGAACCTCTTCTGGAAGACAGTTTCTTGTCAGAACTACATCCAAGTTCAGTCATGGGGAGAGAGCTTAGCTAGAGCAGTCCAAAATAGCACTAGAGAATGACCTAACAGATCAACAGTGCAGAAGATCAGGGCTCCAGTGCTTGCATTCAATCCCTGACTCTTTCATTTAGCAATGTGGACATAACCTTAAAACCTGTTTCTATTATGATGCAAAGTTACTCAGCTCCAAGCTCAAGCAGATAAATTTAGAACAAGTCTCTATACTGTTGAAGAAATTGTGTAGATTCTCTCTCTCTCAGCTCTGGAAAACTGTTTCAGCTGCTCCAAACTAAGCAGAATTTAAAGGTCTGAATGCTTCAGTCTCTTCTATGAAATACGAAGTGATTCAAAATGCAGTGCAATAAGCTGAAGGACTTGAGGCGTGTTTAATTGTGGCCGCTGGGGAACAGGAGAGTCTACCACAACTCAAAAGCTCAAACCTGCCCTCCCCACTACTCAAAAAGTTAAAATGCTCTAACTGTGTGAATTCCAGGCAAGTAGCAGGAGATGCATGTTAATATTTAATTTCCATCCTGTAAGATGTAGGAGTGCCTCCCAGCTCCTTATTCTGCTCTGCATCCCATCTTCTGGCACGCTGGTTTCTGTACAAAGGAAGGGAGTTGCAGCGAGCTCTGAAAATATCCCTGGATCTGAACAGTTATGAAAGGAAGGTGTGTTATAGAATACGCTTGCCCTGCCCAGCCAAAGAGACCAAGTTCAGATAGTTTCACAAGCTGTAAGGTCTCAAATCCTGCCAACATTAGCACATAATCTTCACTTTACATTTGTAAGTGGTCCCCTTGCTTTTGAAGAGGAGGAGTTGAGAAGAGAGGCTTCTTTTGTATGATTGGTTTTTAGTTGGATTTTATTTTTCCATCTCAATTAGTATTTTTGGTTAAAAAGAAAACATCAAATGTGACTCGTTTAATACTGTAGTCAAGTTTTCCTCCTTTAGGCTTCTGTAAAGAGGTACAAAAACAATTACAGAGCTGTATACACAGGGCTGAATAATAACTGGCTGCTTACTGAGGGGCTAGATAAGTATCTGAAAGGTAATGCTTTATGTAGGCTTTGGATTCTGCCTGATGCTTGTGCCCACCCAGAAGGCTCAATAATGGCCCCCCTCCACTTTTATTTTTTTCTTCCTTAACATTGTTCTACTTAGAGGAGGCTTCCTGAATTCAGCTCTATAAACTTTTAATGAGTGACCTATTTGCAAAACTCCTTTCCAGATTGGCAAACAGTGCTGATACGGAGCTCCTGATGCTTTCTGCACTGCAGCCTCCCTTTTCTCCATGTCCCCTCTAGCTGGAACGTGACCAAGGCAGAAATAGCTTGAATCGAACCCGACAGCAGCGAAATACAGCGCTGACAACAGCTGGACACAGCATTTCTGCACCTTGCTGTATCAACACTAGAAAAAAATAGGCACCTTGTGTTGAAACTGCTGTTGTGTACTGTCTGCCCCAGCCGATGAGAGACTTTTCAGCCCTAAAGTAAATAGCTCTTGCTAAATGCTGAGGCCTGCGCTATTGTTGACATAGCGATAAAACAGCATTTGTGGCATACAGTGTGCTTTCTTTCATTGCTTTTGAAAAGTGTAATGAGTCCTAGCACCAGAAAAGCAATGAGGTTGGATCTGGCATGTTGTGCTTTAAAAGGAAAGATCCAGACGTCTGTTTGGATGGGGCATAATGCTCACTCCTGCTTCCTTCTGCTCACCTGACAGTTTGAGGTTTTTTTTTTTTCCCCTAAATATAAGAAATGTTGGATTAGTTTCTCCATGCAAAGAAAAGACACTTTCTTGGAATAATATTTATTACATATAGATATTCTTTAGTCTTAATGTATTCCCTAAAAGGGGATTAAGAATTAAAGCTGGGGGGGGAAAAAAATCTCAAGCCTGAAAGGATCAAAATAATTAGCAAAAAGTGACTGGAAAGAGGTAAAGTGAAGTTGCAATGTTATACATTGTTTGAAACCCAGATGACTTCATACTATGCAAGACAGCATGGCGAAAGAAGTTTCTGATGAATAATCCAGTTCATCATATGATATCCCATAAATGCTGAAAAACAGAATTATTGCCCAAGGCTGTGCAGTCAGGTGTTCTTTATGAAAATATTCATAAGTTAACTCCTATGGAGAACTGTGGTCAGAATTTGTCCCAGAGACAGTTACCTAAGTCTTTTTAAAGAAAACATCACCAGTAAACTTTAATTATGTAACTTTCGCTTTAACAGAGAGGAGCTCATAAACTTTGTTGGTGACAGCTTAGTTTTCCATCTGTGGCAGACTTAAAAGATATTCATACTGCTACGATGAAGATGAAATGTATATGTTACATATGTTGTAAGGAGACAGGATACATAGGATAATAAACAAGCATCAATTAACATCTGGTTTCACCTGAGACACCTGTGGGTTTCACATCTTGGATTTTGTTCCATTTTAGAGTTCACATATAGGCTCTGTAAGAGACCAGATGCATGTGCTGATTGCAAACAGAATCCATCTTTCATGTCTAAGGTACCTAAAGGCACACAGTTTAATGCTGTACACAGGGAGAAGCACAAAAACATCCACATTTGTCTTGAAGCCACACTCAGAAAGGGAAATAAAAATGCCCATTTCAAGTCCACCCTGTCACTCTGTGTTTCAGTGGTTTTCCAGTGAGCTGCCCTATAGGCCCATTTGCAACTCAATAAAAATTGTCATTATAATTTGCTCCCCGATATTAGGCCAGCTATTTTTCTACAGCAGTTAACAAAAGGTACAAGACTAACATCCATTTGAACAAGTGGCCTTGAAATGGCAAATTTTGATTACAATGCAGTTCAAGATTTGTGTAAACGTCTTCAGCCTGAAACTTGAGTTCAAATATTGGTTAATTCAGCATGTTGGAAAGAGCTTGAGAGTTTATTTGTGTGCATCTCAAAACCACTGCATAGTTTGGCATGGGAAGGGAATAGCAGAGAATTTGCAGGTCAAGAATGAGGTCAGCTGGCAAAATGGTGAGGAAGCTTGCACAATACCTACCCGCAGTTGGTTTGGCTCTAGCTGATACGAATGTCCCTTACTGTCATGAACTCTGAAGTCATCGACAAATCAAACAATTTTAAACAAACTCTCGGTGCATTGTAGACATTTGTGTAAAACTGTAAACAGGAACCAAACTTATTAATGAAATGGGCTTTATCAATGGAAATGGGAACCTGGATTTGGGGCAAAGGAGATTGATGGGAGAT
Organism: Chauna torquata; assembly: GCA_013399475.1. Classification (NCBI taxonomy): domain Eukaryota; kingdom Metazoa; phylum Chordata; class Aves; order Anseriformes; family Anhimidae; genus Chauna; species Chauna torquata. The sequence continues at coordinate 138,297 of VXAL01006687.1, read as the reverse complement.
GTTTTCTGGGGGGAGGGGGAAGAGGAGTCTCTTCTGTGCAGTGAGATTCATTCATCTGGAACATCCCCACCAGGTGTTTTGGTGAAGTTCTGTGTAGGAATGTGTAGTCATAAAAAAATGGACATTCAGTGAACAAACCAGCAGGCAAGGATAGATTTATGTCCTTGGCAATTCAGGCCATTCTCCATATGTTGTTAACATTAGATGGCGAGAGAAATCAACTGTATCATATGCTGTTGCACAGCCTGTATTTTAAGCCTCTCCTGTTTAAAAACAGCCTAAAACAAATGGAAAAGATAAAAACAAGTATTTTCCTCAAATGAGAACAGATGGCAATGTTTTCAGGCTCTGGAAGTTAGAGGGAGGCTTCTCCGTGACCAGGAGGCAGAGGAGGTGGGATGAGTTCTCAGGGCACCGGGTGACCTCTTCCTGCGGCAGGGATGTCTGAATCCTCCAGCAACATGCTTTTTGTCACAATAACATACTTTTTGTAACCAGCTACCCTCCCTTTGTGTTACTGTGGCTTAAAAATGAAAATATGGGTATAAAGTTTCTCGACAGACACCATCATTACCTGTGATGACGGTCCATTAGACTGCATTTTCCTGTTGTCCTTCTGTAAGACTTTTGGGGCCTTTAATGTGGCACCATCAAGCATCTCAGTTTTCTTCCCTTCATATGTATCAGGAAATGTGGGAGTTTATTATTGATTTTTTGCAGCATCTAAATTGCTCTCAGTCAGTCTATATGGCCAGGCAGCACTTCTGGCCGTTCCTTGACTGCGGTGCCAGGAAGCAAAGGAGCCGTACCTGGGTTTGAGCAAGACACCAGACGTTGGCAGAACCTCCCACCTGCATCTAAGAGCTCGTGAATAAAGCAGGGAGGGTTCTTTTGAAAGCAATTAGCTCAATAATTCTGCAGTTCAGCTCTATGTATAATTAATTTATTAAATATGTGGTCTGATTTGAGTTCCTTAAAAGCCTTAGTTGCAATTTTGTTTAATGATGTGAATTTAAAAAGGCTCTAAAACACAAGCAAATGAGAACACACACCCACAAAATACTTCCCATTGTCCAACAATTTTGTCGCTATAGCACCTGTCTGAGGAGGCTTCAACCCTCATTTCACCCGCAGGCAATTAGAAACCATGACACTCACCCCCAAAAGCAGTGCCCCAAGTAGCAGATTGACTGGGGGCTATTTTCGCAATCCCTGATGATGAATTTTTCTTTTTCAATAAAAATGACTGGCATACTGAAATAATAGCATCATTAATGAATTATTCACTGGTTTGCTTTACCTCCCAGTAGAGCGCCCTGATAGGCCTTAAAGTCACTTCCCTCTCTCTTTGTTCAATGTATATTTAAGTAATTACTTTGTACAAAGGGGTGAAACAGCTCCAGGAGGAGAGCTTGGCACAGCACAGCTGCTTTGTCATGGCAAGCAGGATCCTCTTCCAGAGATGGCTGTTGTGGATTTCAAATGCCCAGTAGGGAAAACAACAGATTGAACCAGTATCCCAAATCCTGCATGTGGGCTGTTGAATAAAAACATTACTGCCTTCATTTTGCAAACGGTGCCTAAGCACAGACATTTGAATCATTAGGAAAGAGATTTTGCTTGACCTGGAACAGATAATTTTGTTTTATTTGAATGTCAATGAGAACCCCTCTCTTCAATCCACATTTTGCTATGGAAAAAATGCCTTTTGAATTTTTCAGTGGTTTAATTCCAAGGCTTAAGTAAAACAAACAACAAAAAAGAATTTATTCACACATCCATAACTACCTGGGCCTTGCAGAGAAAAGACAGAGAGGGAAATGCAGCTGCAGGTTGATCCCTGCAGGGCAAGGAGAGAGTTTCTCAACGTTTCATTTTCCATCTGCCACAAGATGATGAATTTCACTGCATCTGGAAAATAGTCATGGCTATAGGATCACAGTTCAGCTACAACCTTCTGGGCGGTTCATAGCGCTAGGGAGCTTGGTGGTTTGATGGCTTTGTAATTGCCATTGCACTGCCTTACACTCGGTAAACATTTTGAAAGCTAACGCTGCAGCTCCAACTGCTAGAGACGTTATTTTTCAGTGTAATCTGAGATTGGAGAGCGTTTTTTGCAGAAGGGTTGAAATGTGGGCATTCATGAAATATAGAGCAAAGGCTACTGTCATTCATTCACGACTGTATTCCTAATCACTGAAAATCTGGTAGCAACCAAAGCGCTTTATAGCCTCTGCAAATGAGAACAATTGAAATACTAGGCCAGCCAAATGCTGTGATATGACTACAAATAAACTACAATGTCTAGACAAATCTAGGGTGGATTATCTGCCTAATCAAAATTTGTAAGTTGTATTCAACTGTACAGAATCTGAATTTCTCAGCAACAAGTCATCAAATAATTTAACAACTGGCCAGGAAGTTAATTGTTTACACTAAAACAGCTTTCTTTCAAGACTCTGGGTGTGGATTAAGCATAATATTTATTTAAAGATGAAGATAAAAATTCACCATGCACACATAATCTTGTATGTACGTCTCTGATGTAAATACCTTCTTATCCCTAATGCCTCTGACTGTTGCAGTTATGTATTGCACTATTTATAAAATAAGTAAGATAAAAATTAAAGAAGAAAATCCTATACATCTTTACACTAGAATGCACAGAAGCATCTGATGCAGGGAATCAGGGCCCTTGTTTTCTTGCGGGTTTTGTGTTTTTAGCAAACAAAATGGTTTCCAAGCACAAGTGTTTTCCTCTTCTGACATACTGTCTACCAGTTTTAGTATGTGACATCTAGAGAAGATGAATCAACTTTTTTTTCCCTGTCTTCATAGTAACAGTATAACAGGGTCTTGTGAGCTTTGCCCTTTCTCCTTTGCCTGGTTCAACAGCGCACTGACTGTGTGCTCTGCAGCCCTTGGAACAGTTAATGGCAAAGCGATGGCTGCTGCAAGGAGATGCTTCACAGGCCGGTTCCAGCAAGGCATATGTCTCCCTCACCAAGGGTTTTAAACTTGTTAACTGGGAAAACCCTACTTGCCAGAACAAGATCTTTTTACACACAGCAAGAACAATCTCCTATTGTCTCCAGGGATAAAATGGTGCCAATAAAAGATAAAAACCCCATGCCAACGCCGTGATACATAACTATGTTAACTGCTTCACCACTATATTTAACCATGAGGTAAAAGCCTCTCAGAGAATTTTTTTCCATATCGCACATCTGAAGGAATTGAACATAGCATTACATTGAAATAAAAACAAATGTTACGTTCACAGCTCCGTAACTATGCAAGAATGAGTATTGCCATTTTTGTGGGGTGGTTCTTATACCCCAGCTGAGGTTCTGTATGTCAGGGATTGAAATTCTGAGCCTAAAGAGTGCTCTCTCCTTTTCCCTCATGCACCTCTGTTATCTTAGTGACTCAAATGAAACATTGCATCCTACCTGGGGCTATCATCCCAGTGTTGTGGGGCTTCTGGAAGGCTGGAACCTGTCATGAATGATGAGTTCACATTTTAATTCTCTCTAGCTGGGAAGAAGATGCTTCAAGCCCACGTTTTCATGGGAAAGCATCACTTCTTGTTCCTTCTCTCACAGTTGTTCCTCCACACCTATAGAAACAGAGGCTGCCTCAGTTTCCTTCACCACTGCACTCATTTGGTGTAGCCAGCAATTTTCAGGGAGTGGCAGTCTGGGAAAGCACTGGCTAGAAAATTATGGAAGCTGGATCTGATATTTCTGATTTCTGCCTCTCCTTTTAATGCCCTGACAATCAGACCCTAGGGTCAGGCTCCCTCTTCCCCCAAGTTCTCCTTCTCCTCTGATTTACTACATGGTGGCCCATCCCTAACAGGCAAGGTGGAGAGCGCTGGCACCAGGGCGGCCTGGTGGCAAGGTACTTCTCTGCAACGTGGGCTCTCCAGGTAGACCTTTAGGTTAGACGGACCTGAAACACCTTCAGAGATACTGTCCACCTCGGTGACAAGGGACTACGTGTGCCAGAGCAATTCCCAGATGGTATGTTGGATGCAGCAACACCTATTTTAAGAGGAAGAGCATTTAGCTATCCTGGGCCTGTTATATTCCACCGTATGGATAAGGTCTGCAGGAAGTGAAGCAGGGACTCGCAGACCATCTTCTTGTGGCAGATGGGTGCCTTGTCACTCTGCTGGTGCCTCTTCCTAGAGAGCATTTTGCCCAAGACTACCTGCTCTGGAGATGCCCAGGCTCATCAGGGAGATGCTGATAGACTGCAGGATCTTCAGGCTTAGGCACCACTGGCCAGTAGAGGCTTTCTGGATCCTTTGGGTACTTGGATGTAGGTAATCACAAGGAGAATTTGGTGGTCTGAGTCTTTCTCCATGCTTTTGTCTGTTTTTCCCTACACAAATTGCTGATTGTGCTGGCAGTTTTTAAAGAAATCCATTGTTTTTCCTTTGATCGCCCATTGCTCTTCCTGTCCTGTTCAAGCCCACTTTGTAAGTTGGCTGGAGGAGTGACAGTATCTTTCACGCTGATAACACTGGCGTTACGTTTGAACAGTCCTCAGATATTTGATGAGGGGTACTTTACCTTCAACCGTTCCATCCCTTGTTTCTCTTTCTTTTCCCCACTCCTGTGCTCCAGCGTCCCTTAACTAAGCTGAAAAAACATATCTCCTGAAGGCAGGTAGATAAACAGTTAACAATATACATTGCATGTGTGTATATGTACAATATACATACGCATGCATAGATATGCATATAGAGAGAGAGCATTGCAGTTGAGCTCTGAATGCACCATAGTCTCTAGGTGCTACTGCATGACAAACAACCAGACCTTCTTTCAAAACCGTGGTTCTGTTTTTTTTTTTTTTTAAGTTTAGATGTGCTCATTGTGGAGAGCTGGCCCCATTATGGGGCTTGCCCTTTTCCATTGATTACATGGCACCAAAATGTAGAATTGAATGCAAGTCTAGGTTCATGCTGAGAAAACCCTGCTAACCTCAGGGAGAAGGAATTAGTTGGTTTTGGAATTTTAATTTGGTCTCAACTGTATTTCAGCTTTCTTTCAAAAATCTGAAAAGCATAAGAATCAGGAAAACCATGCTTCATAGATCCATGTCATTGAGTTAAAGTGTTTGTTTGGAATAAACAAATGGAAGTGCAAACCACTCCAAACAATCTGGTTGCAGATTGTTGTCAAAATTATATACACATATGTATACATTTTCATTTCCTTCCTCCCCAAGATAAACTATCCCTTAAGCTTCTCCTGTTGAACACATGTGTCTCTGGAATTTAAGGAGACTAAAATGTGTGGAAATGCAACATGTGAAATCAGAATTACATCTGGTTATGTACTTTTTGACTCCAGTATGGCTCAGCTTCTTGCTTCCCAACAATGTTTAGATTAAGCTCTCTAAGACAAAAATCGATTCTCTTTGTGTCTCTGAATTTGCAGCCATGAGAATTAAAAAAAAAAAAGAAAGAAAAAAGAAAAAGAAAAAAAGGCAAGAAAGCGACATTTTTTTCTGGTGTAGTCTTTTCCTGTACTGCTCTACATCTTTTCTAATTGCTAAAATCGGCTGGTATGACAGAAGCAGCATCATAAATAATAAGCAGCAAGCTGTCCAACTAAGAGCTTCTTTCTCACGCTATTTCCTGCGGAGTCAGATTGTATGGATGCCTGCAAATATCTAAACTTGGGGCAGTATTTGAACATCCCTATTACCTTTCTAAGCTTTAGAGCCAGCTCTTTGATTTGTTCTCTCAAGCTCCTTAAAGCTCCTTCTCTGCCAGTTTGGATGATGTGTAGGAGTCTGTGATGAATACGCTCATTATCTAATACAAAGTGGCATAAAACACTCATGCCATGAACTCCGCCACACAGCTATACCCTGCTGCAATTCTCTGATTCATGCTGTACGAGATTAATAGCATTTATGTTATTCATATATCTTGGTTGACCTTGATCTGCTAGAAACTCCCTCCTTTTTATCTCTGTCCCATACTGGGGAGGTTTTGTCCTACATTAACAATGGATCTTTTGTACTTCAAAGCACATTCCCCCCACGCCCAACATCCTGAGTTTTAATTTTCCTTACATATGTAATATCTGTTCCCTTCTCTTTCCCTCTCATATTCTTACCTATGTTTAATGAGCTGATACTATCTCAGGAGCTGTAAGCTTTTATTTTATTTTTGAAAAACATCATCCTAAGTTAACCCTTTGGAAGCTAATTGCAGAAAAAAATAATTCTGCTCTCTTATTCTACTGAAAGAAATAAAAACATGCTCTAAGAACAGCCAATAATTGTAGCTTTTCTTTGTGGAGTTTGTAGGGCAAACACTGTCATTGCAGCTGGGAAGATATATATAAAAAATGTCTATGTATGTATTGTGCATGGGGGAGAAAGATGATGTGGGAAATCAACTAAGGGAATAGAAAGGGTCACATGGCTACAGATTTGATTTTTCTGAAAGCTCTGGTTCCTGCATTTCTTCTCTCTCTACAAAACTCAGGCATGTTCCTGTCTCGTGTGTTGCTCCTGTGCTAGGAGGGATGAGTCACTGTCTGCTGTCACCCGCCTCCCCTGCTCCCTGCTGCAGCATGCTGGTTCCCACTCACAGGGATGCCAGAGACCCTTTGTCAGAAAATTCGGGTGGTGTAGGAAGAAAAGGGGTGCTGGTGGTAGGTGCCCAGGGTCTAATATGTTTTTAGCTGACAAGTCTGCCTTTTCTGGTTACAGCCTCCTGCTGCTAGTGGTGCATGGGCATGCTGAAGGTGAGCAGGAGGTGGGGATGGGGCTTGGAGGAGCCATCTCCTGTAGAGGAGAAGGCTGATGGCAGCAATGGTGCTTTAGGGACGGCTTTGTTGCCATGCTGCATGGGGAAGGAGCACTGGATGGGCTGAGCGACTTGCTCCCAGGAGGAGAAAGAAGGAGGAGAATGGAGCGGGGTAAGGGATGCTGAGTGTGCAATGGGGAAGGGAGGTGCGGAGAAGCACAGAAACAGAGGTGGGGGAAGGCGAGAGAAGGAAAAGACCACAGATGAGAGGTAGTGATAAGCCTAAACACGAGCTAATGAAGACAAAAATGGATCCCCTACATATGGTGTGAGGACAAACTGCCTTTAGATCTGGGGCCGGTCTCACAACTTGAGGAATCACACAGCTCTGCTGTGGACCAGATATCTACATCCAGCAGCCACATGTGCCTTGCCCTTACTGGCCATCTTCCACTTTAGTTGGAAGTGGGATCCAGCTCTGCTTGCGTCCAAGTGCTGCAATTGCCATGACACCACTGTGGGTAAGCTGGGAACTCCAGCTGCTGCTGCCCCACCTTGTCTCCTTCTGAGCACACGCCAGTACTTAGAGCTGTCAAAACAGGTATACACCCAAGTCCGAAAACTGCAACTGGCAAGGACCATACAATTCTTAGGGTTAGAGCAGCTTTCCAGTCTATTTATTTATTTACATCTCCCTCTGGCTTATGGTCAGTGGCTCATTAATTTTTATTTTCTCATCAGCGTTCTGAAAGGCTGGATTAGAAACACAACAGCTAAAAGTGCTGTTCTGGAAATATACATGAACAAAACAAGATTCGCGGGGAAAGGCAGTGTCTTTCTTTAGGCACACTGAAAAAAAGAGACAGCTTTCAGATGTAGTGGCTCGTATTTAGGTCGTGAGTACTTGTCTTTATTTTTTTTCCCAGACATATTAGTTGGGTCTAATAAAAGACACGAAGTCTCCTTCCATATTTTTCCTTGCTTATGTCCCTAGACCATCACAGCTCTGACAGCGCTTATCACTGAATGCCTGCGGACACAGCTGCAGCTCTCGGAGTGGTTCCTCTCTCAGGCTGCCTCCAGCTCCAGCTGTCGTCCCCTCGCCACCCCGCCGCTGCCGATGTGTGGCCCCTGTGCCGAGCGGCAGCCCCCCGGGAGCAGGGGGTGTCTGGCCCCACTCCATGTCCCCAGCGCTGCACCCGGCTGCAGCTCTGTCTGTGGGAGATTTGCTGAAAGGAAATAAAACGGTTGTGCAGCGTAAACAAAGCAGATTCTACCCGCCTTTCATTGCAACGTGTGGTGAATTCTGCATATTTTTACCTGCTGTTTTCTGTTGTTGTTGTTTGTTTTGTTTTTGTTGTTTTTTTGTTGTTGTTTTAACATAAATTACCATAGNGGGAGCAGGGGGTGTCTGGCCCCGCTCCATGTCCCCAGCGCTGCACCCGGCTGCAGCTCTGTCTGTGGGAGATTTGCTGAAAGGAAATAAAACGGTTGTGCAGCGTAAACAAAGCAGATTCTACCCGCCTTTCATTGCAACGTGTGGTGAATTCTGCATATTTTTACCTGCTGTTTTCTGTTGTTGTTGTTTGTTTTGTTTTTGTTGTTTTTTTTTGTTGTTGTTTTAACATAAATTACCATAGATCAGAGTTTTTAAAGCAGACTGCTTTTCCTGTGAGTTTTCCTTGTGCAGGTGCTGCTATTGTCCCCCAGGTGTGAAGCACACTAAGATCCATCTACATTATAATCCATTGAATTAGCTAGGGGAGAAAAAAAGGAGAGAGAGAGATTTTTTTTTTTCCTAATCTCTGCTTTAACCCTGCACAGAAAAACCTGACACTTTCTAAAAGAATTCGTAAGTGAAAACAACCTTATCAGTACTAGACCCACGGTGTAACTGTGCTGTGCCTGTGTTAAAGGAAAGCTCTGTTTACTCTGGATTTGCAACTGAGCATATACTACTTTCATGGGATTAGAAGCCCATATACTTTGGCCTTGTGAAGTTGTTTTGCTTTCTCGGCATGTTCGAACTTTTTGAGGAAGTGAAGGACTTCCTCTATGAAGGGCCGTGCTGACTTCATTTCTTTGTGCTCCAAGTACTGAGACAGCAACTTCCTCGGGAGATCTGTTCTTTGTTCGCTTTGGGTTTATTTATGACATGCATCTGCCTGTCTTTTCCTCTCTGCGTTCAATACTAAGAAGAAAAAAAGAAAAGAAAAAAAAATACAACGAAAAAATACAACGAAAAAAAGCTCTCGGTGCTTCCACAAAATCATATCCCTTAATCTTTATTCAGGGATAGATTGTCACTTTAAGGCACAGTTTCACAGAAATTTAAATGGCAGGGAGCAGTGCCAGCAAGCGTATCTAAACATCAGCGGGGAAAGCATTCTGCCTACCACCATCCTCCTGGACTTTAAGGGAGATCTACCACCTTTTTTTTCTTTTTCTTTTACTTTTACTTTTTNTTTTTCTTTTTCTTTTTTTTTTTTTTTTTTCTCTTGTGAATAATAAAAAGCAAGCTGTGCATCAGTATGGCCAAAGGTTTTCTAACCTTATGGCCTCCATCAGGCCCCACCTTTTAGGCCCAATTATTGGGTTTGTCTTCTGGCTTTTGAAGCCCAAGTTTTTGTCTAAGTTTTTCATGTAACTTCATGTGACAAATTCCTTGTTTCCATGCAAGTCATGTGAATTCCCATCAGTGCTACAGCACACAGGTGCTGCTTGCAAAGCTGTGCAAGTGTATTCCTTAACAAGATGGGGTCCCAAAACACCCATAGGATAGGATGGGACTGTATTGCTGCTGTCCTAGAACACAGCATAGGAAATTGCTTGAAAAATGGTTAAAGACTTCCTATCCTGTCCTCTGAAAAGTCTGTACCTGAAAACCACAATTTTTTTTTTGGTGGAGCAGACAGATAAGTATATATTTTGTGATCCTGGAGTTGGCTGCCAGGGTTAAAGATCTCTAGCTCCATGTTAAACTCATCCTTTAAGGTCCCTCCATGGTTGAGGGTGATGGATTCATCTCACTCAAGACGGTTGGTCTAAAACAGGTGGAGTGAATAACTCTTAAGGGATTCTTCTCTCCCTTCATTCAGGGGTAACCCAGGTGATATACTTAGACTAGCTGGCTGCATTTTATGTACTCACATTTAGACAAGGTGAATCCCACCATGAACAAACACAAGCAATTCCCAGCTAGAAGCTAAGGTACCCAGAGAATGATCAGATTAATACAGAGACGCTTGCAACAAATCCTCAAAAGATCCCACAGCACAGAACTACCCAGGAGACTTCCTTTAAAGACGGATGGAGCTTCTACCTTTAATGCGTGTGACAGCATGTACTTACCAAAGCTAATTGCTGATTCACGGCATAACTTAGTGAAGAAGATGCAGTGGAGGTGGGGGGGTGAATGAACAAGGAGTTTAATTGATTTATTCCAATAGGAGGGGAATCATCTGCTTTTTAGGTTCATGGGGACAAGAAACAATTTGATTAAACTAGAGTGAAGGAATTTTTGGCAAAAAAAATTGTTCTGATGTAAAGGACGACTAAACGCTAAACCAAATAAGGAGGCCATGGAAATCTACCACTAGAGGTTTCTTAATAAGAGGTTAGACAAATTTTAGTTTAGTTTGGTTAAAGAAACAAGATCAGCTAAAGAAAGATGGATCTTGCTCCGAAGTTATGGCAAGGGCTTCCCAACACAGGAAACACTGTGCCTCTAGGCACAGAAGTCTCCTTCCTACTGCTCCTGTGGTGAGCAGGGATTCAAAGGAGAAGGCTGATCACAAGGCATTTGAGAATGGCTGAACTAATGAGTCTGGATTTGCAAGAAAACTTTGCATAGTGCTAAGAATGCATGAATACAGGGGTTACAGCAGAATTCTGAATGAGCACTGCATTGCTCATCAAGGACTGCTGAAAAGCCATCTGAATTAATGAATTACATGACACAAACCTGGAAGCCAGGGAGCCAAGCCCTGTCTGACGTCAATTTACCATCTTGGTAAAACGTCTTTCAGAATGAATATAAAATAAACAAGTATATGTAAAAAATTCCTTGAAATGCACTGAACAGAGGTAGTGGGCAGTGTGGTAACACAGAGATTTTATAATGTTGTGTCTTGCTGTGCATGTGTTTGTGTATCCCTGCCACCATGCCCCCTATCGCCATCTGCAGTTGTTGCCTGCCTTCTTTGGGATCTGGACAGGGGCTGTATTTCAGCTTGACTTCAAACATTGTCAGTGCTTGGCTCTGAATTGCACAGGCTCTTGCCATTTCAAATATTCATTGTTTGGGACTGGAAAGCCTTATATGGCCTTGACTTGGAAGATAACTTATTCAGCTTCTACAGTCACAGGAACTGACAGACAGATTTACTCTCACTTGGTGTTGAAGATTTAGATAAAACCTTCAAAGACCTCTCAATATTGTTGAGCAGAAACTGGGAAACTCTTCTAACTGCTACCATGTCTTACAATTTCATTTTATTTTGTTTGTTTTAGAAGCTCCTCTTAGAAGTGGATTCAACCCAGCATCTTAGATGGGGCTGTTGTGGTAAGGGATGTGGCACTGTCTGGAAACACCAATGCCTCTTCACGTACTGTAGAGGGAGCCTAGAGGACTAGCTTAGGTTGCACATCCATTTTTCAGACTGCTGACATCAGATCAGAGGAATCTAGCTCTTTGCCACTAGTGAAATCAAACCACTAGGAGAGAAAGTGCCTGAAAACAAATCCACAGAAGTCAGTACAGACTGGAAAAACTCAGCTGGCTGTTAGGGAATACTTATAGAGTAGTGTGGATTAGGCAATATTTCTGAGAGTGCAATACCTACTCTGAGGTTGCTAAGAAATACCTACTGCTAACTGGGGTCACAGCTATGAAACAACTCCTGGATCTTGTTGCATTACTGTATTTTTTCACACAAAGGCCAGCAGAAGATGGGAGCCATGTCCCTGGCCAGCAATTAAAGTATTCCCTGGCAGTGTGAGAAATATGAGGCCTACCTTTCTACTTTTGACTGTCATTTGAAAGAAATGGCTGGCTTAATAACCAAAGTCCAAGAGAGGGCTCTTGGCCATGAATTCCACATGGAGGGATGCAGGTTCCTGCTGTTCAGGCTGAGGTGCCTACTTTGTTTTGAGAGAAGTAGAAAGGTATGGCACAAAAACAGCTCCCAGACTGGTCTTTGCAAGCAGAAGTGTGGGTAGTTTCTCTTGTCTGTCTTTAGATGTGAATTATGTGTCAGCTTGCTTGACACCATCACATCTTAGCTTGTCGTGGGAGTGCCTAGGAGAAATGTATTTTGGTACCAAAAGAAGTTTACTACAGAAATCATGAGTTAGGTACCTCCAAGGTGACATGGCATCTAAATAGAGAATTCAAAAATCCAAATCTGGCCTTAGAGACATAGAATAGCAATAAAGCAATTCTGGAAGGGGCATGTCCGAATAGCTGCTGTGTATGGCACCCATTTTAGTCTCTACCAGATTTCACTCGTGCAGTCTGCCATGAATTACAGGCTGTAGGGGCTGGAGGACTTCCAGTTCCTAAATAATAGGTCCCACCAGGTGGACCTATGCCAGCCTTGTGGAAGCAACTGACTTTGTTGTGTTTTGCTACCCAAATTATGAACATTTCTTCACATGCTGCAGGGCCAGTTCTGACTGTACTAAGGATATAGACCCCATAAGTTTTCTCGAAGAAAATTTTAGCCTCTGAGACTCAGAACCTCAGAGGCGTAGGATCCAAAGTGCACCTGAAAGCCCTTGTAGGAAAGAGAGAGAATCACCTGCACAAAGGAGGTACTCCCGTCTTTGAGCTGAGGTGCCTGGGGTTTGTACTGTTTGGTGTGGGGACTTTATCCTGTGCTATTATCATAAATGGGACTTCACACTTATCTTGCAAACATTTCTTTGCACAGGAGCCAGGAGCAAAGCAATGCTCACCTTTGATAAAAACAATTAATTTGGAGACAATAAGAATTCACGTGTCCTAGGTATAGATGTTTTGGGGACAAAAATCTAATCAACTGGTTTTTTTCTGGGAGAGTTTCATAAATCTTGTTGTGTTATATCATGCTACTGGTCCTATGTGTTTACTTCCAATTTACATTGTTAGCTCTGTTTATTGCCTTTTATTAAAGCTCATCAAGCTGATTGTTTACAGGTCCTGTTATGAGAAAAATGAACACCAACATGTGGAACAATCTAGATAAATAAACTGAAAATAGTTGAAAGCTTCTATAGTCAGAAGTACCTTGTTTGAACTTCTTCCGTAGGAGTATTTACTTGCAAAAGACAGGATATTGATGATCAAACATACAATAAACTGAAAGGGTTCTGTGTTCTTTGTATTAAACAAAAGTATGTTGCATAAAGGCTCTGGCAGTTTATTTTTTTAACTCTTTTTTTCCACTCCTTTAAATGAATGAACACATATGTTGCAATATGTTTTACCATAAGCTGACTAAATGTAGGCATTTTTGGGGAAGAAAAAAGATCAGCTTTCAATGATTTAAAATCTCACAGATCTGTTTACGTAAATTGCTTCATCTGTGCAATATGATCTGTCCATCTGTTATATTTTATACTGGCTCATTTCTGTACTTTAGTCAGAGGATCATTATGAACATCCTATCAGATCTCCTGTGCAATGCAGACCATAGGTCACACAGTTTCAAGTCAAGCCCATAGTGTCTATAGGAGCTGGACAGTCTCTTAAAAGACATCTCATTTGCATATAAAGCCTAATGACAGGACATTTTTGCTTTAATATTTACAACTCCATCACATTTCAGAAATGAATATTACCATCTTCCTTCTGTGCCAGCCTTTCTATTGCACCTCCTTTCCTTTCCTTTCCTTTCCTTTCCTTTCCTTTCCTTTCCTTTCCTTTCCTTTCCTTTCCTTTCCTTTCCTTTCCTTTCCTTTCCTTTCCTTTCCTTTCCTTTCCTTTCCTTTCCTTTCCTTTCCTTTCCTTTCCTTTCCTTTCCTTTCCTTTCCTTTCCTTTCCTTTCCTTTCCTTTCCTTTCCTTTCCTTTCCTTTCCTTTCCTTTCCTTTCCTTTCCTTTCCTTTCCTTTCCTTTCCTTTCCTTTCCTTTCCTTTCCTTTCCTTTCCTTTCCTTTCCTTTCCTTTCCTTTCCTTTCCTTTCCTTTCCTTTCCTTTCCTTTCCTTTCCTTTCCTTTCCTTTCCTTTCCTTTCCTTTCCTTTCCTTTCCTTTCCTTTCCTTTCCTTTCCTTTCCTTTCCTTTCCTTTCCTTTCCTTTCCTTTCCTTTCCTTTCCTTTCCTTTCCTTTCCTTTCCTTTCCTTTCCTTTCCTTTCCTTTCCTTTCCTTTCCTTTCCTTTCCTTTCCTTTCCTTTCCTTTCCTTTCCTTTCCTTTCCTTTCCTTTCCTTTCCTTTCCTTTCCTTTCCTTTCCTTTCCTTTCCTTTCCTTTCCTTTCCTTTCCTTTCCTTTCCTTTCCTTTCCCTTTCCTTCTTACAAGCATCTCTATTCACAGTATTTGAATGTCTGTATTTTACTTTGCCATCTGACACCCTGCTTCTGTGCTCGGATGTACCTCCATAGTCCCAGTATTTCTCATTTCCTGTTCAGTTGTCATTTTTATCTGACCTTTTACTACCAGATATAAAGTTACCTTTGTGCTTTTGACATCTCAAGCAGATATCTTTATCTGACCTGAGTGCTTTATCTGACCTGTTAGCTTCTCCCTAATTCCTCTTTTAAATAACCCCTTTCCCCCCAGTTTTGTCAGCTTTGAATAAATTGGCTCCAACACACTACGTACTCCTTTCTGTGTAAGATTTTTCCCCTCCTTATTCCCAGCTTAACCTGTATTTAGGAAAAGTATCCCTCCTTTTACACTTCTGTAAATACCCTGGCTATCTGCTGCAAGGTGTAGCAGTGAATAGCAGTTCAGGATAGGATTTATGTGGCAATTTCATGATGGCAGAAGCCTTAATGACTGCGTAGTCATACTGGAATAAAGAAATATGTGCTGTATAATGCACTTCTTGCAGGGATAAGCTGCATTAATACTACACCAGCCACATTACTGAAGTTTGGACATGGCTAAGATTGTAAGGTCCAACTGGTAAGTAGAACTGAAAGGGTTCAAGAGAGGATTTAATAACCTAGAAGTCTAGAATTTAAACCATGTCCTTGATAATCAAAGAGTCACTCCCATGATTGCTTAACTCCTCCCCAGATGTGTGGTACGAGATTGTGGCCATTACCGGAGAACTGCGCATACATGGTGAGATACCTTTTAGTCTTGTAATGTATGGATTTACCTCTGATAACCAAGGTCTGATGGTAGAAGACGCTGGGTCACAACTGCTGCACCTGTGAGCAGCAACTCCTCTCTTGTAGCCCACGCTGCAACCACAGACGACATAGTAAACAGGAATATGACCTGATGTTGATTTTTCCCAAACTTTCTGAAGCCCATAAGATAGTGGCCCAACTTGATGCACCTCCCGGCCACTCCCAACCCAAATTCTGGCCCCACAATTGGAATTGCATCTTAAAACTGCTCTCCCCCTTCCCGGTGCCCTAACCTGCTGCTTTTTGCCCATTCTCAGCCCCGGGTGAATGTCTCTAAACTGTGCTGTCCCACTCTACAGATTTTGGAAGCGTGGTGCAGAAATGTCCAAGTTGGCCTTGTGTAAAACCTGCCCAGATTCAGCTTATTTGCTTAACTGAACTGCAGCTCTCATCTGCTTGAATCACATCAATGAGGCATGATTCTCTACTTGGGAACTGGTGGTATAGGCAGCAGCTTAGCACGCAGACCAAACCATTTGCTCAATTTAAAAGTGAAGAAAACTTTGCTCTTTGAACTATGTGGTGTGAACATCTCTTCTAAGAAATGTTTGTTCTAAGTGAAGAGAGAGTACGTCATCTGCAAACCCGTCGACAAATTCTCTGCGTGTGGAAAATATGATCTCTGCTAAAATCCAGCAGGTGTATTTAAATCTAACAGAATGTCAAGGTTCAAAATATATTTCTTATTAATCAGTACTGAAAAAGTACTGCAAGGTGTAAGATTTAGCATGCTGGTATCCAAAAGCTTTCCAATCTCTTCCCCTTTTGATTGTCCTCTCCTTAATTCACAGAATGTCTTGCCCTGTCCCTGAGCTGTCCCCCTAGGCAGTGACTATATTTGGCTGCTGATCCTTGGTCATATATCGTATGAATGATTTGTTTGTTTTATGGAGAGGCTAAGAATGTTTAACAGCCTGCAAAAATACATGGGTGACATGTAGGAAAACACCTGTGATCTCTTAAATTGCCACTGAAATGTGGCCATTTTAACTGCTTTAAGCCTGCGTGGCCATCTCTCTGCGCTATTAGCAGCCTACAGCACATCTGTTCAAGACCTGCAGCTGCATTAACCTCGGGATTATGACATCAAGCATGGCATTTGTACAATTAAAAATGTTATCTCACAGGGCAGCCCCGCTGCCCTCGGCCACCTTCGGGTAAATTGCGTTGTAGGAAAGGTTAAAAAAAGCTGCTGGAACTAATCCTTTTGATGAAACATTTAACAAGTATGTCAGGCTGCTCTGATCCTGGCCCTAGCAGAGTGTAGCTCTAGTTAACATCCTCCGTGCTAACTCACCGTCTCAGATCCTCTTTCCTGCAGCGTGTTTTCTTCATCAGTTTGTATTTCTGCCAGTCAGTGTCACAAAGCACTTCCTGTTTCATCCCCGCTTGACAAGGTTAAGCCACGCTGATGGTCTGCAGTTGTGCGCAGCTTCATTTTTCATAGATTCTTTCTGATAACCATAACATGAACTCTGGAGTATGTGTTAGGAACTGAAAACAGGCCAAGTGTTTTGTATTAGAGCCTGTATTCCCACATTCACCAATTCTCCAAGGGTTGGAAATGCATCAGTGACATGTATGAGAAAAAAAAGGCTGAGACCAAAATCAATTTTCTCCCCTCTTGCCTACATGAAACAAAATTAAAAGCACAATGAGCCTTATTCTTTTTTCATTTAAGGCTGAAATTCCGCTGCAGTCTGTGAAGCAACTCTTTTTACACCACCATAACTGGATGGAGAATCAAACCCGGTGTCTGCTGCAGATGTTTGTACCTTAAAAAAAGAGACGTACTCACAGATTTTCTATTAACTTGTTTTTTCTTTCTGGTTTGTTAGTTTTTATTTGTTTGTTTGTTTTTGAAAAAGCCAGTAAATATTTTATCTGTGTGGATGGAGCTAGACCCCAGAGAACTATATTAACCAAGCCTTGCAACTCAGTCTAAATGAATGATTTGATGCTCCCTTATATATGGCTGGCTTTCAATATCACAGTACATATTTTGACCCTAAGCTGTCAGTTTAATGCCTGTGTTAACACAGATCAAAGGAGAACTGAAATAAAATATAAAAATATAGCAATAAATAACCTGGTGTGCTTTCTTATCACCAGTGAGAATTTTATATTTGGCTGGTTTATTTGCTTGGTATTACACTGTCTTCTTTACTTCCTTTGAAAAAACTGGGGTGAAAAGCCACAATAATCCTTCAGACAAAATGGAAAGAGTTATTTATGCCTGTGCTATTAATAGATGTCTCTTCTTAGAAAACAGCCATTTGCGGTGTTTCTCTGTAGCATCAACTGAGATTTCACAACCTTTTCTTTTTTTTTTTTTTTTTTTTTTTTTCCACTTTACTGTAATGCAGGCCCATGTTAACAATTCTGCCTTCCTGGCTGTCAAAGAGATTTCCTGTGGTCTCTTTTCGGCTGTGCACTCAGCTAGTTGCTGTGTATATTAGGTATTTGTTTAAAAAGCAAACAGCCACAGTCATCATTGGTATAAAAATTAACCCATGCCGTTCAGGATTTTTCATTTTCCTGGTGTGTATCCAAGAACCACCTGAAGGCTCATGGAGAGATGGACACAGCCAAAGAGCTGAATGCATTTGAGGGTGGTTGTTGCCATGAGAAAGGCAAGCCAAGTGACATTGTCTGAATGTTAAACAGGGGTAACCACGGGTGTGTTCATGTGATTTGGTCCCTCTACACTGCTTGGGCACAGAAAGGGATGGAGGAAACACTGCTGGGGCCTTTCCAGCTGGGGACAGGACGGAAGGTCTCCATCCCTCCCTCACCAGCCTGACATGGCAGCACCAGGGTGTGTGCATCCCGCACCCCTCTACAAAAACTCAGGTTCATTTTGTAAGAACAGATCAGCTACAGACATTTTTCTCAACATTGTTTGAAGAATAATTGTGGTTTCATAAGTTACTTTTCACAGTAACACATGAAGAAACGACTAGATTACTCTACCTTGGTCAGGATGCAGGGATACATAGGAACATTCACCAAATGTAGTTCCTTTAGGCTTAAAAAACTGATGACTCAATTATTTTTTTCTCCTCTTCAATTTTGAAATAAGGTGTCTAGTCCTGTTTTAAACATCAGATCACTGTCTGGCTCTATCTCTTAGTTCCTAAGTATTAAAAATGTTTTTTTTTTGAGGCTTGCCAAGAATGCTATATGAGTGAGTAATGCCATTTGACTTACTGAAAGGGTTCTAATGCAATATTAATTCAATGTAACGAACATCTCACTGGGTAATAATACAGTTTCCTTTAAAAGCTGGTGAGTTACCATGTTATAATGTCACAACCATAAAGATCTGCAGTGCATTACTTTTAGACCTGGCTATTTAAAATTGAGCAGCATACAGATTAATCTTAATTACTGATGTTAGCTTTGAGAATGAATCAGAGTATATATTTCTTGCATTAGAGTGTACTATTAAAATAAGTGTCATTGGAGATAAATGCCTCTGTTTGTAGTAGCAATGTATGTTAACACATCTTCCAGAACCCCTCCCCCCGCTCCCTTCCTTCTGATACAGAAGACAAAATACTTGTAAATTGTATAAAGGAATATGGGTTTTCATCATCATTGGTAAAATGAAACTCAGGGTTACACAACTAAATTTTTCATACACTCAAAATGATGTACCAAGTCATAGTACAGAATAATTTCAGTAGGTCTCACTTCATCCAACTTTAGCTTTCAAAAGGTAGGCACCAGGCCTCCGGTAGCCTCTAGGTACAGGTACTTCTAGTCGGTTACACATCCCATCTTTAGGTTGGAAGTCTAAGACAGTTGAAATGGTTCTCACTTGGAGGTTTTTTTTCTCTACATCTAAATATCTAAACATCTAACATCAAATGAGACAAATCACCACTTTTTTTTTTCTCTATATAAATACTGCAAGACATGGAAAAGATAATGAGTTGGAAAAAAGTTTTTTACTGGAAGTAAAAGCCCTCAAAGATGCAGAAGAAGAACTTCTTAATTTCTTATAGGCATATCAAGTAGGTTTTAGGTAGCAGTAGGTACCTATTTGGAAGAACATGTCACTTGCAACTCCTGGTATAAATGTGTTTCATGAAAGAAAGGAAAGATGGGAAGTGAACTCATGCACTGGTTGGTCTTGGCAGCTCCCTCCCTTCTTTCATGGACTCTTTCCTCTAGCATTTGTTAGCCCTCCTTTTCTTATATCATCACAGTGGTAAGCTCTAAGATTTTATGTTCATCCAAACGAACAGTCCTTTCCCAGTTAATTCCAGACTGAGAAGTAGAAAACCCAGGTCCCAGGGAAACTGAGTAATTATAACCACAGCTTCAGAAAGTGTCCCCCCATGCAGTGCTACAGAGCAAGGCCAGGAATGTGGGAGAGTCTCCAGTCTTCTCTTGAAGCTTACCCATGGTACACCAGCACTGCAGGAGTCCTGAGACCCAGAGGAGATCAGGAGAGAAGAGACATGGTGCTTGTGTGTTGACCAGGAGACTGGGCTGGGGAAAAGATGAGGGTCTGGGTCTCTGCTCAGAGGGCGGTTCTCTTTTTCCATCTTGCACCCAATGTGCAAAGCACATGCAGTCCAGCTGAGGGACCTTCTAAAAAAAGCGGGTTCCAGGATTTCTCAAGCCAAAGGAAGAACAGAAATGGGAATCCAATATTTGGAGTTAATGCTGTTCTCAGAGCAATGGGAGTGTCTGGCTTATAGGGTGGCTTGGGAAAGCACTTCACATATGGGGGCCCTTTATGGGATGTGACATGAAATCACTTCCTAAGCTAAAACCCCGTACTTGAACTGTTGATGAAGATGCCATTGCAAGTCACTCATTTCACATATTAAGTGGATCAATTATTTTGGCTCTCTGACCTTCCAGTTCCAGGAATGCCCTGGGCTTTTTTGTTCCCAAGCTGTATTTCTTTTTGCACAGACCATGAACTGAATTCATTTCTCTAAGGAACATGAATAAAGTTTGTTTTTCCTAAATTCCTGGCAAACAAGTTGATGAAATCCATATGGATCACAAAGACTGAACGCTTGAGTACAATGTTCCTCATGTGAGCAAACACTTGTCTTTTAAAATAGATGACTTTTAGCTGTGTGGATTATATATATACATATTTAAGATCCGTTCTGTGAGCCATCAGCTAGATTTCAAAAGCATAAGACAGGAAGCTGACTGCCTCTGAAGGTGTTTTCCTTCTTCCTCATGTTAAACATACGTGCATTTCAGATAAGGGTTGTTAATTTTAATTTGTCAGCTTATCCAATAATTAAAGAAGGAAACATAATTAAAAAGCAGTTTGAAGCTGTCAGACCCATGCCTTCACTGTCACCCTTTTACTCAATTTAAACTCTAATCTCCTCGGCCCAAATGGCTCTGAGTTTTAACCTTATTCTTACAATTGCCAAAACCCCTTCAACACACACATGCATCCTGCCTCTCCCACCTTGGTCAAGCTGTAGTCAATCCAGCCTACTGAGACTTTGAATCAATCTCTTTTCAATATGTCGTGCGTGTGTCTCCATGCCCCAGCACGTCTCCAGCCCACACCTTCCTGGCACCAGACTACCTGAAACCATGCTTGAATGCAGGCTAGGATGGGAAAGAATCTTGCGGGGAGCACTCTGGGAGGTTGCAGAGAAAGTGCTTTCTTACACCTCCCAGGCTGCTTCCACAGTGAAGGAAAACTATGCCCTTCTCTCCTTTTGGAAAAGATAGGGATGACTAGCTTAGCTAATTAAAAACTGTTTTGTTTTGTTTTGTTTTTAAATTCTGAAATTAGTAGCAGCAAAGAGAATTATCAGTTAGCAGAGCTCATCTCTTAAAATTGGTGTGTGGCTTTCTTATCCCTCTGTACATGCAATGTAGCTCAGATGCTAGAGCATACTGGCTGTGTCACCCCTGGAGGACTGTGGCCCTCCACTGCTGCACCCTTTTTGGCATCCCCAAAATGCTGCCTCAAACCACACAAGCTTCCCCTTTTCAGGGCAGGAGTGAAAAGGTGTGTTTACTCATATTCCCTACTGTCTTATCTCCTAAGATCCTGAAAAGAAGAGAGGAGGGGAAATAGTAGGAAAAGCTCCTGGAAAGTACATAAGATAGAGCTGAGAGCCGAAAGCATTGGTGGTAGGAGAGTGAGTAGCAAAATGGGGAGACAACTAAGTGGTGGGAAGCTTAGATTTGAGTAGACTGGGAGGGTGAGGAGGGAGGTTAGTGTTTCCATCTCTTGGTCTATGGAGGCTGGGTAGGGCTGCACAGCTGCCCTTGCACTCGGGGGCTGGAGGTGGCTTCCGGCAGTCCACGGTGGCTCTGCACAGTGGTGTATAATCATCAGTTTATCTGGAAAAAAAAAAAAAAAAAGTAAGCTTTTCAGTGCACAGCTTCAGAAACCTTTAAAATGACTTGAGAGAAGAATAAAAGCAATTAGCAAAATATGTGGTTAGAACCAAGGCAGTTTCCGCTGTTTTTTTTCTATATGTTTATTTTGTAAAAGTAGAGTGAACAGTGTGTAGTGAAAAAAAAAAATTAAATAATTGAGAAAAGTTTTTCTTGGCAAAAAGAAAGCATTTTAAAAGCAGCAGAAGATGAAATGTCAAGGCAGCTGTAGGATTGCTGTTGCTATGGTAATCATAACACAACACTCTAGTTAGGCACATGACGGAGACTCTGGGTAAGAGTCGGGGGGGGAGGCTGGAAGGGCAGGTTATTGTTTTTTGAGAAAGTTTTAAAAACTCAACACAGAGAAGGATCTGGCCTTTTTAAAGGACAGTGTATGCCGAGTTTTCTACTAGAAAGTGTTCGTACACACATGTTGCCACTTTGAAAAAAGCTTGTCTTAAAATTAGTAACAGGCACTTGCTAAACTTGCTGAAATAATGCTTGCAGGACAAAAGGACGATTCCCTTAATATGGAGTCTGAACCTTGCAAGTCTTTCACATATTTACGTTCACAACACCCTGTGGAACAAGGAAGTCATTTATTCCCATTTTTTTCATGGGGACTAAGAGATGTGAGAAAACATAGGATTTTGGCAACTCTATGTTACCTAGCATGGGCACTTCCAAAGTGGCAAGTCAGCCAGCACAGCCTTGGAGGAGCCACCTGCCTGGTCAGCTGGAAGTGCTGTGGGCTCAGGTGGTCCTCCAGCCCTGGATGCTCTCTGAGTCATCCCTAACTGCAGACCACCGAGCACATCACCCTCTTGCCTCTCAGCAATTCCAAACTACCCACCTAGTGAGTTAAGTTCACCCCTGTTTCCATTTCTGTAGATATTGGCGTGAAAGGAACATGCTGAAGGCAAGGCAAAACTTTCCCTCCTGCTCTTCTCCACTTCCCAACAAACTGCATCTTATTGTACAGAAATAGATGCTCCTTTCATTCCATCTTTTGAAAGAAAGGGAAGATGCCTGTTCAGTTTTTGAAGAAAAGACCTGGCTTCCCAATTTCAGTAGTAGGCTGAGATCTTGGAAAAGCTCTTGGAGCTGGGCAATGGTATGTTCAGGTGGAAGAGTGAGGACAGATTTGGCGTCAACATTTCCCCTGCTGCTGAGCTGCTGTCTCACTGCAAACAAGGACATTTCAACATACTGTTTGTGGTTTCTCTTTGCATCTTTTGTCTGTAGTGTTTATTTTGACTAGAAACTCCTTCACGGGGTGGTGAGGGGCGGGGGGACTGTCTTTTATTGCATGTATGCACAGCACAGTACATCTCTGAGTTGATTTGGATGTTGTAGGTACACATTACCATTGCAAACAACACAAATAATGTTATATGTTATTTCAGTGTTGAAATATATGAATCACCTAGGTTTTACATCTGCTTTTTATCCCTTCATCTTTCTAAAAAAGACAAATCAAGATCTACTTTTTTTTTTTTTTTTGGAGAAGGCGGGGACAGTTCAAACAGGAATGACAGGCCAAGATCTTGTAAACAGGCTTCACCAGAACAGGTTTTCTTACTTTCTTCTGAGTTGCTACTAATTTCATGGGGTGTTGTACTGTACTTTCAGAAGTCAGGGTATTAGAATCTCCACTTGTTTGTCTGACTGGCTTGCAGGACTGAAACCTCCATGCACGGTCTGAAAATTTACTTCAGCCCAAAAGTACTAGAGTAATACAGCACTGTACAGTAATACCTAAACAAACCCACAAAACCTAGAAGGGAAGAGATTTAAATCCTGTAATTGCCCAAAGCTTTGCTAATTGTGAGACCACCAGCTGTGATAAAGGAAATTGATTTCATCAGTTGTCAGTCATCCTTCTTTTATTAATGATCAGAAGTTCACATCTCCTCCAGGCAGGGCAAAGTCCTTCTCCGCTCTGCTCCTGTTTGTCATGCTGAAAGATTTGGCTGTAGCAAACCCTTGCATGTTATGAGGCGAGTTTTCTCTCTCCCCAGTGCTTTCTCCTGCTGGGATCACACTGAGATGGGCCCTTGTCCTGATGACATCATTCGGAAGTTTCTTGTCAGACTTGTTGCTTCACCCCTTCACTTATTAACTAATATATCTGACTTCTGGGGCAGAAGTTGCCTGTGCTGTGGCTAAACTGGTTTCTGTTAAACACAGCTAGACAGCTACATTACCCTGAAAAGGTGTTGCTAACTATGACGGGTAGCACAGAGATGCTGTACTACATCATTGACCGCTTCTAAGAAAACAAAGATCTTGCTTCTTTCACTTTTACATGAAATTGAAGTAACAACAGCCATATTGCCAGTTAAGGTGTTTTCTTTTTTTTTTTTTTTGACCGGCAATGTAGCAGGGAATGTTCCTCTCCTCCTCTCCATTACTCCAATGTAAAATTAACTCTTAAGATAGCTGTTGAAAGATGGAATTTTATCAGACGGGAAGGTGAAACTTTACTGGCTGCATATCCATCAGTTCTTGCTCGTTCAGTCTTCAGGTTCAGAGAGATGTGTATTGACAAGCCTCAGTACTGCTCTTGGAAAAATGAGAGAGGTCTTAAAAATAATTTTAAAAGAATGAAAAAGGAAAACAGAATAGGCGTGTTCTTCTCCCTCTTCAATCTGAGCAAATGGTTTGGGTAACGCTTTTCCAGCACTGCTGACTGGATCTATATGGAGGCAAGAGCTGTACCAGATTTCCAAATTGTCAGCACTAAACTTTATTCCCAGTGGAAAGAGATCATTTTAAAATGTACTGAAGGAACATTCCGAAAAAAAAAAAAGAATGTTGGGGGTCAGATGAGATTTTTGCTTAAATGTTGACTTTTTTTTGTCTCTTTTTGTCTACTGAGTTCAGGCTTGTCCACTTAAGTTTTAGACACCTGCAGTAGGGCTGATGAATCCCATCACTGCAGTCTGATGGAAAAACTGGTACTGCGGTATATAAATTCTGCATTTAATCACTATTTCCATGAAGAATGGTGGGGTCATGCACCTTCAGTGCTTCAAGCAAAAATGTTGTTGACTCTGGCATTGGAGAATGACTGGAGGGGAATGAATGGATAAAGTGGGACCTTGGGATCTACACTGACTGTGTGAAATAGTACCATGTTAATTTTGCAGGTTAATTAAAGACTTGTGAATAATGACCTGTGAAATTCACTACTTTGTTAAGTATTTGTACGTGAAAAACTTGTCTTCTTCTAACTGAAAACTTTTAGCATCTTGGAGAATCTGAAAATCTTTTAATGTAGCATTTGAATTATGGCTGTTCAAGTGAAAAAGTAACCTTTATGAAAAAATATATACTAAGGAAATGCATGATGTGCTCTAGAAATGGTAAACAGAATGGGGAACTAGTGAGCTGGAGTAGAAAAGATAGGCGTTGGCAGAGGGAAAGGAGATTTTGCAGAAGGATAGTAAGATTGGAAGATGGCAGGGAAGACAAGTGGAATGGGGTGAATTAGAGGGTGAGTATCTGGGTACAAAACCTCGTTGGAGTCCATCCTTGAAGAAGAGCTGGGTCTACAGGGTCAGGACAGACCTCCACCCTCAGAGTTTGAAGGAGGTTGTACACAAGCTTGAGTCTCACACAGCTGCAGCAGTGAACCCATGCCTCAAGGGTCACTACAAAAAAAAAAAAAAAGGGGGGGGGG
>VXAL01006687.1:97901-109992 GCA_013399475.1 Chauna torquata | reverse complement strand
TCCCTTTCCCCTCCCCCTTCCCCTCCCTTTGGCACACAGAGGCCACATGTGCCTACCTGTGCCTGTGGGCCAGGACTGACATGGGCTGCTTAACCTCTCTGAGATAGCTCCCCCTACATTCTTCTCATTCTCAGTCCTGTTCATTACCTTTGTTTAATCTGTTTTAACTTCAACCAGTTGCTACTCTCCATCACAACTTTTATGGTCCTGTTCTCTCCTCTGCTGGTCGGAGGGTGCATATTTGTACAGGAGGAATGGTATCTTCCTGCTTTGGCATCTTCTTTGTTTAGCTCACCTGTTGGTCAAGACTATTCACATCTGTTTGCTTCTCAGGCTCCATGAGGACTGCATATAAAGTGAGGTGACAAAAGCATCATAAAGTGGTCTGCTTGCTTCTAGTCAGATATTGAGAAAGTTCTGATATGTAGCCACCAGGTAAGTGGAAGTAAATATCCTCCCAGCTCTACGGGATCTAGAAAACTCACAATAATTTCTCCTGTTTCTTGTCTTATGCCTTTAGCGGGGCATCACCAGATGGCAGGAACTGTAGAAAACTTCCCCCACCCTGTCTTTCTCCTCACCATTTTTGTCATTGGTCTATTTTATCAGTTCTGTACTGGGTGTAGGATGGATCATGCTTGATGGAGAACACTTTTAAGGAACTACTAAAGTTTAAAGTTTAAACCACTTAGTTTAAAGAACTGCTATTCTGATCTGCAGAAACCTTAGTCTATGTACACCAGACTCCTCTGTCTGGCTGTGTTCTTGTGTGCATATAAATAGTGTGGCACTGTATTTGGAGGAAGGAAAAAGAGAGTGACATTCTGTTCACTTTTAGGCTCCATGCCTGGATGCACACAACTCATTGTTGCAAGGAAGAATCCTGGAAGGAAGGAGCTCAGCTCAGTGCTGCAGCTGGTCTGGCTGTGGAAATCCATTCCTGGTTTAGTTGCTTACACACAGACAAAAAATAAATAAATTTTGGAATGACTTTCTGGCTCAAAACTATTTAGTTGCTGAAATGTGGATCAGCAATATGGAAGGATATTTGTGATTAATTTGACAACTGGCAGAAATACTCTTGTGATACAATCCGTTTCTAATTATTATTCAATTATATGTATATATCGTCTCTCCTAAAGTGTATTCTTAACGGGAAAGTCTTAAAAACAGCAGGGCAAAATATGTGCGAAGAACTGTCTTGCTACGTTTGAATGTAGTACTCACAAACTGCTGCCAGCAGATTTGGTTGGAAAAGATTATGGGAATGTGTGCACATAACAGATAACTTTCATTTAATTCTATTAAAATATTAATTGTACAAGTGACACATGCTCATCAAAATGCAGACTTTAATAGTTCCAGGGCTCATGGGAATATTTTCTTTCAATACAAGGGTAGAATTACATTTTTTCCCTATAGTTTAAATTTGAAATTTAGAGCTGCAATGTATGGATTTCCTACTGTCTAGGACTTATGTGATGGAATTGAAATGTTTGCCTTCATTTGCAAGATATGAAAAACATTAATTGATTATAAACTTTGACAAAGTATCCTAGGATTCATTCATAAGTGAGTAAACAGATCAAAAGAGATACAAATGTCATTCACAGTTTAAAACTGCAACACAGTTCCACATAATTCTCTTTAGCCAAGAGTATCTCTAAGAGAATCATTGTGTACGTGTTCTTATCATAAACCAAACAAGCAATTCACAAATAAGAATATGATGTATTTGTCTGCAGGTTAAAAGAAGAAACACCTAAAATGAAAATGCATTAACAAAACTGCAATGATAAAAAAGGAACTGTAGGAACCGATCTTTCCATTTGAGCTCCTTATGAGAAAAAAAAAAAAAGAAAAGCTCATTCAGAAATTGTGCATTTCTTTTTTATTTCCCAGGGTAAACAGTGGAACTCTCTATCGAACACCAGATGTCCATCACATTACAGCGCTGAGGCCTAAACCCAAATATTTGAATATTGCGTGAACACTGGATGTGAATATGACTGAAGTTTCTTTGACCTTAATGAATGAATATATAAGACAAACCAGTGACTAGACTGTGCCACTTGTCAAGCAGGGCTGATTCACATGAAAATACTGAAAAATGATAAATGACACCTTCAGAACAGACTCTGACCACTAATTCTGTAACAGATAAAGAGGACAAAAGGGAAATAGTCACAGATGAATTCATGATTCAGGTTTGTCAAATTCAATTAACAATCACAACATGCCTTGGCAATGACTTAAATAGAGACTTTATGCATTCACTGTATTCTTTGGACATCATCAATTTACTTATTTTTTTAAAATCCATACTCCTTTAAATACTTGTCCTGCATCTAAGACCGCAAGAGAATTAAAATAGTATGTTAATTCAGAGCTACAAAACCTCTGTATCAGAGAGGATATAACTAATGATTATATAATATATGATCTCATAGGCTCATAGGGACACTTGGCTATATTTATTTTGCAAATTCTTTGGTACCTCTGAGCACCAAAAGAGTGTCTTTTGCATTTGTTACAGACTGTGGTGAAAAGTATGTGGCAGGGAAGAGGGGTACACTGAGGTGTAAAGACACGAAAGTGGACATAATATCAAAGGGAAAATAAAGGTGAACAGTGGAAGATCAAAAAAATTAGCTGTGTGGGACTAAAGTTTCGTTTATCCTAGTTTCCTTTCTCATACATACATATAGATAGATAGATAGATGTATATATATATACACATCTGCTACATTGGCTTCTGTCTCACAATTGATTGCCACTGTTTCTGATGCTGCTGTGTCAGGGTGAGGATGAAGAAGACTAAGATCCTCCAGGACTCCTTTAGCCCCTCTCTCTCACCCCCGCCACATCATCCAGTCCTTGGTGGCTGTGTCACCCTGCAGCTTCCATCTGTCCCCAAGAAATGCTATGGTATAGATCAGCTACTTGCCACTGATTTTCCCACCATGTCTCAAGACATGATTTTGGGGCAAACTCTTTCATCTGATACAGTAAGTGTGGCTGCATCTGGGTTACTTGACCAGACACAGATGGTTGTCTAGTCCTCCAGTTCCCATCACCCCACCTTCTTGTTCAGAAGTTAAATGTGCAGTAAATGAGTTTCTTGGAGAGTTATCAAGATTCTTTTTTTTTTTTCTTTTTCTTTTTCTTTTTTTTTTTGACAGAGACTTCTCAGGGAAAGTTGGATGACCATATGTGGGGAAGAAAATTGGATTATGTTCTCCTCAACTTCTATCTTTTTTGAGTCAGGAAATATGTCTGCTCTTCTAAAACAAACAGGACCAAATTATAACACTCTTGGTCAAGTTTCAAAAGTTTCTGTAAACAGTTTTTATGATATTTTGTTTGACCTGTTTATGCATTTTCAGTAATGCCCCAAGTACAAAGTGGCTACTTCCGTCATACTCTATTTATATAAGAAACTGCACTGTTGCTGAAGATGGTTTCTGAGGCTGTATTTAGAATGGTTTGTCTTATATAAATTGGTTTTAGCATTAATTATCACTAATGGTTTTGCAAACCTCCTTATTGAGCTCCAGTGTCAACAATAGTGTTCGCTTGCATAAAATTCGATTTTAGAATACAGAACGTACTATAAACTTCATTGCTCTTTATCATAACACATTACATTCCTCCTATACTGCATGGCTACTTTTCTTATTCAATATATGCCAGATAAAGCTGAAAAAGTACTTTCTAGCCTACCAAAGCAGTACTTTGAACCCCTAGCCCACCTTTAAGTGCTTTGACTTACATCTCTGAAGTGTGATCAGAGAAATAGAAAACACTATCTGGGAAGTGCCTTTGGTTTGCAAAATTCTCTAAAACCCAACCAGTGAATAAGGCTGATTCTCTGATTACTGTGTTGATCAGGTACTCTTGTGCTGCACTGGATTTTGACATGCTGTCTGAAAATGAATTAAAATGAGAAAGGCAAACCCACGGTTCAAATGTTTTTATTTATTTATTTATCTATTTATTCTTTCTTTTAGTACAAAGAACTTTTAGTACAAAGGGCAATGAGGCTGGTTAAGTGTCTGGAGCACTAGTCCTATGAGGAGCGGCTGAGGGAGCTGGGGTTGTTTAGCCTGGAGAAGAGGAGGCTCAGGGGAGACCTTATCACTCTCTACAACCACCTGAAAGGAGGCTGTGGCCAGGTGGGGGTCGGTCTCTTCTCCCAGGCAACTAGCAATAGGACAAGAGGACACAGTCTTAAGCTGCACCAGGGGAGGTTTGGGTGGAATATTAGGAAGAACTTCTTCACAGGAGTGATTAGGCATTGGAATGGGTTGCCCAGGGAGATGGTTGAGTCACCATCCCTGGAGGTGTTTAAGAAAAGCCTGGATGTGGCACTTACTTAGTGCCATGGTCTAGTTGACAGGGTGGTGTCAGGTCATAGGTTGGACTCAATGATCTCAGAGGTCTTTTCCAATCTAGTTGATTCTGTGATTCTGTGATTCTGGAATTATAACAACCTCCAGAATTCCCTGTTCAACATATTTACTGTTCACACAAGCATGTATTTTGATATTATTGTTTATATTAAGAAGTGAAATCCCTGACTGTTCCCTTAGTCTTTCTTTCAATTTGGTTAGTAGGTGCAAAACATAATTTTCTGATCAAACGTTTGATATTTAAGACCTTTACATTAAAAAATATATTACAGATGCTTGTCATTATTTTCTTTTACTCAACCTTCATTTTCTTTTTCTTTCCTTCTCTTTCGTTTTACCCCACAAAGTTAGCCTCACAAAAGTGATCTTCAAAAACAGACTTTAGTATTTCTTACAGTCAGATAATTTTACTGCAAGGAGAAAACAATGTGTCATAAACTAAACTTTTCATTTATTATGCCCTGAAGCATAGCATCTCACTTCCTTGACTAAAATAAATCATTAACACCTTGAGTTCATAAATAACATGAATAACATCCTTTTTGAGAGCATTTTTGATGTAGTCCAGTCAGGCTGAATTTAAAACATTCCTATAGCTCTAAAAATATACATGCTCATGGTTTCTCTTGTTACAGATTGGTTATTACACTTGATACTAAAGTCTACACACTAGCAGCTTCAACATGGATTTTCTAACACATTTGTTTATCTTTGGCTCAGATTTAGACACAATAACACTGCTTAATAACTGCCTAGTTGTGCTTGCTGTCTAAAATACATAGAGTATTTTCTGTTCTGTGCTATGATAACCCAAAAAATAAATAGTAGAAACATTGATTAACTCTGTTGGTGATGGGCTGAGACTGTGCAATTCAATGAACTCTTCATGAATATGCTTCTCTACATTTTGGAGGCTTAAATCCATTTTCTACTTTACTATTGTTTCATCCAGCTTTATTGTATACCTATTTCTGGAAATAGGTATACAATATATCCTTCAGCATCCTGATAGCAGTAATTTCCATTATTTCATTTTTCTATTATTGCATTTTGAAAAGAAAAATCAGACAAAACTGAAACCATTTTTTTTCTGCTTGCAAACAGCATGGATGAATACAGGTAGAAGAAAACTCTTCTTAAAAGAGTTTTTGACTTGCTTAATGTAATATCTTCACAGTGTGAGTCTTTGACTGGCACTAGATAACAGATAACAGGTATTACATAGTATTTCCATTAGGATATTTCCGTTTTTCTTCTAAGAGCACTGAAAACTTTCTGATCTTCTGGGGGAAAAAAAAAAAAAAAAGCTTTGGTCACAGGAAGAATCTTGGGACCTTTCAAATTCACTGCCCATTAAAAAAATTCAGTGAGTACGAAAGCTTTAACTGGGTATTTAGTCAAAGGGATAGGTCATGTTTGAACGGTACAATGTACAGCCATATCAATAACATTTAGAGTCACTAGCTTGAGAATAATGGGTGATGAAAGTGAATCGGTCACTCCTGAGTGAGAATGGTTTGCAAGTTGTTCCATTGGCAAA
Organism: Chauna torquata; assembly: GCA_013399475.1. Classification (NCBI taxonomy): domain Eukaryota; kingdom Metazoa; phylum Chordata; class Aves; order Anseriformes; family Anhimidae; genus Chauna; species Chauna torquata. The sequence continues at coordinate 104,040 of VXAL01006687.1, read as the reverse complement.
GGAAATGATGAAGCCTACTGTCATAAATTTATTTCCTACATCCCTGCCCCTTCACAGTTAGTATACCTAGTGAAACACAGAATTGCTAATAGCCAGCAATTAGCACTGCGAGTTAAATGACCTGGGTTCCCTTTCTGCATCCCCTCTAGGACAAGGTGCAGCCTATGGCATGCCTGATTTTGTACTCTGCACCCATTCATTGGCTGGATAGGAAGCACAGACCAAAGAGCCAGGTTAACAGGGAAAATCCATCATCCTTATTAGGAAATCTAGCTGGAAGACAAGTGAGTGAATGGAGTAAAAAGAAGGACTTATAGATTGAGTTGCTTGTGGGCTCTTGATTTCTGAAAGTGCAGTGGTCAGCCGACATTTCTATGGCACACATCTTTTTGTCTAGCATGGCTTTATCCTCATATCACCCTTGTGGAAGAAAGAAAGGTGGTAGCCACAAACACAAAGAAGTTCTTGTTCCAATTGGTTTGGGCCAGCAGGAGCAACGGTGTAGATGAAACCACTCCTGTCCAGCAGATGATGGTACATGCAGTCTTGAGGAATCTAGCAGATTCCTTGATCAATTTCTCATTGATCATTCAGGGGTAAAATGAACCTCAATACGTAACTGTTGCCAACTCTCTGTGTTCCAGTAACCTCTGAAGGTATGTCTCAAAGCTTCCCAGTTTCCGGGTTCAGATACCTGCCATTTTTTGTCTGAGCTGTTCATGAGGGGCAGATCTAGGTGTGCATGTTACCCCTGATGCAGCCTGATTCTGCAAGGGAAACCTGCCCACATTGTGAAGAAGACTGTGCATTCCAGCAAGTCCCCTAGACTGCATGACTATGACACCAAGACACCACATGGCAAACATTTACCTGGCGTTTAGATATGACTTGATGTACTGCACGCTGTAGCATGGTTTTCCCATCAGTCAATCTTTTTTAGGCAGCAGTTGTTGCATTAATTCAAGTTATGTCATGTCTGAGGGCACAGTTGTCTGAACTTGTCAGAACCATTGCTTTTATGTACCTTACTGGGCAATTATCTCACTGACATTCATGTCCCTCCTTTCTGGAATCTGGAGAAGGACTGTGAAATGGGTTCACCCACATTGCTAAGAAAATGACAGTTAGCTCAGGCACTGAACTCCTGATTGTCCACACAGCTTAACTGCTAGCTCAATTCCTGTCTGGTTTTGTGTCATTTCAAAGTATCACAGAATCAGAGAGTGGTTAAGGTTGAAAGGGAGCTCTTGAGATCTTCTAGTCTGTCCGCTCTGTTCAAGCAGCATCACCTAGAGCAGGTAACCTAGGACAGTGTCCAGTCAGGTTTTGAATATCTCCAAGGACGGAGATTCCACAAACTTTCTGGGCAACATGAGCCAGCGTTTGGCCAGTTTTACAGTAAAAAAAAAAAAAAATTGGTACTTTGCTTTCAGATGGAGCTTCATGTGTTTAAACTTGTGCTCATTGCCTCTTGTCCAGTCACTGCGCATTATTGAGAAGAGTCTGGCTGCCTCTTCTTTATCGATATATCAAAGTTTATTTTTATATATATTGATGATTCCCTCTGAGCCTTCTCTTCTCCAGGCTGAACATTCCCTGCTCTCTCAGCCTTTCCTCACTGGAGAGGTGCTCCAGTCCTTTGATCATCTTCATGGCCCTACATTGGACTCTCTACAGTATGTCCATATCCATCTTGTACTGGGTAGCCCAGAGCTGGACACAGTACTGCAGATGCAGCCGCACCAGTGCTGAGTAGAGAGGAAGGATCACCTCTCTTGACCCAGTGGCAGCACTCTTTCTAATGCAGCCCAGGAGACTGTCTGCCTCTTTGCTGCAAGAGCACGTTGCTAGCTCATTGTCAACTTTGCGTCCACCAGTAACCTGAGGTTCTCAGCAAAGATGCTTTCCAGCCAGTTGGCTCTCAGACTATTGAGGTTATTCATCTCCAGATGTAGGACTTTACATTTCCCTTTATTGAACTTCATGAGATACTTTTCTGTCCAGTTCTCCAGCCTGTCAATGTGCCTAAGTGGCAGCATACCCATTTGGTGTATCAGCCACTCATCCCAGTTTGTTGCTGTTGTTATTGTTTTTTGTTTGTTTGTTTGTTTTTCATCTGCAAACTCTCTGAGGGTTCAATCTGCCCCAGCATCAGGTCATTAATGAAAAGATTGTATTGGCCCCACTATTGACCCCTGGGGTACATCATTTGTGACTTGTGTCCATCTGGACTTTGTGCCACTGATCACAATCCTCTGACCCTGACTATTCAGTCAGTTTTCAATCCACCTCACTGTCCACTTATTTGACCTGTACTTTGTCAGCCTGTCTACGAGAATGTTATACGATATGATGTGAAAGCCTTACAGAAGTCAAAGCAAAAAATATCCACTACTAGCTCTACTACAGTCCATCCTCCTATGTGGTTTGGGTTATAGTTCACTCCAGAGCTCATTTCTGAATGGTATTACAGATGAGACTGTACAATGTCTAGCATCCTCTGGCTCTCTACAAACATCTCATATTATTCCATCTGTTTTTGCACCCAAAGAAACACCCACATGCCCTCATACCACATCACAGGCCATGCACCACATACCCTTGAATTCATTCTGTAAGAAAACCACTTTGGTGACTTTGAGAATGCCTCAGTCTTTAGACACTTCAGACTGAGATAAACACACAAAATAGTCATCATGACTCAGGGCTGAAGGATTACTACACTGGGCAGAGAAGATCTAGGCCAACTTCTACATGGGAGCCATGCTGCTTGAAGGGACACATGGTGAGCACCAAGGAAGCAACAAAGTCTTTGCCATGTGGCTTAAAAGCCAGGTATCTGTTTCTGTTTGTCTTTGTTGTTGGTGGAGGTTTTGCGTGTGTGTGTGTGTGTGTGTGTGTGTGTCTAGCACCAGAGGCATAGCCAATTATTTTCTGCAGGGCTGCCTCTAACTGTTTTTTATTGGAGGTTAGGAAAAGATTTTCTTTTTTTCTGTTTTTGTCATTATCTGATTGATAGGTGTATGCTCTGACTACAAAATCTAGTCTACTCCAGTTTTGTTCAGTAATATATATTGTGCCATCAACATTTTTAAGGTACTCAATTTTCAAATCTTACATATGTAACTGAAAAAATCCTCTCTGTATTCTTGAGAATATTTTCTGGGTCTCTTCCATGGCGGTTTCAGCTATCTGTGGCCTTCCTAGACAAAGTCATGAATATTTAACATAACACCATAAGCAAAATTATTCATCTTTTTGAGCATTTAGGTTTTGGTAGGCCATGCATAAACAGTTTTGCTTTTCTTTCTGTCCGAGAACTACACTGTTCATGCCCTATGGAGGCAGCTATGGACAAGTTAGGAGTGAGGATCCTACACTAAATTTTGATCCTGTTCAATAATCTGTTTCATGTTTTGTATCTCATTCCCAGTTTTGCATTGTAATGGCTTCTCTCTCATATCTTTTCTTCATCTGTTCAGCCAAGCAGACCATGATGGTTCTGACCTTACTGTGGTCCAATTTCTTTCCCCAAAACATTATTCTTATTTGATGGATTTTTTTATCTTGTTTATTATGAAATGTTGATTCTGTTTATCAGAACATCTTTGGCTCCTTCTAAAACTGCGTGGATTCTTTGGTTATGGCCCTCAATTATCTGTACTTAGACAAAAACACTGTTTACGTTCACCTTAGTAGTCTCCTTACCATCAAAACATTTACTCACTTTCATTGAAAAAACTTGTTACCAAGTACAAGCTAGATGGTGGCTTATTTTTCCAAAAGAGAATGTTCAATAAAGAGAAACATGCTGCTGTGTATACAATGGTAAGAAAAATGTTTGATGTCAATGACATATCTCAAAAAATTTACTCTGTAGAGAGCATATTCTCTTTTTCCTACATTTATTGAATATTCTGTGTCTATACAAGTGAATATGTCTATAATTTCTCCTTACTGTGGTTCTTTTTTGTTTTCTCTACTTACTCTCTGATTTGTAGAGAATCTAATCTTCTTCTGATTTTGCATGAAGGGAACTTTCACAGTAGCTAGTGTAGAAGCTTAAGTTTATTCATATACTGTTGTGATTTTACTTTAACATCAAACTGATAAGAACTTTCTTTCATAGTGTAATGAATGGTGTTGCTTTCTAAATGCATTATTCACATTTATTGTGTATATTCCTGTAATGGCTATGAAACTAGCCCTGAAAGATGCCTGAGTTTAATCTGTTTTATATTTTCATCCTGGACTGTTATTACAGTACTATTGTCATTGTCTCTGACATCATATTAGCCTGTGTATCTGCCCACCTTAAAATTAATGATATTTCACTTGCTTTCATGATCTTCTGATGTTCTGCTATGACATAAGCAAATACTCCATTTAGGAAAGGCCATTTAAGCTAATGCTGCGGTTGCCATCTTAGCTGTCTAAGCAATGAATGTCCTGCTGCATTTGGATAGTTTTGCAAAATATGTGCTCCATTGCAAGCCTAGCTTTTCTCTTAAGTGCCAGGGATTTTCTTGGCTTATTAGTCAGGATGTGTTTCGCATGCTGTGTTTTTTTTTAACACAGGCAAACTCAAGGGGCTCATAAGTAACTTAGGGACATGTGATAAGTGGACATAGTCTTCTCCAGGATGGCTAAAGCTGAACTATGTTGATATAAACTACTTGCTGCATTTTTACCATGTGACACTCCTTGGGAACAATGCATTTAACTGTGTATATTTACCTGCCATATGAGCTGATGAAGGGTTGGCAGCTTTCAGGCTCAGCTCCCTGGCAATCTACTTCACAGCCTATTAGCAAGGCAAGTGAAATGACAGGAAACCAAACAGTCAGATTTTGGATGGAAACTTTTAGAATCAGTAGATTCTGAAACCTAACTGTGCTTCTAAACTTTGTCAGCCTCGTATCATTTCTGAGAAATATTTAACTTTTGAATAATCACCTCTCTTCATCCAAAAAAGCGCCATTGAAAGTCCAGAAGCTTTATTCATATGCATGGCTATAATTTCAAAGAGGTTTACACATAGATCAGGATATTTTCAGGCAAGTTTTTCTAGAAACATGGAGTAAAAGTCCGTTCTATCTCACAGAGATAGCAAGAGACTGTTGACATGAGATTAAAACAGACAAACTAAAAAGAAGATAAACAATCATGCAGTATTAGTTATCACGTTTAACTGTGGTCCCAGTCTACCAACCTACCAGGGAACTGCCTATCAGTTTGTTGACATATTTATAATTAATTCTTGACTTTTCTTTTTGAAGTGATATTTTCTTTTATAGTGGTGACCTAAATTAAAAAACACCACCAAAACAAGAAGAAGATTAAAAAGTTAAAAAGGGATGGGAAGTTAATTAAACTACAAATTAAATAATATCTTTGATTGGGCATGGAAGTATTTTAAAAGCTTGGCTGGTTGTTTTGCAAAAATGTCCTAATTTGATTATTTGAGGTTCTTTTAAAACTATTCTTACTTTCCCATTCTCTGTTTTTTTTTTTTTTTTTTTTTTTTTTTTGGGGGGGGGGGGTTTTTTTTTAAAAAATATTATTTTTNGGGGGGTATTCTTCTGAACAAAATTATGAATATTCATCCTGTTCTTTTCTGAGATGACTGTTATTTCTCTGCATATGTTCCAGTCCTAACCAGAAAAAGCTGAGATCACAACTTTCACTAGAAAAGTACTAGTACTTCAAAAGAGTAGTAAGAAGCCTTTTTTATTATTACTATTATATGAAGCCATTAAGACAGAATTGAAAGCCATTGAGACAAAATAAAATTATCCAGCAATTATGACCACTCCTTTTACTTATCTGATACTAGATTTTCTTAAGGATGCCTTCCCTTTTGGATCAATTGATTTTGATAACTCTGTCCATCGCATATCAGAAGCTTGTATTAATAGGTCCTGGAAATTGTTGACAAAGGGTATACCATTCAATTCCAATTCAAGCCACCAACATCTAAGCTCTTGTTGCTTCTCTTTCCAACCTGAAGAAAGGTTTCTGTACTTAAAGGTTTGTCTAATTCTTCCACCCACATCAGCTGATCAAACAAAAGATAACTACCTTTGTCTGTAAATATTGTCCTACCTGTTTTTTTTTTTTTTTTTTTTTTTTTATTTTT
>VXAL01006687.1:68190-96386 GCA_013399475.1 Chauna torquata | reverse complement strand
CATCAAGCGGTGGGAAGCGTTTGACTGTCTGGCTCCATCTCATCTGGGATCAAAAGAAAAACATGGAAAAACCTCAAAGACCCTTGAAAAGAGAGGGGACTTGGTTGAATCAGGACAGTGCCCAGACTATGTCAGTGAAAAAAACGCTGGTGGGCTCCCTCCTCCCACATTAAAGGAAGGAATAGGTCACGTCTTTTGACTCAGAAATTGGGAATAAAACAGGTCTTCCTTTTGACAGGGTGAAGGAAACTTGCTAAATACATGCGGATAACATAATCTGAAAAATAATTTTCCTAGTATTGCATTCCTTTTGGCAAAAAAAACCAAATGCTTTTCTTTCCATTACAAATACTTTCCTTATTACTGCAGAAGATATTCAGGCTCCAGGAACAGGGCTCTTATAATGGCCAAGACCAGTTGTATCTGTCTCTGATTCATAGCTAAAAGGATGATAAAATGTAGGCCGTCATATTTTGGACACTCCTCTAACAATGGGCTGAATGGAACCTGTCACTTATGAGAGTGCATTCCTAAATGGTTGGTAGTGTCTTACAAGTATGTCATCCTGTGCATTGTAGTAAGAAGACCATGTAGAACACACTCAGACAGAATATTTACTTTTCCCTCAAGACACTCCTCTGAACACAAATATTGTGGTCATCTGCTCCACTTGCTCAGCATGCAGAACATTTACTGCTGTCCCATAAATGTCTGCACACCATGTACTCACTGGCAACACCAGAGCTAAGGATCATGAAAACATATGAGCAAGAAGAAAATTACCCACATTGTCAGGAAGCTATTAGATTCTGTTTAGACCTGTAATATCTATCACGGGAACATATCACAGGTGTTATAGTTTTCAAGCGTTCAGGATTTGCTGATAAAATAATAATAATAAAAAAAGCAAACCTGACACAGAAAAAGTCCTACAGTGTATTTGCAAAAGAAAGTCTCATCCTGGTGAAGGTATCATAAATGTCATTATTAATGTTCATGACAGGGTTGAAGAGTGTGAAACTAGGTGCAGAACAGGCTCTTTATTGTTTTTTTTACAGTCTGAAGCCATACGTTTATTTATTTGCCTATTTTAGTTTCTTAATATTATTAGTAGAAGGTACAAGAGTATGAGCTAAGAAATGGTTTAGTGATCGCTGAAGTAGTCAGTTTACTGACTGAATTTTCTTATGCCGTATTATGTTTCAGTGTTGATACTTCCAATACCTCATATGTGCACGTGATAGAAGAGATCTGCAAACAATGACCAACCAGCAACTTTCAAATAATTGAGAATGTTTAATCTTAATGAGAAAAGACTGAAACCATGTATTGTCTTCCCGAATAATTAAATGGTAGCTCCAAAGAGGAAAGAAAGTTATTCCCTCATGATTCCACTGGCTTAGGGAAAAAAAATACCTGCCTAACATTGCTGTAGGGTATATTTAGGTTAGATTTGAAGAAAACCAACTATGGTTAGCAATTGAATTAGCAGCCAATGGATCTCTGTCCCTAAAGATTTTTGAGAACTGGACAGATAAATGTCTGTTAGGAGCACAAGAAGTAGAAGATGTTATCAGGCTTCCTCTGACCCAGTTTTCTAAGGCTACATCTGTACTGTTAAGCCTGCCTAAGATCATTTTCTCACGTGATGCCAGCTAGTAAAGAGTAGTGTATATCTTTATACTTTGCCACCCAAAACAAGGTTGCCAACTCCACCCTACTCAGAAGGGACATTTACCTGTGACAACTGCCGAATCATGCCCAGAAATTGTGTGGGAGGCTGCTAAATGACATCAGATATAGTTTTGTGGAGATCATTCTAGCACTTGAACAGTGCAGATGATCAAAATTGTTCAGGAACATTCCCTGGCCCTGCTTTATTTACTAGTATAGATTTAACCTATAATTCTGTGGCCATGTCTGTCCATACAATTAACAGAACTGTTCCCAAACCAAAAAATGAAATAAAGCTCAGTGTTCTCTACTCCTGAAAACAATCTTTTGCTACTTATACTAACTAATGAAGATTCTCTGTAGATCTAATATTTAGACTTCTATTCTTTTTTCTCAGTAGAGGGCATCCTTAGTACAGTCACTTCAGTAGTCTGTATCCATACAGCAAGGAGTGGGAGCAAACTTCATATTGCCTCCAAAATAGACTAAACTGAGTAAATACTTGGTACATGTGCATATTTATGAAAAACACTAGGTCTTATGGATCAATTTGGGCCAGAATTCACTTGAACAGGCTTTCTCCTCTTCTCCATAATAGGCAAAGAAGGTGAAATAGGGATTGGATGACTAGAAAACATTTGTGAAAGTTTCATGCTTAGCCTTTTTTTTTTTTTTTTGAGTAAAGAAAAAAGAGCCAGTATGAGCATAGAGTTAAAATTGCGTATTTAAGTCCTTTTCAGAAGGAGGAGGGGAGATTTCTCCATTTACTTTAATTAAAGTTCTCCACAAGGTCTTTTTTCCCCTTAGGTTTAGGAGCTTGGCAGGCTTTATGTTTTTCAAAAAAATTCAGCTTGCTCACTAGGCAAATTTTCCCATGCTTTCAAAGCTTACTGTTTAGGCAATCAAATGTTAATCCGACCACAGTCTAGCTTTTGCTTTCTTCCCAACAGCTTGATATCTATTGCTGTTAATGTTATACCCTCAGATGTAGGGTAGACAGTGATGTCGCTGTCCAGCACATAAGTGGTAACGAACTGCAGCACAAATCAGTTGATAACATGCATGTGTTCCTCACCCCCAGAGCATGTGCATGGGTGCGCCAGCTGCAAATGATTTATTCTACGTACCAAAGCTATACTAAATCAAGCCAAACAATATTGCTTTTTTTAATAAGAGTGAAGTATTTCCCACGAAGCTGGTAACTTCTATCTATTAGCTTATAATCTATATAACCCAAATGTTTTGCTTTATAACACTGTGCCAGTGGTTAGGTATCAAAAAAACTGAAGATAATCTCTAGAGGACTGTGTTAACTCAATAACTCGGAGAGTAAGCATGTAACTGAAATGAAGAAGGCACTTCTAAGAAAAGAGAGAGCATAAAAGTGAAAGTCAATATAGCTAAGAGATCTCTGCCTTTGAAAAGAGGTTTTCACTGAGTCTGATCTGCAAAGAGTTACCATTATAAATATACTGAAAAGCAGACCAATATAAAACCTGGATTACAGCACTTAAATCTACCTGATCTGTATTGTTCATCATCAGTAGCTTTTACTGATACATTTAATGTTCATCTAGGATTCTGGTTATATCTGGCAATAGGGAAAAAAAAATGGAGAAAGTTTTAAAAAATGCATTGTTCCATCTTTTTCCAGCATCTTCATTATAAAGGAGGTTTGCAATGAAACATGATAAAAAGTGTAACATTTATTTGTTAGAAGCTAAATTTAAATGACACTAATTTAGCTATGATTGGTTTTGATGATAAACTGGAAACAGCATACAATGATCACTACCACATGTATTTAGACTTGGGTTGGCTAGACTTGTATTCTCCCAGGGAAACTGGATTCCATTTTTTTAAATTTATATCTCACTGAGAAATTTCCAACTTAGTTTCCAACCTATTTATTCACAAGAATTCTTAGGGTTTCCACTAACTGTTGCAGATGTTCTTTGCTAGCCTGGGTTCTGCAATCTTGGAACAAACCCTTGGGAGAGAAAAGTCCTATTTTACAGAATCAGGCTTTTTTTCACACTCAAGTCAAAAGGACTATCTGTATCATGTTGCAAACAACAGCAAGATATCTGAACAGATAGATTCCTTTTCATTACATGGATAAATGTACTCATACACATATATATACACATTGACAGACACACAGGCACATGCACACATATGCATGAACTCTTTGGGAGTAAATCTGAGAAAAAGAGTGAAGGAGGGGTAAGGTTAGAAAAAGTTAATGGGAGAAAAATAACCCCCTCAGGCTTAACTCTGCTCCTGTCAAAGAGTAATAAAGGTTTTTTTTTTTGTTTTGTTTTGTCTTGTTTTTCCCCCAATAAAAACAGATGGCTGAGGCCTGATCCTGTTCTCGGAAAACTTATTGTAAAACCTAGAGCTGGAAGTTGAGCAAAAAGGGGTACTTGTTGATGCTTGCCCAGAGAGAGAAGCTTGAAAGTTGAGGGCCTAAAACAGTAGTGTGACATTAATGTCAGAAAGTTTGGACTTTTCTTCTTTATTTACAAAAAAGCATCCATGTCTTTTTAGGTGCAGAATTTAGATGGGTGCAGTGGTAACAAAAGACCAAGTTTCTCAGAGATTCTTAAGAGCTGCCAGATAAAATTAGGGTTTCATGAAAGGCTGAGAGAGTGCAGATGCTCATAAATAACGATGCTGTCCTCTTTCCTTCAACAGCACTGCAGTGGGGCTCTTCTGGCAGCAGGCACTATGTTAACGCTTTTAATATGCTTTAAAAATGAGTTTTATTTTTTAATGAAACAGTCCTGCATGTTTTGAAAGAGAATTTTTTTTTTTTTTAACCTGAAAATCCAAAGTTATTTTTGTTAAAACTATATAGCCCTCTCTCCTTCCTCTTCCATAATGTGGAATTTCTCCTTGGAAATAAATAATGAACTGCATAAAACCCATAGCCATGAACCTCCCTCGAGTCACTATGCGTCCCAGAGGTGCATCTCTGGATGTCACTTGTACCCCAGGTTCCACCTGACTTGGTGGCGGGGCTGAGGGGCGGCAGAGGAAGGTGGGTCACAGTTTGTTTATTACTTGTTATAATTACAGTAGAGGCTATGCTGTGTTGCTCCTGCTCTGTTCCAGTGGTCAACAGAAAGGTGGAAAAGAAGAAAGATGATGTCGTGTCTTCTCTAATCCTTCCTTCCAGCCCAGAAATAATCCAATTTTATTTTCTTTCAAATAAATATGCAACTCTCATTTAATTTTAAAAAATTACAAAATAAGTATCATTAACAGGCTGCAAAACTAACTACTATTTGGTATTATTTTGTGTCCCAGAAAACAGGTGTTTGCACTGGCCTAGGCATTGTCACTTCAGTCAGTGTAAATGAGAGTAGGGGAAATGCTTCTTCAGGTTTGTTACTTATTCCTCGTGTGTGAGAAAAAATCCTATTCCACTAACCTTTTTTTTTTTTTTTAAAAAAAAAAAAAAACAGCTACAAAGAATGCAAGTGCAAATCATACACACACACAAAAATAAAAAAAATAAAATCACAAGCCCAAAGCACATAATATTTGTCTGAAATTACCCTTCTATTTGAAACCAAGAAAACCAAACAATTGAAGCAACAATAGACAGCTTTCCCTTACTCTGGAATGCTGGCATCCTCTATGCACTTTGGTTTTGTTTCAGCAGGAAATCCACCTTCTAGCCATTCAGCCCCAGAAGCTCCTTGGAACAGGTGGTCTCTAAGCTCCAGGGGAAACCAGCAGGCTGAAAGGGAAAGTTCCCAACTGCCTCCTAACATAGCCCGAGAAAATACTTCATTATTTGTGTTTCTTTATTGAAATACAGTCTCTTTTACAGCTGAGGCGATACAGACAGCTGTTCCATTTATTTCAAATGCTCCCTGTTTCTGGGGTAATCATTTAGAGCTGGTAGCTAAACCTCTGAGCAGAGTCTGCTTGACTCCTTAAATAAGGGCGAAAATCCAGAGTCTGGAGACTAACAGGAACATTTCTGCTAGTTCTGGCTAATTACTTTAATTTTTCTTATTCTTCTTTTCTTTATCTTATAGCCAGACTGTCTTCTTGCAAGAACTGAGGAAAAATAATAAAACAATTTGTAAAAGCCTGCTTCAAAACTAAATCTTAATGTGCAATATAATCTCTCCTTGGGTAAGGAGTTTGTTTTTCCTCTTGACCATAGTGCTGCCATTTCAGTGACTCCAGAATTTGTGAGTCACATCTTGATCTGTAAAGGAGCTAGGGCACATGCATCATCTTATGTTGCATTTGCCTTTCCCATTGCTACTGTCAGCAAGTGCTGCCAATTTCATTAGCAGGGCTAACAGTTCTAGTTTAGTTCTGGTTTATATTGGCTTCAATGAAACCAAACATAGTAACCCTTCACTTTAGGTGGCACCAGTAGAACTAGATTTGTCATGCCACAGAATAGCCAAAAGAACAAACAGTTATTTCTGGGAAACAGACTTATTTACATGTTATATTCTTGTTAAAGCTATATTATCACAGCTGTCTATACTTAACCAGCTTAGACAAGAACTCTGGATAAGGGTTATAAAAGAGGTAGGGGGAAGTGATGGGAAAGGGGAAAAAATAAAGTGAAGTACTGGAAATAACAGAGAAAACCAACAATTGATACCTTCTGAAACACAAGACTGAGGCAAAGGAATTCTGAAGAGAAAAGCATTGGTAGCACAGAAGAAGAAATAGAATGTGGTCAAATTCAGGCCCTCTACATTTCCAAAAAAAAAAAAAAGTCGGAGAATGATAAGCATTATAAATAGATGTATTCTGACCAGTTCAGGTGTATGTGGACCCTGTTCTTTGCAAACAGCCAAAGCTGGCTCTTGACATCTACAAAAACTGCAGTTGAGCCCCTCACTTGTTTTTTCACTCAAATTTCTGGGACTTCTGTTCCTATTATATCTTGGTAGTAATTATGCATTGCATACATATTCATGTACTAATGTAGATTATTTTGTCAGGACAAGAAATGGAAAGTATCAGCAGAACCTTTTGCAACACTTTCAAAGGAAAGGGACAGGAGTGCCAAGTTCTAGAGAACACCTGTGTGATGCTAATCAATATATTAGTCCCTAAAAGGAAGAAAGCAAGGGATTGAGCCATCCACTTAAGACATCAGAGAAATATTGAAAGCCGCTGGGCTTTGCTAATCTCAGAAGACACTGCAAAAATTGTAATTTTGACTTGTGAGATAGGGGTTATGGGGAAGGCTAAAACATTTAAAGATTGATAAATAAGCATATATGTTTTAAAAATTTGCCTGAAATAAGCCCAAATTGCAGCCTGTACTGAATTCATAAATCTGCAGTGCAAACTGAAGAAGTGATAAGGGGAAATTATGCTTTTCATTCATTGGCAAACTGGCAGAAGAAAAGATTAATCACTATCATTTTCTTCAGTAATTTCAAGGGGTGTGGAGAAGGCTCTCAGAACAATTCAAATATCTGAATTGCAGATACCAAATGAAAGGAGACAATTGCAGCTGATTTCTGTGAACTATTGCCCAATGGCAAAATATATTTTCTTTCTGAGAAACGCATATTCCAGATATCCGCTGCTGGCATTTTGTCATCTACTTCATCGGATGCTATGCTTCCTGTTTTGGATCATATACTGAGCACATGTGGTAACTAACTTCTATCAAATCTGACAGCAGACCACTGTTTGATAGACTAGTTTCTGAAAAATGTGTGGAACTTTTTGGATTTAAACACAAGGAAGTTCAAACCCAGTTGGCCATTCTTCGGTGGGTTTTATGCAAAACAACTCTGGTTGAAGATTATTAATAGCATTCTCTAAGAAATACCTCTAAATCAATTTTGAGACATTACAAGTCCATAGCTTGTCTTGCTATAGGGAAATTGTCTGGAAACTTTAATTTTTCAAAGGCAAGTAAAGATGACTTTTCCAGATATCAAGCAGATGAAGCCTGACTGTGACATCTCCAGAAATGTTCAGGCCATGGCTGCCAATTTTAAAGCCAAGAAATACTCTATAAAAGACGGGTGACAAAAACTGTCTTTGGAGACTTTGGGTTCAACAGCTGGCTGAGAGAATACGAATCCCAAAAAGATATGACTTTATTTCTACACAGTTTCCAGGCATCAGAAGAAAGCCCAATGGAATTTAAAGAGAATATTCACCTTTCAATCAACTCATCAATTTCTAAAGCAGAGATGTAATCCTGTGTTGAATTTTTTTGTAAGGCTTACAGACTTTCTGAAATGACCTAATTCTAAACTAATGTCTACAGAACATTTCTTTATGTCTGTATTGGCTTCATCTCTATTATGTTCTATGGGATCTTTCCATGTGGATGAGGAAAAGTTTTTTACCACCTGAAACAAGTGAAAGCTGCCCATTCAAAAGCCATGAGTTAAGGGTGTATCTGTATGGCACATTTCAGTGTCACGCAGAGATACTGGAAGCAGCCCTTACAGCTATATTAACACAGAACCCCACCCAGGCTCATATCATTTGCTTCCTAGGTGAGCTTATTAGCCTATGACAGATTGTACTGATACGAAGAGTTTCTTAAAAAAAACTCTTCTAAATAGAAGACTATCAGAATTTTTCTCGGCCTTTTTGGGGCATTGCATCCTGTCAGGCACACTCACCAAAAGTGTCTGGAAGGAAGAAAACACTTATTTGCGTGAGAGATGACTCATCCAATGTAAGCTAAATTCACTTCATCCCCTATGGAAGGTGTAAACAAATGGGAATGCCAAATGCAATTATTTGATCCTGATCTTAGACATTCTCTTCCAAGAAATAAGCACACTAGTGTGCAGTGAGGAGGAAAAAAGTGTTTCTAGTGTGGTTGAATAGGTCAGCCACAGGCCTAGTGATCTGATCTAAGGCACTTGGGCTGAAGTTTTCAAATGCCTCTGCCTTCCCACTTGTGCACTTTAACACAGTGAGAACTAGTTCTTCCAAAGTATGTATGAATCTGACCCCAGACTATATCTGAGATTTTTAAATACAGGTTTAGAGCTTCCTAGAATGTTATGTACCATAATTCACATCATTCTGTGGTGATTTTTATTATTCTGAGGGCAATCTCCACATATGATAGCATATGATTTCCAGCAATAATAAACAATTTTTATTTTTATTTTTATTTTTTTTTCTGCAAATGGTTGGCTGTTTTATCTGCACTATGATAACTGTAATTTCAATTTAAAAATACATCCCCTTTGCAAGAGCCAGGAATTTCATTTCCCATGTGTCTGGATTCCTTTGCGTTATCCTAACACACACACACACACACACAGTTGTAAAGCTAAACTTTGACAATGAAATTAGTGTCATGGATAAAAAAAATAACAGCTTTAGCCTTTAGGTGCACCTGTTTACAGCAACTAGGCAGACTCAGTCAGGGTGTGTATGTGTGTCAGTTTGCCACTGCAGCTGTTCTGTTACCATAAAAAACATAGTATTTATAAAGTTTAAGCCTTTCTGAACTCCATAATTTCGGCTTACAAAAGGAGGTTGTAATGCTATGTCTGGACTGTGATAATTGTTTAGATAAAGCTCCAGCATGTGACTCCTAATGACAGCATTAAGTCTATTGGAAGGAACTATATCAAAATATATGCAGTAAAACAGACAGCAAACATGAACCATGAAAAATTAATGATTAACTACTCAATGCATGCTTCACTGGGAACAGCACTGCCATTGAAGGAGTCTGCAAGCTCTGCGGAAGAAGTTAACTCACAAACTGGAGTTACACAGCAAGGTAAAAACCTGAAATGCGGTGCTTAAACTTTGTGTGTGTGTGTTTCAGTGCAAAAAAAGTTAACAATTGTAAATAAATATCAGGTCTCGTCCAAGTCCCCAGTCCTGCAACTGATTCTATTTGGGCAGGACATCTGTGTATCTTCACAGACTCCCCTGCCATTGAGTTTAATGTCTGAGGGATGTCCACATGTATTCAGCTAAGGTGTATGAGTTCCAGTTACAACCACCAAGCAATCTCTTAGTATATTACATCTTAGTTATTCTTTAAAGACTGCTTATTTGTTGTTTTTTTTTTTTTATTTTATTTTTATTTTTCTCAATAGAAAGTTGTGTGGGATTGCACTCTTTAATCTTTGTGTATTCTGTAATTTCAGAAATTTCAGAAATTTCGGAAACCTATAACATTTGAGAGCTGACTTTGGAAGTGCTGCCTAGTAAATGACTTCTGTGTTAACATATATGGCTTCAAACTAACATCATGAGAGAACTAGCTGGAAACCCTGGAGAACCCAATGCCACAGCTGCTGACAGGCTGTGAGGATGACTTCCATCTTCCTCAGTTCTAGGCAGTGAGGAACTGCTGCCTTGCAACTGCCCTCTTATTTCTATGTGAGGTCCGAGTGCTGGCTCCTGCTGCCCTGGGAACTCAGTGGGAGCCAGAAAAAGTGGGCAGGAGCCCCTGCCTCTCCCAAACACTAAATCCTTCCATCCACTGGTGTGTTGTAGGTCACCACTGTCCACTTCAGCAGCTTGTTAAGTGGCTGGAAAGGGACCTGGTGGTACTGGTCGATAGCTGGCTGAATATGAAACAGCAGTGTGCCCAGGTAGCCAAGAAGGCCAACAGCATCCTGGTTTGTATCAGAAATAGTGCGGCCAGCAGGACTAAGGAAGTGATTGTCTCCCTGTACTTGGCTCTGGTGAGGCCACACCTCAAACACTGTATTCGGTTTGGGGCCCCTCACTACAAGAAGGACGTGGAGGTGCTGGAGCATGTTAAAAGAAGGGCAATGAAGATGGTGAAGGGTCTGGAGAAAAAGTCTTATGAGGAGCAGCTGAGGGAGGTGGGGTTGTTTAGCCTGGAGAAAAGGAGGCTCAGGGGAGACCTTATCACTTTACACAATTACCTTAAAGGAGGCTGTACCGAGGTGGGAATTGGTCTCTTCTCCCAAGCACCAACTGATAATACTGAAGGAAGTGGCCTCAAGTTACGCTAAAGGAGGTTTAGGTTGGATATTAGAAAAAATTTGCTCACTGAAAGGGTTGTGAAATATTGGAACAGGCTGCCCAGGGAAGTTGTTGAGTCACCATCTCTGGAGGTCTTCAAAAAACGTTTAGATTCAGAGCTTAGTGACATGATTTAATGGTTTAATGGTGGACTTGGCAGTGCTAGGTTAAAGGCTGGACTGGATGACCTTGGAGGTCTTTTCCAGCCTAAATGATTCTATGATTCTATGATTCCATGATTGTGAGCTAACCTGCTCTACCACTGTGCAGGGTAGTGGTGTGCTGAGAACCCACCTGGTCTCTGAGGCCCCAGGTGTGCACTTCTCTGCAGGCAAGCTGCAGCTGAAATCTTGACCTGCCTCCCTGCCCTGAATGCCAGGGATGCACCAGTAAGAAGTGCTACTGCACGAAACCCCTTTTGTAATCAGTGGAGGAAAGCAGAAGACCTCAAAGGTCAATTCAGCCTATCCTAGATTAAAATTGCATAACTGTAGAAAACTGCATTGGCAGCATGAAATGATAAGGCTCCAGCTTTAGGGCTTGCTGGAAGCGTGCGACTGTTTACCTAAGTCAAGAACTGAGCAGAGAAATCATGTTTATGCCAATACAGTTCTATTTATGGCACTTGTATTTATCTTGCAATCTTGAATGGGCCTAATGAAAATGAAGATGAGCTCCAGCATAATGAGGAAAGTAGGTTATGATGTTCTCTTCTCAAAACTACAAAAAATTTTCAGAGTGAATCAAGAAGTACTTAATGGTGTTGGTTAGCGTTTTGGGCCAGACTGGTGCGACTATTGATTACTCCACCTCCTAGCACTCTATCCCACCACTTTATAGCCAGTACAGTACAAGCTGATTCCATTTATACACTTTCAATGGCTTTTAAGTGTGTTTTCTGCTGCTAGATCAGTGGGAATTTGAAGGATACTGAGTCTGTTACGTTTTACGACAAGTAAGAACACCTTAACTTTCTGTGGTGGGCTGACCTTGGCTGGCTGTTAGATGCCCATCCAGCTGCCCTCTCACTCCTCCTCCTCAAAAGGATGGGGAGAGATAATAGGATGGAAAAGCTCACGAGTTGAGATAAAGACAGGGCAATCACTTACCAGTTACTGTCACAGGCCAAACGGCCTCAACTAGGGAAAATTAATTTATTGACAGTTACAATAGAATAGGATGTTGAGAAACAAAGACAAAAACTAATACACCTTCTGCCATCCCTACCTTCTTCTTCTCAGGCTCAAATTCACCCCTTTGTTCCCAACTCCTCTACCTCCTCCCCCTGTCAAGCAGTGCAGCTCCTGTCTGCCAATCCTTCCTCCCCACGTTTTTCCCCTGCTACAGCACAAATCCTCTCCACGGACTGCAGTTCTCCATCAGGAGATCCTGCTCTGGGGTTACGCAGAGCAATACCTGCTCCACTGTGGTCCTCTCCACAGGCTGCAGGGGAATCTCTGCTCCAGCATCTGGAGCACCTCCTCCCCTCGTTCTTCTCCAACCTTGGCGTACACAGTTTTTTTTCCTCGCTCTTTTTAATTCACTCCTCACTGCCATGTGGTGTTATGTCCTTTCCTACACAGGCTTTCCCCGAGGTGCCGCCACCTTGGCTGCAGGGCCCGGCCGTGCCCTGTGGTGGGGCCATTGGAGCCGGCTGGAACCGGCTGTGTCCGGCATGGGGCAGCCCCGGCCTCACCTCACAGAGGTCCCTGTGGCATCCCCACTGCCAAAACCTTGCCATGGACACCCAACAAACACCTCCATGTAGTGGGTCTGGCTGGGATAGAGTGAACTTTCCTTCACCCTGTAGTGCCTAAAGTGACAACAGACCTGTATGTTTAGGCAACTCTGTCATACACTGTTGGCCATAATATCAATTAACCACAGGTTTATACATTTCCTTTAAGGAGATGATTTCAAAATCCGTTTATTCTTTATATAGCTATTTGGGGGATTGTGATACCCTTACCAAAAATCAGTAGCACTTTACATTATGAGAAGACATTAATTTCAGTATGATTTAACACAGAGACAACTCAGTTGATGAAAGTGAGAATGGGTAAACCAGACTGAGAATGAATGCACAAGAAAGGAGAGTGGTTCCTAATATTCACAATTAATTAGAATTTTGAATTAATTTTCATTGGAAATGAATTCTTTCTTCTCCTTCTCCTTCTCCTTCTTCTTCTTCTTCTTCTTCTTCTTCTTCTTTTCTAATTCTAATTCTAATTCTTTCTTTCTTTTTTCTTTTCTTTTCTTTTTTTTTTTTTTTGAAAAATTATTTGGAGTTAGCTAAATCCTTCTCCAGCCTACATTTTAAGTTAACTATTGCTTTGGATTCCCCAGTTTTATAAATTAGGAAAATTACCCTTGCATTACAAAACCACATTTTCTTTTAATTTAGTGGCTGCTTTCCAAAGCAGGAAGTTATGAAAATAAAGCAACTTTATAGCCAGAGTAAGATAAATAATACTGTCCTAAGAGGGAATGCTATTTATACTCCCTTTGTATTTATATTTCCTATTCAGTCCTCTTCCCCATTCCAGTGACTGTAATTAAAATCATAGTAATTTTTTGTTACCTTTCCAGTGCTAATGTTGCTTTGCCCCCTACAGAAATTGTACTGATGTGACTGCTGGTGTAGGCAAACTAAAAAGGGCAGCTAACACTTTAATGTGTCGTTTCAACCTGCTCTTTGCAGGTGGGTCATTAAGGTGAAACAGGTGATGGTTTCACAATTGTCTCATCATGAACAGAGTCTTGATGTTGCACATGTTCTAACGATCACACTACTGTGCAAAAATACCCATCTTTCTGAATATGGCTTCTCTTCTCAGAAGAAGGGGAAGTGAAATGGATTTCAGCTGGGATGGAGTCACATACATAGCATTTACATTATTTTTTTGTACAGTCAGTATAGAGAAAAATACTCTTAGGGTGCTTGGATTGTCTTCTGGAGCTCTTCATAAGCACATAACCCTCTTCACTGAGAACACAGGGAAAAGTGTTGCATAATTTATCAGGACTGTGTTACTTACTTGGGATGACACATGTGAGGTGTAGGCACATATGCCCTAGAGCTGGGTGGTTAAATTAGTCACCCTAGACCTAGATATAGGCTATTACATAAATGTGCTGTTATCATCATCATCATCAAAAAAGAGTTTGGAAGTAATCATGGCTCATGGACTCCAAGTAGCTGGGAGCACATAAGCACCAAGGAGAGGAAACATTTTTCAGGGAAACACTTGTTCTCAGTGGCTGTGTCTATACAGCAAAATTCATTTGTTCCAGCTAAAGCAAAATAGCCATGCCACTGTTAGCAAGGGCTGTCGTGTCAGTGGCACTGGGGAGCAGCCGTGGGCAGCCATGTGTGCTAGTGGGAGTGATCCTCGAGAAGTGTCTCCCTGGGACAGCTTGCAAGGCTGGTGTCACAGAAAACCAGTTTCTTCATTTCAAAAGAAAGCAGATTATGAATTAGATTAGGGGCATTAGATAATCAGGAGTGAATGGGGGGATGCCAATATATTTGGCAGCATAAGAATAACTGTTATATCCTAAAGTATTTCATGGTACAAATAAAGTGCTGGCTGTGGTGGAGTCCTTCCTGAGACACCTGTCCCACACTGACTCATGTGGGGTCAGAGCACTGAAGCCTGACAGAGAGTCTGGATTTATCTGTATGTGCACTTTGGGCACAATAGTCCTTTGATGAATCTAATTATGAGGACAGTCATAATGTAATATTGTGGTCCTGAGCAGGAACTTCACAGGGCTGAAACACACTGATACAAAATACACTCATAAAAAAACAGTGACAGAATTATCCTGCTATCACAGACTCATATCTTTTGGGATGTACAAGTTACTGTAAGCAAATAGAAAAAAGAAAAAAAAAAAACCCTAAACAATGTAGTGTTAATTGGCAAGGTTTTTCAAAATGAATAAATGTTCTCTCACAAAAATCCAAATAGTGCTAGGCATAGTCAAGGCTGATCTCTGTTTAGGATCTTCAAGCACTATTTCTTTATAAATGCTAAGTAATAATTGTACTGGAGTGTTGACAAAATTCGTATTACTCCGTAAGATTTTCTTCTCTTTCTGCAACTGGCTTTGGAGCTTTTTTCCCTTCAGGTATTGTTCACTTTTGATTTCCTAGAAACATCCTTCTCTATTATATTTCTTAATCAATCTCTGCAAGAAAAAGGGAAGCACAAGTTCTGAATGTTTAGGTTTTTTGTTTGGTTGGTTGGTTGTTTTCATTTGTTTGGTTGTTTGTTTTTAGCCACACACTGGAACTCAGATATACCCCTAATATAAAAGGGTAATTTTAAAACAGTGCTAATAAAGACATCTCAAAAAACTATCATGAATCAGACCCCTGGAAACACCATAACTCTTTTCTGTCTTTCACCATTTTGCCTAGTGGCGAAGAGGAACTGGATGATAAAAGGCTTTCAGAGGGTTTGCACAGAAAGCATGTGAAGGATAAGAAAACTGCGCAGACTGGCTGCTTCATCACACTGCTTTGAATGTGGAATAGAGGTGGCACAGTTAAATCCTTCAGAATACCTGGGCCCAAGTAAGAATAAGCACTGCCCAGTGTTGAACAACGTAAAGAAATGCTGACATAAAACGGTGAAACATACCTTTATCCATCCCTCCTCTAAAGCCAGCAACTGGTTTGAGTAAAGCTCAGTCATACCTAGAGCTTTTCCAAATTGGTAATGTGTGTAAGAGCTGTTTGGCAGATGTGGAATAAATCCAACACAAATGCAGGACATGCTGGACTGACCGCATGTGCAATGCAAGGGGCAGTGCTTGGGCTGCTGTCTGCTGCTGCTGTCTGGAGGTGTTAGGGGAAGGTGAATGGTCAGAGCACCTCTCAGGAGATGGGACCGAACTTTTGTGTGGCTGGCGACTCCAGATATAAAGCTTGTGACCTGAGCCTAGGCTACCAGACATCAAGTTACAAACAAAACTATAAACTTATCAAAATACACCTAGATGGAACCTCTCAGTAGAAAGGGGGGGTGGGGAGGGAGGCGGGCATATACAGAAAAATCTAGGAAAAGACCACTATGTGCCTGAATGCTAAAACAGATCTCATATCTTCTTGGTGTTCTCAGGCTAAAACAGTTCATTTTTTTAACATAGTTTTTTTTTTTTTTTTTCTTTTGTGAGCCTATAAATGTTAAAATGTGATCAAAGCAGCAGCTTGTTCATTAATAATATGGTCTAGAACTAAGCAGTAATTCCTAATTGCGAAATGGGTAGTACTCAGCCTGCCTTTCTGATTGGCTTTAGGGAGCTTGAATGCATGGCCTTATTTCACTGCAAAGCCCTGGCAGACTTTGCACATTAAAATTCTAAACTGTCTAAGTAGGTGTGAAACTAATTTTGTGTTTATTTTTTAAAAACCACCTATGATCATTTAGGGCCATCCACTTCACTTTGGGAGGCCCTTACCTAGATGCAGGTGGGCCCTAGGAGACAATAAAGCCCACCTCAGAGAGGATAATTTCTTGGATATCATAACCTGAATATTTATAGCTTCTGGAATCGTTGTAGCTACTTATCCATGTTTCCAGCCACAACTTTTCTTAATAAGAAGGGCTTTGAAAAACTTGCTAAATCTGGACATAAAAGGAAACAGAAGTTTTCCTACTGCAGTGGAATTTTTTAAAAGTCACATAGTAACTTTATTGATGAAACAAGGAAGAAAGCACTTTTCCACCAGACTTTGCAGAGCTTATTTACAAAACACAAGGTTTTTTCATTAATGTGTAGGCAAGGCAAAGTCATGACGAGGTTTCCTGCAGAGTGAGGACACTTATGTGGCTAGTCATTTCATCAGTGGGTTATCTTATTCCTTTGCTTGTGGTATTTTAATATGTTTATGAGAGACAAACCTTGGGGAAAAAAGTTTCAAAGGGAGATGAAAGAACTCAGAGGCATTTTGGCTTTTTAAAGTTTTATTTAACGTGTGAAAATGTGTGCTACATCCTATTTACACAAATGCAAAAATGTGTGCAAATCACCTTGTATATCTATAACATCGTGACTCACTTTGCTTTGCCTTGCAGTTCACTTAGTCACTTACAGTTCCAAATAAAAAAAATTGGTCAGTGAAGTCCAGAGAGCACTGAAATCAGAGCGTCTGGGTTTCACCCTCAGATTCATACACCTAATTTTGGGTATCTAAATAAAACAAGTGTCTGCATGAAAAGTAAAGAGCTGAGCTTCCTCTCCTGTCAATGGCGAAGTGAAGATCTAGGACAGGATTCAATTACCTAAGAATGAGAGTGTCGTGTCACCTGAGATGCCCAAGTGTCTCCCATCAGGTTCCTTCTGATGCTCCAGAGAGGATCAGATCACCTGTAAGTGGGTCCTCTGCCTATCTGCCAGCTGCATGTGGGTGATCTGGATATCCCAGGGTATCTCAAATGGTACAAATGTATCAGGCAACAGAATCACACTTTAAGTGTTTGAATCTGGAGCTGAATCCTTGCCTCAGTTTTTTTTCATCAGTGTACTGCAGTATGCTTCTGTTATTTTGTAGTTACTCTTCTCTGTAGTATTTCTCAGTGCTACTGTTCAAAGATTTTTGAGAGGTCAGACCCCTGGTTTTGCCAGGCTTCTGCGAAGGCAGAAACTAAGGCTTTAATAACCGTCTCAAATAGACAAATTTGGAGAACATGTTAACCATTAGCATGTAGTTAGATTAATACAGAGACATAAACATACATGTATATGTCACACATTTACTACATTGAAGGAGCCATGGCTGATAACTCATTTTCTTCTTAGTATTTATTTATTTCTCAGACTGAAAAGATCTGAAAATGGTCACACTGTTTTCAGTTTGTGAACCCAGCTGACTACATCTGGGACATAGGTGCTGAGCAATAATGTGCAGTCAGAACAATGTCCCCTCCTGGTATGAATGATAATAGCTCTACATGTGAGAGTGCAGATAAAAGTGGGTGCCACTAGCTCAATTTTCAGAAACAGGGACAAATTTTTAAAGATTCTGTAGCCAATAACATCGCTGTCCTCTGTAGGCACGGAAATGCAAATGTGGCCCTTCTTTCTCAGATATACAAGAAGAGCCCACCACCACCAAGCAGGGTGACTTTACCAGATGAATGAGGTTGCAAACCTAATGCTAGTAGGTTATAAAAAACCTGGGGAAGTCATAATGCCTTATTGTGAATGAGGGCTAGGAAGTATTGCTGTTCTGTGGAGGGCTAGGCCTGCATTTGTGTTATTACTACATCTGTAAGTATAGGGACTAAAAACTAAAGTATTGGTTTCCCATTTTGTATTGTCCCTCTAAATCAGGGGTAATGAATGCGTGTGTAAAAAGAGTGAGTCAGCAATGCTATTCTCTGTCCTGTGAGTAAACAATTGCTCTGGAGACTGTCTACCATCAGTTCCATAGCTTCTACCATAAGACACTAAAAATCAGGATACTGTTCTTTCCAACCATGAGGACTTCTCTAAGACAAATCTTGCAAGAAGTAAAATGTGAGCCAGATCCTGCTCCCTTTGTATCCAGAAGGAGGAGGCTTTGGTTCTTTAATTAAGCAGTCTGAGTCTTTTTTTTTTTTTTCTCCGCAATGTCGGAAAAATAAAATGAAAAGACTGATTGATTATAACAACAAGCTGAACACCAGATGTTTTATGAATATATGGCTTCCCCAGCCCACACCCATGTGCATGTAAGAGAAAAAGAAAAACAAAGGACTGTTTATAATTGTCAGAATATTAAAACCTTTGCTTATTCAATGTTCTTTCTTTGCTGGCCCGTTCGTGCAGCCAAAAAATTGATTTATGACACAGACCATTCATTGCTTGAGTTTTGCTTTCCAAACTTGGTAGAAGTATTTCATGGCCATAGTCAGATGTCTTTCTTTATGTAAATTTTGATAATTTTGAGGCTATCTTTAAACTGGTTCCTGAAACCACAGGCTGTAATAACTCATTTGTTTTCATGTGCTCTGCTCAGTCCCATCAAGACAAATTGCTGGATTCAGTGTCCTTTGCCAAAAGAGAGGAACATTCCCTTCTCCTGTTACATAACATTAAGACACTTGAGTGGGAGAGACGGGAACTGAGGCTTACTGACTAGCAGGTATTCTGCAACTTTGGGGCTTTCTTCCACGCTTTAGACTATCTTTTCCGGACTGATGTCAGAAATCCAAACACTGCTCTCCACTAAATTTGTTAATGCAGCTATTACCAGTACATCAGTGTTGCCATGAAAGAAAGGCCATAGACCAAAGTTTTCCTGCTTTACCCATATAAACACTTTTGTTTGCTTTTAAAGGACTTTTCATTTCAGTGATGCAAGATTTGGTCCAAGAACATACAAAAAAAAAAAAAAGTTCATAACACTATTTTATTGTTTCCATAAAAATCTAAGGTTGTTTTTCCAGAGCTGTCAAAGAGCAAAATCCTTCTTAGGATTCATTACTAACTTTAACTCCTTTGATAACAAAGTACTTGAATGTGATTTTTTTTTTTTTTTTTTTATGGCATTACTGGTTTCGTGGGTTTATCATTTCACATCATTTGATAATGTTCCAAAACTTACTTCAGACTTCACAAGTTGGTTTGAATCTGATACAGCCACGCTTTAAAGATAGACAGTAAAACTGGACAGTATGCTTTAACAGGAAATAATAGCCTCCCTGCTTAAGGCTACTATTAGCTTGAATCAGGATCTTTAACTGCCTGAATCCATGCTTAATGTGTGCTACCCTTTGATGTAGCTGAAATGAGAAATGACAAGACTGCCTTTTTTAAACTCTAAGATGTCTAAAAAATGCCACATAAAATCCCTTGATTTTCTGTTTGAACTGTTCTTAGTAGTTTTTAATATCTGTATATTTAAATTCAGTTAACTCCCTTAGCATTTTCCCTAACTCAAATATATACACATGTAAGTGTGAGTTTAGCTTTGTTGCTGAGAGGAATGAGGCTTAGGCCATCAAATGGTGAAGTCTATGTCCATATGCCTTGCTCAGTCCTCCTCTGTAATAACTTTTGAAAAAGTTACTATGTGACAACCCAAACTAACAAAAAGGAGGTTCCAGAAACCCTAACTTCCTACACATTTTGTGGAAACTGAAGGACGCAGAGGTGAGAGAGACCCAAATAAGGGCTACTTCCAGGAAAGAAGCCATTATAATTCAGCTCGGTGGCATGTGAAGGCATTGCAGATGACCAGTATGCACAAATTGCTGAGTGTGGGACAGCACATGCTGCTGCTTTCCTGACCAAAGAGCAGGGGGACATGGGAGGTGTCTCAGGGTATGACAGAGGGATGTGTAGGGTGGGAACCCATAGGGAAACACAACTGGCTCATCCCAGTGATGAGCATGAACAATTTCAGTGTATATCTGTATGTATACAGCATTATTAAAAATCAAAATAGTTTTATACGTACTTCTGAGGGCAGTGAGAGCTGATCTGTCCTTGTATCAGGTTGTCAATGGCCAGCTCAGGGCCTTGGCATTTTCTTAGGCAGTGTTTAACCAGAGAAGAGGAAAAAGGGAAAAGATAAGATGGAGATCACAGGCTATTTCTGTGACTTAAATATTTCGTGTAGTAGACTTTCCAGACTAGACTCCAAGTCTTGATCCTTGATCAGCAGTTTTTTTTCTAGAGCAGGTATGGAGGTGAGATGCTGTCAGTACACTTATTCTTAGAAAGATCATCAAGAAGACTATCAAGATCCTCTTCAGTCTATAAGCGGAAACATCAGAAAATACACAAATGTTTATGACTTTTGCACTTAAAATAGAAGTACCAGGATTGTGTTTTACAAACAAAATTTTAGAACCCTTGATATTTAAATGCTAAAAAAGTATTTTAGGTTATGCTGTAGCCTAGAGAAAATGCAGTGTATTTTTAGCCCTTTTACTAACAGTTTTGATTTCTTGCTGAATTTTTCTTTGTCCATTGACAGCACCAGGGAATGTTTTTCAAAGTCTTAATTAATGCTGGACAAAAATATACATAAATAAAAGGACCTAAAAAAGCTTTCCAGTAAATTGATTCTTTCGTATGGTATAGAGCAAAAGTAGATATTGAGTGAAGAAAGTGACTGGAAGACTACTTAAACCAAATTTACCACACTGAATTTTAGTCTAAGACTTGTAAGAATCCTGAATATCCCTAGTAATAAGTGGAGATTAATCTCATCTTTTTTTTTTTTTCTTGTCTATATTTTCCCTCCTAACGTGGAGTCATGGACTGAAAAAACCTTGTGAACTGAGGTCTGGATTAACTTTGAGCACCTGATGGCTGTGCATATGGTGGTTTCATAAAGCTCTGTATTATACAAATCTCTAGTTATTTGTAGTTCTCAGCAATATTGTCAATGAAAACGAGATTCAAAGATTCCAGCAGCTGACATAGGGTAGATGGTTAGCATTCACTCAATTTTTCAGTACCCTGCCAGAAGTGCAAATATTTGCAATTATCTTGCTTTTTAAAAAAATACATATAATTGTTGTTGGTGGGGATAATAATAATAAAATGTTTTAAATTGTGAGCACAGTTCCCCTAGGCTTTCTCTCTATAGTCTATGAAGAGAACAAGGCACTTGCAAAATGAAACTTGAAGTTTTGATGGGTTAAACCACCCACTCTCTGCTGAGGAAGGGGTCTTGAGCAGCTATGTACCAGTGGCACCTCTGAGCTGGTGGATCTGCCCAGCCCCTGAGCTGGGAGTGCAGAGCCACTGCCATCAGCCCTCAGTGCATCCCTACACCAGCTCCACACACAAGGGACACAGAGGAGATCATATCGAGTCTCTACTTAATCAGTAACTTATCATTGAGGAGGAGGTATGTGTCCAGTGAAAGCTTAGGGGAGCGGTTAGGGTCTTAGGAGATTTGGAAGTATGAACTGCTACCTTTGTGCCTTTAGAATCTTCTGATTTCAGTGGGAGCTACTCATGAAGCTATTTCTAAAATCTCCAAAAAAAAGCATTAACTGAATCTTCCCTTGGCTTGAAAACCTTAAAGCTATTCAGGTGTCAAGAACTGAGTAGTTCTAAGAGTCTGTGACTCATTTTCCCCTGTGTAAAGAAATGGCTTAAAGTTCTGCCATGTTTCAAGGGAGCTGAAGTATTGCAATGGAGCCCTCATAGCTGTAGGGAACAAGCACTCTAAATGTCCATTACAGCCTGCGTTTTCTGCTTGCATGCTTCAATCCCAGATCAGAAAATCCCATTTACAAAAGGATATATTTCCAGATTTTACACTTAATTTCATCTGAACTTATACTGAAATACACTAAAATTCCTAAAGATTTCCATTCATCTAAGTAAAATTTAGCTCTCAGCAGCTAAATGTGGATTTAGAGAGCCTACGTTTATAGTAGTGTCTCAAAAACTGGAGGTGCTGAATTGACCGTGATCTAAAAATGTTATATGGAGCATTTCAGCTAGTTGTATCAAACTGAGGAGCAGACAATGTAACTTTGAACAGCTGAGATTTTTTTCTTTCTCTTTCTTTTTTTCTTTCTTTCTTTCTTTCTTTCTTTCTTTCTTTCTTTCTTTCTTTCTTTCTTTCTTTCTTTCTTTCTTTAAGTGAATAATGGAAAATACATGAAATATCAGACAGTTTGGCAGTTAAAGCAGACAAGACAGCAAGAGGAATCGTGATGTAATAAATAAATGAGGGGAAGAAATAATTCTTTCTCTACATTTTCCACATACAGGAACACTGAGATGCAACTTTTCTTTAAATTAACCTATGTCAAATGCATAAGGAACCTGATAATGACATTAATATTAACAAAAGAGGAAAGTTGATAGCTTAAAATATGCACACTGATCTCTGATTTATTTTACACAAACCAGACAGTATCAGCCAAAGATAATCCCTGTCACAGAGCAGAGACAGTGTTTCTCATTCAAAAATAGAACTCAGCTATATATAGCCTACTTTATTATAAACTTTATTCTTCAGTGATTAAATTATTTAGCTCCTTATGAGGTATAATAGTGTAGTCGAAAGCCAAAAGCACCTTTCAAAGCTGATCACTTTAGTTAGGATGCATTTCACTGTTCTCAGTTTCTAACTTAGTAGAATAATGGGACAACTATTTGAAGTGAAAAGGAAAAGGAAAAGAAGAAAAATAGCAAAACAATTGGAGAACAATCTTTCTGGGAGCCAGCCCTGCCACTCTTTGGTTTTAAGTGTCACACAGTGCGGAGTGGCTGCATCCTTTTCCATTCAGAAGGACAGCCTGTGGAGGTGCCCAACTTTTGTGCAACAACCCAGATTTAATGTGACTGGGAGATCTGAGAGCAATTGTGTGAGCAGTGCCTGAATGGAGAAAATCTCCATGCCTCCTGTAGAAGTTGCGCTACCATTTAGTCAAAGGGAAAAATAGCCCACAGATCAGAGGGAGAACAGTTTACTCGCTTTTAGATCCAAATTCTAGTGGTAAGTATATTGGCTTGTGGTGAGGGAGAGACACATGGGTTCAAATCACTTTCCATTTTTCTCATCAGGTTTTGGATTCAGGGTAGGAGTTTCCACTAGGGAAATGAATCCTAAAGACAGAGTTTTTGAGAGTGGCCGTCTTTTTCTATCTTATTGAAACAGTTGGACTTGAAATAAATATGGATTGGGTGAAGAAAATGATCAGGGGTTTATAGTGCAGAGAGTTAGGAGAGAAAGGTCTTTTTTTTTTTATACCAGTCATGGTGGCTCCCATTTGACATGCAAACAGAACAGTTTCCACAGAAAACCTCATGTGTTTGCTAAGCTGTTTATGTGCTCTGGAACATCAAAGGACATATTTCAAGTTCACATACTGAATGAGGCAAGGGAAGATTTGAACACTGGCTTCCTAGATTGGGTAAGATTATCCTTACCAGTAAGATATATGGACATATGCCTCCTCTGACCTGTGAATTGTTCCAAATCTCCTTCATAAATGTAGCCCCTCTTTATCAGTTTCTTTCTGAAAGACTCAGATGAGACAATCTGTAATTTTTGAATGTTTTCCTCATTTTTTTCTGCCAGTCCACATTTGCCAAATCTGATTCACATTGAAGAACCTCTGCCGGTTTTTTTTTTTTTTTAGATTTTTTTTTTTTTTTTTGAAAATAATTCATTTGGCCACCCTATGGTACAGCATTTCTGGCTATGTTATAGGAGAGCATTGCACTTCTCTCACTGCCTGGGCTCCTTGTTCAGTGAGTATTCTGAGGCAAGGCAGGCAGATTAATTCCATATTAGCCAAAGAGAGTGATCAGTGGGCCAAACACCATGCAATATTAATTTTCCATCTGCATAAGCCCCTGAAGTGAGAGATGTGAGCAAGCTGGAATTCTCTAACCCTTGAGGGCAGAAGCGTGAAGGGAGAGATTCAGCCAAGGTAGCAGCATATGCTGCCAAGTCTTCGGACAGGAATAAGAGAGGAATCTTTGGCTGCTAGTGCTACTCCTCCCAGAGCTACAGTTTGCTGATAGCACTGCCAGTCAATCTTACTTTTTTACTGCATTGCATTTACATGCGACTCCCCCCCACCCCCACCCCCATCCCGTAGGATTTGAATAATTGGAAATTACTTTCTGAGGCCATGGAGAGATTTTCCTGTTGAAGCATTGCAATGTCGAGGCTTATACAAGTGGCATGGTCTGATGTTACTGCATTGCTCTAGTTAACATTTGCCTAATGCTAAAAAAGAACATTGTTTTTGAGGGAATTTGTTCAAAGATGTGAAATTTTAAGTGCCAAGCTATGAACAAGTGAGAAAAATGGTATAACAAGTGTATTTGTAGGTCTTTTTTCTTCTTGCATTTTAGAGCAGTGCAGAATGTCCAGAAGGAGGAGGAATCATCGAGGTTTTCAGAATTTTGCTTAAAATAATACAAAGGCCCCTGTTTCTTTTCAGCTTGAAACCACCTGATCCTCATCTAAACCTGGAAGACTGACGTTCTCTTTTTTCTCTGCTTCAATCAATTAAGTATACGTGCACAGCTTTTTTGAATCTGCTTACTGCTTACTTATGACACAAGAAGGATGTTCCAAACTGGTGGTCACTGAATTCTTTTACTTAAATCAAAACATTCTGTGGAAATCTAAACTTAACCATCTCTTCGTTCCCCAAGACTGATAATAAGCAGACTCATAAACTAAAGAGGTACAGTATCTCTTTCCAATACAGTGCAAAGAGAGACAGAACCGCACCATATATTTAGGCTAGCTGATAGAGGCCAAGTTCAGTCTTCTGCTACATTCTTTGGGATCATATTGAACTCAATGAGAACCACCTGCACACAGAATTTGACCCCAAAATGAAAGCCTAGCCACAGACTTGATTTGAATTACTTGACTTAGAAGTGAAGTAGGCTTTTTTCTTGGTAGTATTTTTTGTAGTAGTTGTGATAGTAATAAAAAGACAGGACATTTTTCTATGGAATTTGTAAGAAAATATTTAGAAATACTTTTGGAAAGTAGTGATGACCTGCTATGCTGTACTGTCTTTTAAAAAGTGTCATTTTCCTGTGGTATATCTGAGCCTTTGTGTTTAAGATAGCAGTGCTTTTTTTTTTTTTTTTTTTTTTTTTTTTTTTTTTTTTTTTTTTTTTTTTTTTTTTTTTTTTTTTTTTTTTTTTTTTTTTTTTTTTTTTTTTTTTTTTTTTTTTTTTTTTTTTTTTTTTTTTTTTTTTTTTTTTTTTTTTTTTTTTTTTTTTTTTTTTTTTTTTTTTTTTTTTTTTTTTTTTTTTTTTTTTTTTTTTTTTTTTTTTTTTTTTTTTTTTTTTTTTTTTTTTTTTTTTTTTTTTTTTTTTTTTTTTTTTTTTTTTTTTTTTTTTTTTTTTTTTTTTTTTTTTTTTTTTTTTTTTTTTTTTTTTTTTTTTTTTTTTTTTTTTTTTTTTTTTTTTTTTTTTTTTTTTTTTTTTTTTTTTTTTTTTTTTTTTTTTTTTTTTTTTTTTTTTTTTTTTTTTTTTTTTTTTTTTTTTTTTTTTTTTTTTTTTTTTTTTTTTTTTTTTTTTTTTTTTTTTTTTTTTTTTTTTTTTTTTTTTTTTTTTTTTTTTTTTTTTTTTTTTTTTTTTTTTTTTTTTTTTTTTTTTTTTTTTTTTTTTTTTTATGCCAGGTGGCTCACAAAGTCACCTGAGCAGCAGTTTGCAAGTTGATTGAGTCTCATTTGGCAGCAGAACACTATCTGGTCTCTAGTTGCTCTAGTGGTGGGTGCAGTGGTTTGCACCTACCATACACCGTGGCTAACGTGTTTGCAATGTCTTGTTAAACTACAAAACGTGCATTAAGGAATTTGTCTTCTACTTTGCTTACAAGCAAGAAGTTAAAAATTATGACAATAGTTTAATAATGATAGGCTGAAAAAAAAACCAAAATATTTCTCACTGGCATTTCTATTTGCTCTGCTGCAGCTAAAAGGACAACTGGAAAATTTGGTCTAACATTTCTTAACTTTTCCTTATCAATTGATTATGATAATAACGAAAGATGAGCATTCTGTTACTTAATATACACCTGCCTGTGTGCCTGTCAATGTAGCAACATGGCATCTGAGGTCAGAAAATCCCCATTTCATTTTCCATCTAAATAATAGTCCAATGGTGGCAGCAACGTCTAGTTGTTATAAGCAAAAAGAAGTACCCTTGAAATATTTCAGATACTCTCATGTACTTGAAAGTGAAACATTCAGTTAAGAAAAGTGTAATCTTGAACAGTGGAAAGTGTGAGTGATTAAAACATGTACGCTAATATTTTGAAATATAGTTTCTCTCTCCTTCTGTTTCTTTGTCCCTTTTGTAACCAGAAAAACATGAGTGAATTGTACAGGCAGCTCAAAGATGTGTACTTAAAATCAAGTGACTGGATGCCAATGGTGTTTTCAAGGACAGGGGAGACATTGACGTAAACCAAGGACTGAAACCACTAGAGCATGTTCTTAGGCATATTCTCACTCCCCTTCTTCCCTTCTGCTCCTTCCATTCCTCCTCTTCTCTAAAAAAGTGTTTGGTTAAATAGAAGAGCTCTTTTGTGCTTTGAATAGTTACTTATTTCAGGCCAGCTCAGATACCTTTTCTTAGAATGAGTGGTACCCTCCTCCACAAGAGTCCTTAAGATTGCAATAGTACCAAAGGCAGTGTAAGGTGTTCCTTCAAAGTAACAGTATTTTGGCTATTAAAAAATATACCTGCTATAAGGTCATCTATACAAGATGTTTCCATTATGCATTGCAAGTTTACAATTATCAGAGGTAGTGTCAAAAGCAGTGTGGCTGCTATAAAAATGCCATAGCATGAGCTGAGCAAGCCTTCCCAGGACCCTAATAACACAGATGTGAGTAGTCAAAACGTGCAGAAGCCTGTATCCTAGAGCAGTACTGATACCAAAGGGAGCTTGCTTTGGTACATACCAGAAGCAATGCAACTTGTCTAGTCCAAGCTTCAGCGTGGTTTAGCCACATAAGCAAATTTCTAGACCTGTCTTAGTTTGGTGTCCTCACGCAGATATCAGACTAGAGTTTGCAGTGTGGACTGTCTTCAGTGTATGTGATTTGCCTACAGCTGAGCTAACTAGCTCCAAATACCTTGTGAGTGAAGGCCATGGGGTCCCAAAGCATTACCTTTGCTCAGTTATCAGCTAAAGGATAGCTTTGTATCTTCAAATTTGCAGTGATCCTTGCTTTGGTACAGGAGGTTTGGTACAGACTGGAGAAGGCTTTGAGTGACAAGGTGACAGCACCCAGGAGACAAATCCTCTCCAGGAATTTGGCTACTTGAGCTCACAGCCAGCATAGAGACAATTTAGATGCCCAGCTATGAGGTGCATTAGCAAGGTTGATCCTCATTCACCTGATCCTCATTTTCTCATCCTCAAGCTGCTTTTAAGCTCCAGATCTCACTCTTGCTATCTGCCAGAGCTACTCTGGAGCTGTACCTGGTCTTGTATCTCCCTGATTTGGACCTTGACAGTGACCCACTGATTTGACCGTGTGGTTTGGCCTTATACTTGGTTCACCACTAAGATTTTGTAGAGTGATTAACAGACCCTCAGCTGGTGCTGATCACCATCCCTGGACCTTACCTGAACTGGTGCTGTGGGGATGGGTCACTTGTCAGGCAGGCTGCTGCTCTGCTTGCCTGTCTGTGACCTGCAGCTCCTGGGCTGCCTTCGCTGTCAGAGGACTGTTCTCACTGCTCCCTGACCCACAGCGTGTGATTCATCACACCCACCTGTGGGCTCCAGCAGTACCAACATCACATCTGACCTACAAGTTTTTATTGCATTCCTAACAAAGAGAAAAAAATGCTCGTGGTCCATTTGACCTATCTTAATTGGTCNATATAGGCTTAAAGGATATCCAATCCCTTTGAGAAAAACTTCTGGTGGAAAATGTTTGAGAAGTATTACAGAGAGGTTTCATTTGTCGTTTCAACCACTATAATGTGATACATGATTATCTCAAAATGAAACATTTTACAGAAAATATAGATTAAATATATACATTTCTGGAAAAAAAAAAAAA
>VXAL01006687.1:55184-68078 GCA_013399475.1 Chauna torquata | reverse complement strand
TTCATCACACCCACCTGTGGGCTCCAGCAGTACCAACATCACATCTGACCTACAAGTTTTTATTGCATTCCTAACAAAGAGAAAAAAATGCTCGTGGTCCATTTGACCTATCTTAATTGGTCATTTTAGATGGAAAAAAAAAAAAATTACACCCTGGAAGAGCACAATTCTCTATGTTGATTAAAAAATGAGTCTAGAAAAAGTCCATCAAACATAGGCATGCACTTTGTAGCCTTTTAAATTTGGACAGATGATTTCTAGCTATGGTGTCTGTATCTGTCTCTGATTAACATTGATGAGGTTGTTTCTCTTTCTTACATTCTACTGTAAATGGTTAGGTTACTATAAATTCTTCAGAGGCAAAAGTTGTCTCTTACTTATATAGCTCTGTAGACTACAACACAATACTCCACAACCTGGGTGGTGGGATAGTAGTGTAATACAAATGATAATAATTACAGTTCAGCATTACATCAAATAAAATATACTAGCTCTCTGTGGCTAAAGTTATACTGAGGTCAAACCGTAATCTCAGAAGAGCAATACAACTTAGTGAAAATTTGAACTAAGACCTCTTCTGCCCCCCATCCCCCAGTTTGAGCTATTGAAACATTTTGTGCGTACCTACCAAATTTGTCAAATTTATTTCCAGGGTGTTTGGGGTGACAGGGAGGAGCTTGGTTACTGAACAAATAATCAATGACTCAGTCAGTTCTAGTAATAGTTGTTAGTATACTTTTTGATGTATATAAACTGTATATTCAGTTTCCATAGCCTCCTTGGGGTCCAATTACTCTTCTAAGACAAGATGACATTAGTGTAACCCTCCCTGTGCCATCTCTAAGTTAACAATGCTCTCTACAGTGGACAGTCTAATTTCTAAATCTGAAGGTGGTATTGTCTATCTCACTTGGTTGGTCAATGCATCATCTTCTTCAGGGTTATTACATTTGGTAACCTGATGGTCGCCTACATGAGATATACATTAAAAGAATAGTAGTTTAGAATTTTCAAAAGTGGATTTGAAAGGCTAGTTCGTAGCAAAAATCAGCCTGATTTTGGAAATTTCTTGGAGTGTAACAGCTCCCATATACTTGAAGTACAGGCAGCTTCTTTTCCTTGACCACCATTATCTATCAAACTGTGTTTGATTTTAAGCCCTTGTCCTGGAGATTGTAGCTTTCTGTTCCAAACAGTCTTTTCTTTGTTTTCATTCTTCTGGAATGTGAACATGAATCCTAAAAGCCCCAGTTGGCTACAAATATGTCCAAAGTTCAGCTACTAGAGGCCTGCAATTTATTTCTTTGCTTACTAGTCATATTCAGAATGTGGGTAGAATTTTGTTGTCTGGAAGTGCTGTGTACAAATTAATGAGTTAGTCTAAATTAGCAGAGAGAATAATTGGCAGAATTGCCTTCCTCTTGTTGGCCTGAGGGCTGGGAGCACATGAATGCTCTCAAGCCTGAATCTCCCACATGGCATCCCATTGCTGTGCCCACTTGAGTCAAAGGACAAGAAGCAAGTACTCCTTTGAAGTACTACATTAAACAAGAGATAAGGAATAGTAAACTTAACTGAAGCCTAACCGATGTCAAACAATTCTGTCTTCTCATGCACAGTAAGCAATTGCCGAAACCGTCTTTCAACCTGTGTAATGTAATCACGACAGCAATCAACCCAGCCCAGTATTTTTTCTTCTTCCCATGTTATTCTTTTACTTCAGCAGATCTTTCCTATAAAGCTGAGTGATAAGACTTTGCAATTCCATCCATGTTTCAGAAAAAACAGTGCACAAGGTAATGACAGGTTTCATCACCATAGCTGTGGCCGTAAACAGTTCCGAAGCTTCCTGTTCCTGAATGATATTGCAGTGGCTTCCTGAAATTACACAACATATTGTCATGCAGATTAGCTATGGTTCACTGCATGGGGATAGGAAACTTCAGAGGTTTCTGTTGAACCTGTCAGGTTGGCAGACCTAACATAATGTTGGGATCACCTCCAGCATTCCTCTCTGTAATCTGCACAGTTTATTGCAGGATCTCTCTGAGAAGGAGGTGTAAAACGAGTTGCATTGTTCCACTACCTAAGGAAATGCCCCAAACACCTGTTTTAGGGATAGGCATTCAGAGTCTAATTTCTGGAGCAGAGATGAGGACTGTAGGCTTGTAGGGATATAGAAGTGACTCTTTTGGAAAGACAGGAGAGTTTGAGATCCTCATGGCCCTGGTCTGTATTCCTCTGAAAAAGGGATATAATGAACACGCAAATATAACTTACTGTTCCTGGGAATGAAAGCAGAGGGATGGTGAACGTGTGGCTTTTTCATTAAAGTGCCAGGGACAAATCTGTAGAAGAGATGTGCTTCCTTGTGCTCAGGAGCTGGCATTTAACAGCGGTCTTGTTATGTGTGTAGAGTTAGGGGAAATATCAAAAAAACCGCTAAAAGCTGAGGACGAGACATCAGAGATGACCTATGAAGCTAAGTTTAGAAAGGGGAAGCTGCAGAAAGGGTCAGGGCTAACATAATCAAGGAAGGAACCTTCACAGGTTGTCTGTTGGAGATTTAGTCTCACACATCCAAAATAAAGGACAATGTATTTGGACTACAAACCACATGCTCATATCATAATACAATCCATATATACTCAAAAGAGCAAATGCAGATTGTATTTAATATGGAAAAAAAGTCATGATTTGGGGGATTTTATGCCAAAACTAGGTTTAGGAATTAATCAAATAAATTACAGTGGAAGGAATAGCCATGTCATGAACCTGATCAGAAAACACAGTGGTGGTCCATGGTAAGATTAGACAGTGTTTCTGGGGTCTATAAAAGCTTCCCCCTCCCCTGCTCCCATGGTATTTTCTTATATACATAATCCATTAAATTGTTTAGCCAATGTGAGTGATTCCAAAGGACGTTAGCCACCTTTTGAGATGTTCTTTTCAGAAAACCCTAAAAATGTTTTCTCCTTTTTAGTGGGGTCATCTCTAAGAAGAATTTACACTTTCCCTACATTTGCAATGGATGAACTAGCTTTCTATGAAAATATTGGCAATTATCTATATTAACCTTTTCCCTATTTGTCAGGTATATGATGAGTTAAAACTTTGATAGTATTCTAAACACCTAAAAAACTGTCAGAATGGCAGCAGAAAATTGGACAGGTCTGGAAATGCTTTGGTTTCTCTTCCAACTCCTTTCACTTAAGTCTCTAGCTGCAGTCAGGAGTTCTGTACCAGGCATCCCGGAAAACTCACTGCTTCCCAGTCTTTGATGAAACTATGTTAGAAGAAGAAAGCATATACCATATATTCCTGCCTTGTTGTAAGCACCCAGTAAAGTCACTGATATGAAACTCCTTTTTTCTTGTAGGTTAAGTGAGTAAAACTGCAGAAATGCTTTTTAAAAAATTATCTGTACTCCTGTTCAACAGATATCTGTCCCTCCTTTCTGTGCCCCTTCTATTGCAACTATTTTCTTGAAGACGTGGGGAGGAGGAGCACAGGCCAGACATTCACTGAATTGACTCACTTATTAATCTTTCATTATCTTTTGTAAGTATGAGCGAATTTACTGGCTTCTGCCTGAACAAGAGTTTTATGAGCAGATTCTACTATTCAGCATTTTCTAAGGCTGAAAAGAACCTGAAGATGAGAAAAGCACTGTCTCCCTCCATTAACAGTGCTTCCCCATAATCTGCTGCTTACTGTGAGTAGCCGGAGTAGCGAAGATGTGGCTTGTGTCTTGGCACAAGTTTTGTGCATGCAGAACGTTTTAACTTCTGTCATGGTAGAGGACTGTGTTCTAACAAGCTGGTTGAAGCTTATGCTTCAGCTTGTCATGGTATGTTTATTTAAAGGCTTAACAGCTTGCCATGGTTTCACTTGATGTTATTGTTAATAGGAAGTGTTTTGTTTTGACTCTTTTTTCCTTCCTGACTTAGGGTTCTTCTTGCAACTTGGCCATCCCCAGACATCTCAATGAACAGTCTCTTTCCATTTGCTCTGCAGTCACGTCTGTGTGACCAGATAACCATCAGTGTGATCTGAACAGCTAAAACCAAACAGTAACTGCATATTCCAAGGCCAAAATGATCACAGCCTGACTCAAAGTAGAGCCAGCAAGATTTCAAAATCTTCTGTTTGGGGGAATTTTTCACCTATCAAAATATTCTTTAAACCTCAATACTATATATATATATATACATATATATATATAGGCTTAAAGGATATCCAATCCCTTTGAGAAAAACTTCTGGTGGAAAATGTTTGAGAAGTATTACAGAGAGGTTTCATTTGTCGTTTCAACCACTATAATGTGATACATGATTATCTCAAAATGAAACATTTTACAGAAAATATAGATTAAATATATACATTTCTGGAAAAAAAAAAAAAAAAAGCTTTAAATTTCACTAGAATTAAATTTTAGGTTGGAGGAATATGTCTGAACCAAAATCTGCTAAACTGAATGTCATGGCTCCTCTTGACCCCACTGGGTTCTGGGTCAGGGCCTGCATGACTTAGTTTCCCCCACAGAAGTCCATTTTGTAGGTAGTTGATTGGTGTAACTAAATTCTGAAAACAAGTACAGTTACCACAGTGGGCTGATGAATATAGCTAAACTGCTGTTCTCTAAACAGTCAAATAGCTAAATATCACTTAAGTGTCTTGGCTTAAATTACCTTGGAACAAGTTACTGTGAAAGGGAAATGAAAGCATATAAATGAGTCTGAGACACTTGTATTCGTTTGTGGAGAAGTGAGGGAAACAATTAAGATAAACCAGAAAATGGCAGGCGTGTTGAGCCATATGGCCCTTTCCTGTTTCTAACACTTCTTTTGTTTAACTTTTCCAAAGCAATTTTGTCACTATTATTACTGTGGTTGTTTCAGTTTTAAACATGTTTTCCTAGCATTCAATCTTTTCCCCAGCTGCCCCTCTGCTTAGAGAGACAGAGAGAGAGAGAGAGAAGAAAAGGAAAAAAAAATCCCAGCCCAATTAAAATTAAATGCTGGAAAAGTCTTTAAGATGCTCTTTAGTTCACAGTATCCTTAAAACTTTGCACTCTGTGTTAGTTTCTTTTGTTTTTGCTTTCTGCCTGTTTTGCCCAGCTGTTGGGCACTCTTGTGTTCTGCCATAGCAAAACAGATGCAGAGTGCAGATCACATGGACTGCTCCAGTTGAATGAAAGCAGCTTTGGTCATTAATCCTGTCTATAGGTTCTTTGGCTTTTTTTTTTTTTTTTTTTTTAATTCCAGCTTTTAGTCATGGTTTACAAAAAAAATTAAGAAACAGGTCTAAAAAAACTGTGAGACAGAGATCAAGCAGGCTGCTGTGAGCTTTGAAGCATAAAAAAAAAAGAGGAAAAAAAGAAGCTTTTATTGTCAGGAAATGGCAAATACCTAGCTCAGTTTAACAATTTTGTCTGGCTGCTAGATAGGGAAGTAATGCCTTTGGCAGTACATAAACTCTTGTTTTCTTGCCCTTTGTCTTCCTGTGTAAAACACTGCTGAAAAATTCACCTGTCCGTTGCAAAGTTAAACTACTGGCTTTAACACAGTTGCATGGGAACTTTGGTTTATTAATGAATACAACATACCCTCTTTGATTTGAAAGCTTTCAGAGTGCTGAAAAGATTCAAAAGGCATCGCTTCCTGCACCAGCGGCATGCCTTTATACATCTCAGTGGTTCACCCCTACCCAGCTGCTATATCTCATTAACAAGCGTTTGGCCATCGCAGCAAACTTCGCGGTGTTGACACTTGAAAGGCCCAGGCAGGCGCTGGCAGGCTATCAGCTATGGCAACAGGAAACTGCCCCGAGACAACACTGAGAAAACAGCAGCTGCAAAAGCCAAAAGCAAAAGGGGACGAAGAGAGCTAGGTGTTTCCAGGCTGTACTATTTTCCATATGGACTGTTTGTGCAGCAGACCCATGCCAAGGGAGGGGAGGAGAAGAAAAAAGAGGGAAAAAAAAAAAGGTCTAATAAGGAGGTTGATATAAGCTGGGTACATCCTAGGACATTAAATACTTTTTTGTTACATTTTAATGGCTTCCTAAAGTCTATTTTCATGCAAATAAAAGCCAGCCTGTCAAACACATTCACAAAAGCCAGGCCTGGGGCCTGTTGGTAAGTCAGGCTCCCCAAGCCATCCCTGGTCTGGAGTGACTGTGGCCCCACGAGGACATCTCATGGCTGTCCCCTTCCTTGTAGCAGGTCCTCTCTGCAGACACGCTGGGTGCTTAACTCCTGTGACCTCATGCTGTATTTCCTACATAACTATGGTTTCAGTCCATCAAAATAGGCCCAGCTTCATAATTTTGACTGGTGGGGGAGGACCTAGCCCCTAAGCCAAAATGGAGCTTCACTATGTGATGAACATCAGCTCTGCTACTGCCCTGCCTGGCAAAGCCATCTCTGAAGCAGCCAGTGAGGTCAAGTGCACGCCTCTCAAGTGGTAGCCCTCCAGCCATAGTAAATGTATGGCAGGCAAAGGCACCTGCTGCTCCAAAGGCACCCACTGGGGAAAAAAATCCTATTTTTGAGGCATTTTTAATGTTGGCCTGGAACAAACCTTATGGGCTACACCAAGCAGAGCATTTTTTTTACCGACTTTATACAAGCCAGAGAGTACTAGGACCAGAGAGGGGTAAGAGTGGGATGAATTCATCCCACAGAAGCATGTGGGATGAGTATTTTTATCCCTGTAAATTGGGATGGAGGAAACTCATTGGTAATTGATTACAAAGCGATGAAGCTGTAAAGGAGTGGTGAAATCTGAGCACTGAAATGAGGATTCTCACTTAAGCTAGTGCATATATTGTACCGCTATTTTACGTATATAAAGCAAAAGTAAATCCTGGATGCAGAGTTTTCCCTACCTATTACTCTGTATTTGTATTGGTGTTCCTGAGGGCAGACTGTGAGCAGGCACCAGAGTAACTAAAACTGCAAAATACTCTTTCTGCAAACATCTGCAGCAAATCTTCAAATAACAACAGTCAAATTCATATAACAATAATGTAAACAACACCAACAGAAAGCAAACGGACATGGGCTCAAGACTCACCACCACCTTAACATTTTTGATGGCCTGGAAAAAAACTCTCAAATAGTTTTTTTTAATAAGGATTCGTCATTATTTTTTCCAGTGGTTCAAATGTAGCAGTAACCATTGCCATATTTCTTACCTTGTCTCCTTCAGGGATTTTGCAGCTGTGAGAGGCTTGCAGGAGGATGTTTGGATAATCCAAATTTGTATTTTACATTTACAGGTAGAAGTTGTATACACTATCACTATTACAGAAAACGGAAGCTATTTTCTCAAGCTTCATCCATGTCAAGCTCTGTGGTTTATACTAAAAGCAGATTTTATAGCCTGTTGTGAGTTTCCTGTGCCAAGGAACCACAAGACAGAAAACCTGCAACCTGTGAGGTTCCTTTTCCTCAGACCTCAACGAAGCATCGTCATTGATGGTTTCCAGCATGACAGTGCATGCTTCCAGCTCTCTAATATGTGG
Organism: Chauna torquata; assembly: GCA_013399475.1. Lineage (NCBI taxonomy): Eukaryota > Metazoa > Chordata > Aves > Anseriformes > Anhimidae > Chauna > Chauna torquata. Next base: position 60,548 of record VXAL01006687.1, on the reverse strand, counting down.
TTCGGCTATGGTGTGACTCAGGTGGTGATTCAGTAGGTGGCAAGCTTCCCTCTGTCAATAATGGATTTACACCCCACTATCTGGGTACGCAGCACTGTTTAAAGTACTATCTCTCCAATAGGATACAATAGCAATGTGGTGACCAGTTACTGTTGTTCAAGATCCCATGGCAGTTAATTTTTGCACGGGTGGAAATATTAACTCTTGGGCGTCAGCCAGGTTACAGTTTGGAGGAATACATTCTGCCTAAGATTTCTTTTCCTGTCCTTATGCTGATTTGTGATCTTACTCTTCCTGATGGCTTTTCTCCACATGACACAAGGCTGCATGCTCCAGTGTGGGAGATCTGGATCCAAACAACTGGGGATGGTGCTGGTATCCAGAGTTAAGCAGAGAGAAAGCATAGCAGGACTGATGTTAATCCCTGTTGTTAGAGGTGTTCACTCTCCCTTTGTTCAAGAGTACAACCACCTAGAGGTGTTTGAGTACTGGATTCTCACATGATATCTGTTGGCAAAAGAGCATGCAAGCAACAAGGTAGGGCAAATGCAGATTTACCGTGTAGCTTACTATCACAATACAGACCACTTGGAAATAGTTAAATCTAAAAAAGATACCTTGCTAATAAGTGCAATAAGCTTCAAGAAACACTAATCCATTTATCCTGAGTTTCTCCTGGTTATGGAACCACTAGAAACCACATTATTATTCTAAATTTCTGGTATAATATTAAGAATTGATTCTGATGTTCACAAAAGCCTTCCATACTTCAGATATTTGCTAGTTGAGAAGTGACACTGCTGGCAATCAAAATGAGCAATGCTTGCTCTGCAGCTGGCATACCCCTGTAATGGAGCAGTTAGCTTCCACGCTTTTGTGCCAGGAGTATGTAGGTGTGCTCGCCTCAGTGTGTAACTCTTTCTTTTGCTCATTTGTGCAGCTTTATAGGTATTTTTTCCCTCCTGATAGATTCTTTCATGTTTTGGTATGAGTTATCTGTCTGTACACAGACACAACCTCTGTTCTCTTCTATTGCTTGAGGAAGAATTGCAAGACTCACTCAGTGACTTGCAAAACCATATCTAGAATATATAGGGGTGATTCATGATTTACTTGTCATTCATGTCACCCAGGTAAGGAATTACCTGTCTGATGAAACAGCAAAGAAAGAATTTGGAGATGTAGTGTTATTTCCTCTGGGTGCTACATTAAGACAATAGAACAGATATTGATATCAGAGTTGTCTTTTCACTGTCATGAAAAAGAAAAACACTTTCCAAGCAAAACAGGTTTACAGAAATAAAAAAGTAGTTTCCGAATCTTCACTGAAAAATGCCTATTGTTGGTCTTGGGAAACACCAGAACATATGACAGAACATAGCCTTCCTCTAGGAATGTAGAAAAAAACCTGTGTATCAGTCCTGGTACACAAAACCAGCACTCTGGCTCACTCATCAGACAGCACTATTTTAAATTTATTCACATGAAGACAACTATATGAGAAGTAATTACCAGGGAATGAGAATATCATCCAATAGCTACCTTATTGTATAACTGTGAAAAATTATGGCTATGTCTGAAAAAGACACTAAAATAAAGCACAAAGCTGTGTTTAGAGTCTATTTACAAAGTCAGTTTTTCTGTAACTTGATGTCAGATGTCACTCATTCTATTCAAACATTGTGTATGTTCTTAAGATCAACTTTACTATTTTAATATTTGATGTACTGCAGGTATTCATATTCATATTTAAAAAAAAAAAAAACTGAAAAAAAAGTACATCTGACCTTGCATGTCTTCAGTGAAAATAAAATCATTTTCCATTTTATAACTATGATACTCTCACTAAAAAAGGAATATTAAGGAATTACTTTGTTGTTGTTGTTGTTGTTTTTGTTTACTTCGGGAGGCCAGGAGGGGGGGTAGAATGTTGAATTAAAAATTCTATCACTTCAATATTATCAGACATTCAGAAACATTGACTGTGCAAAACAAAAGAGTGTCCCTATCAAATAAAACTTATAATAATTTCTGGTATGAGATTTCAAATGTGAAGTTTTGCTCCAAGGCAACTTTTTCTCTTTCTTCCTTATACTTGAGGTAACGTGAAACTATAATAGAAATGTTAACATTTCCTTGATTACAAGAATATCACTGGGTATTTTTTAATGAAATCCTCATCTCACAAATATATTTTAAAGGAAGCAAGTTTTGAAGTAGTGACTTGGTCATACAGATTGTTTGGAAGTATTTTAGGTTTCTTTGTGTGAACATCTATGATTTTTTTCTGGTAAACAAAACAGCTAGGCACTGATCCACAAAGCACACAAACATTTATACAATTTCCAGTTCATGAAAAGTGCCATGAAAATTAATTATAAGCATATTTATTTGAAAGATTTCTTCGTGTTCCGCTTCAGGAAATGATGGCTGATTTAAAATTGAGAAAAGTGCCATAAAACGGGTTTCTTCAGCTTGATCAGGTTCAGTGAAGATCGTAAAGCACTGTAAAAGCCTGGATTCATTCAGTCTTGTGCTTTTGCAAAGCTCCTGTGAATGTTTTGTATCATTGCTGTCAGATGTGATTTTCTCTGCCGCTGCAGATGTGCACAACAGATTTACTGTTACAAGTAATACACAGTAAATTCCTGACATAGAGGCATTTAGGGCCACTGCCAGATGTCTCATTTTAATAATACATTTGTATATCCTAGTGCCAGAGGGACAATTAAGTTGTGAACAATAAAGATAAAATCAGTGGAGGACAGGTATTACCACTTTATTGTTACAGTCAATCTATGGTGCTCAATAAAATGAATGAATTCAGTTTTGGTTTTGTGTTGTTACAACAGGATTACTATCATCTAGGTCTCATTCAACAAATAGTGGATAGGCACATGTCTTTATTTACAGCTGCCTACATGGAAGAAGGTCGTCTGTTGCTCCATTTCTTCTCTGACAGCTTGGATGCAGAATTATCTCTGTCAGTTCCAGGATGCATTAGGCAAATGCAGTATCATTTCCATCCTCAGCAAATTAGTAATGTTGAGAGATGTGGCTGGGCACTGCCAGTTTGTTATCTGTGCAATTGCCTGGGAAACATTGCCTGACCTTGTGAAGGGCTTATCTGTCTGCTACAGGTACAGGAAAATAGTGCAGGGAGGTTTTAATACTTACCCTCTTTCTATCTTTCACTTGGCCAGAGTTCTTGAACTGTTTTTCTTTAGCTGATAGAAGTAACAAGGGCTACTTCCAGTACTAAGGGTTCTGAATAAATGCCTCAACCCCAAAGAGAAAGAGAGATAAAATGTAGGCCTAAATTGTACTTGTATTTAAAATTAGCAGGATCATGCAGATACTTACACAGCAAAATAGTAAAAAGTCCCTAGTGTTTACTGTAGCACTGAGTCAACACTTCACCTTTTCAGAAATTCATTATTGTTTGAATTGAGTGAGAAAGTCTAATATTGGTACTTACTGTTCTGCATTTATCCCTATGGCACTCTCAAAGATACACTAGGATTTAGTGCTTAGATGCTAATATAAAGAGGTAGATAGCCTATCACAATCTGAACAGAGTAGAAATAAAGGGGTTTCCAAGGTGAATCTTTCCTAAAATCTTGTTGGTTTACATAATGCTCCCTTCTGGCCTTAGATAATCCAGTCTTAGCTCATCTAAAGAGCTCATGTAATTCCTTCCAGTTAACTCCTGCACTGAAACCCACAACATGCTTTTAGATAAAGTACATATTCCAGAAATACATTCAGTTTTGATTTAAAGACTTTGAGAGATGAAGGATCTAGCACTTTCCTGGACAGTTTGTGCCAATGATTAATCACCACCATGGTGAAAGAAAGAAAAAGAAAGGTCTGTCTTGAAGTTTGAAACTGGTTGGCTTTGACTCTTAGCCTTCACTTCTCATAATGCCTAAATGAGCAGTTGCATGGGCCCAAACTGCCCTTGTTCTGGCTAGCAGAAATCTGGAGAATGGTTAATAAAAGGTAGTGGTAGACAGTGAGCACTCTGGATCATTGTTTGCAATTGTGGCAATTGTCTGAAATTGCCAATAACAGAATGTGATGCAGCCCTGGTTTCCATTTCCCACTTTCCAGATCACATAAGCTATACCCCCACTGAAGAAGAAGTGAGCTGGGTGGTGAAACCCATAGTCCTGTACCCCAGGAACTCTGAGCTGCACACTGGGAGTGGAGGTGGCTTTGCTCTATGTTCAGTTTGGGTAGATAACGCATGCAGATGTGAGGAATGAACCCTGGCATCTTCCAATACGCTCACCACACTAAGTGATGGGAAACCAGGATGGTGGCCTGCATCTGCCTTCACTTTAAACATGCTTCTTGTGATACAGAGGAGACAGGAAAGACGTATAAAAACTACATGCTTAAAAGATTTGTTTCTGAGGTTGCTGGTTGGAGAATCCCTCTCTTTTCAGAGCCATAGTAACATAATTTAGTACACATTATATCTTCCTACCATAGGGTCTCCCTAAATTCTGCTCTGAAGCAAGCATGCATGGCTACAATAAATCTGGATCACATGCTTTAGTAAATTCAATTTACAAGTGTCCCTTTTCAAACTACCCCTCCTTTCCTAGTAAAAATGAGACAGCATGTAGACAGACAGTTTTAGGAATTATCCCCTGGGCCCTGTTAAAGAAACCAATTCATAGATACTCATGTGTTAACCACATGTGTGTCACTTTGCCAGTAAGTACTTAGACGCTAACGGTGATGGGGTAATGAAAATAGCTGAAACCATGGAAGGCCACTCAAAAACATGAAAACATTTTGCAAAACAGTTAATCGATTAACAAGCCACTGGGCTATCAATATGGTGTATCAGAATAAGAAGAAAAGCTGTTAACAGTCCTGCCAAGCCATTATTAGCAATTCTTAGCTTTCATCAGGCACCTCCTCCTCCCCCTACTTCCATTTTTCCTTGCAAAGAGTGGAATCTGTTTGCCAAATTACTTTCCTGATTTCAGCAGTCCAGAATGTCTCTCTAACATAAATCAACCTGTTCTGGGGACGTCTCCCTTCAGCTGGGTCTGGCAGATTCACAATGAAAGGGAAGGAGACAATGGTAGAGTCAGATAGTCCCCCAAAAAGCACATTAGTTGAGAGCTAATAGCTGATTACTAAAATCTTCCTATCATTTAAAGATGCATTTTCCTTAGTGATGAAAGCCAGGTCTCCTAGACCTCAAGTCCATGTCTGGTCTTCTAGATCAGTTCCAATGTAGGTTTACATTGTGATTAGCATGGGCTTTGCTGTTTGAGTAGGCATATGCGCAAGTTAGCTTTTAATGTTAGAGCTTGGACAAGATTCAGTGGTGTAGCTGCAGCA
>VXAL01006687.1:43032-55168 GCA_013399475.1 Chauna torquata | reverse complement strand
AAAAAAAAAGGAAAGAAATGAAAAGCACACCCAACTGAATTCTGTGCTGCTATTAGGGTCCAGTCAAACTAATGACCCTTGGGTGAGGTTGTAGCAGAGCGCACACTTCACAGTTGCCCTCTGCTGTGATTTCAGTATTACCTTTGTGTTGTAAGGTAAGTAATATCACTTTCCTTGGTGTACTCCTTCCAAGAGTATGTTTATATTTTGCCTTGCTCTATAAGACAAAACGAGTGTCAGTGTGGAATTTCCAGCATGTGAGCTATGATTTTCCCAAGTCTAGAGAGTGACATTGTTGCAATTAATTACTGTTAACTACTGCATCCTACCTACTTTAAACTTCGCCGAACAGCTATGTGAGCTGTTTTCCTTCTTGGTCTGTTGATACATAAATCCAACTCTTTTTTTTTCTTTTTTTTTTTTAAATGCTAGGATGCAAGGATATATGATTATAAAAGAAGTTGTAACTAGATGAGTATTCAGGTGAAATACACATTTTAAGCAACATTTATAAATAATAAATTTGGATTTTTTATCTCATTTTACTGCTAGGTTTTGAATTCTTAAAAACAAATAAAATTAGATATAATTATAGAAACATCTTCCTGTAAAAGTCTTCACATGCAAACAATGCTCTTTTAAAACAACTATGACTTTGTCATGTTGATTATTTTTGTTTGTTTGTTTCAATAGTATGAAGTATATATTATAAATACTACATTTTATCTCTATTGCAATTTATTAGAAATCTATTATTGGTGGAAAATATTTTAATGTTCTCTGGTGCATTTAACTAAATATAACAAGAATAAATTAAACACAATGTGCAAAAATGTAATTTAACCTGAATTTAGCCAGATATTTATGTGTATTTCTGGTACTCATATATATATAAGAAAAAACCTCTTACACAAAAATAAGGCTATACAAGACACATAAACATCCCTCCTTTCTCCAGAAGAACCTATGTCTGCCAGAAAACAATTTTCATATAAGGTGGTTACCTTACAATATTAATGTTCCTAAGTTCTGTGGTTACCTTACAATATTAATGTTCCTAAGTTTTGTGATACATGGTTTTTTTTGTTTATTTCCAAAAGCTTTCATTGTCAGAGCAAGGTGATAAAGGAGCAACCTCAGCTTTCATTAAAAATCTTAACATTGGCTGCTGAATGCTTGTACAAATATGTCTTCATTTGGCTGGAGTTGCTTAGCCTGGAGAAGAGGAGGCTCAAGGGAGACCTTATCACTCTCTACAACTTCCTGAAGGGAAGCTGTGTCCAGGTGGGGGTCGGTCTCTTCTCCCAGGCAACTAGCAATAGGACAAGAGGACACAGTCTTAAGTTGTGCCAGGGGAGGTTTGGGTTGAATATTAGGAAGAAATTCTTCACAGAAGGAGTGATTAGGCATTGGAATGGGCTGCCCAGGGAGGTGATTGAGTCACCTTCCCTGGAGGTGTTTAACAAAAGCCTGGATGTGGCACTTAGTGCCATAGTCTAGTTGACAGGGTGGTGTTAGGTCATAGGTTGGACTCAATGATCTCAGAGGTCTTTTCCAACCTAGTTGATTCTGTGATTTTGTGATGTAAATGTCTGACTTTTCTAGTAACCTGAACTTAAATATACACACTGCAGAAGCTGAAACAGCACCTTCTCAATGTTCAGGTAAACGCACGTCCTCGTTTATTTCCAGCGTGTTCTCTGACTGTGTGACTATACTGATAAACAAAAGGGAGACCACGGTCCCCTCAAGCATTAGATCCTTGATTTTTCAAGTTGCTTAACTATCCCTTCATTCCCCGACTCTGTTTTGGAGTGTCCCAAATAACTGCTGCTACAAAGCTCAAGACTGGCTAAGGATAGTTTAGTTTGGAGATCATTCTCAAAAGGCAGTATGGACAAGACTGTATCTGTCTGGACTCAGTCTAACCAAAACAATCCTTCAGAAGCATCCCAACCCTCAAACACCATACAGGCCTTCATGGCACTGGCTAAGGAAGGCAATAAATAAGCTGCCTCTCTGGCAGCTGTGAAACATACCCCATGCTAGTTTAGACACTTGTAACTGGAACAAAACATGCAGTGAATAATAAGAACATCTCAGGGCCTCATGGTGCTGAAGAAGACTCTGAGCTAACTACTGTGTAGTGCAGGCATGGTCAGCCTGCTCAAGGTGTCATTAGACCTGAGCCAGGCAGACTTGGGGTCAGTCTCAGTCTCTAAATTGGGTGCTAGACTTTAAAAAAAATAGAGCTTCTGTGTTTATATGCAAATCTAATTAAAACATTATTTTTCCTTGTGCCAATTTCCTCTAGCAGCTATGGCAGATCTCCGTTTACCAGATCATTAATGATTTGTGTGATAATCAAATCTAAATTGATTTAACTGTTTTTTTTTTTTTCCTAAATCCCTGGGGATTAGAATACCTGGATACTCTAATGCTGTTGGGGACCTCTGAAAAATCCCACTGAGTAAGCACTGTGTGGTATGTTTGTTCAGTTCATCCTAACAGCTCAAGCTTGTTCCAATTAATTTTATACCCAGACAACTACCTGAATTTTTCAATGTATTCTGACAATCTGTGTGTAGATCTTCATAAATTACTTTAAAATAGAATAAACGTATCTACCTATAACATAGCTCTTGTTCTCTACTGTATTTCTAAGGGCATTTGTAGGTGAGCAGCCGCAAAGCAGTTTCTGCAATGTGTCTAACAAGTAGAAAGGATAGGGGAGCATAAGAAGCAGTCCTGTTTTTTCCTCCATACCTTGAAAATGGTTTCAAATTACGATTATCTGTGATCCTGTGAGAAGGAAGATTTATTTATTTATTTTGCATTTATCATTTTAAATATTGCCTTCTCCATTTCAGGAGGCAATGCTTTTGTATAGAATTTGAACAGAACCCCATCTTTACTGGACAGAAAAATCTTAAAGTTTATGGAACATTTCACTGTGCACTGAAAGATCTAGCAATGCTTGATCTATCCTATGCAGCAAGCATTTATGCCTGTATTTACCTGCAGTGTATGAAGGATTGGAATTGGTGGGATTGAGTCTGTGTTTAAAGGTAGCTACGTATACATATAACTGTGCCAGCTGGTTTGAGACTCCCAGCTTGCATCTGCATTGCTCAGTTAGGGCAGTCTTAAGGACCTTTCTTACTGGGAGATTTAAAAACAAAAAGGAAACATTTACCTAATGGCCAGTTTTTTCTCCAAGGCCAGCTTAGAGCTAGGATTGCAGCTAGGAAGTATTTTGACACAGGCTGCCTGGGTCTCTAGGGCCAATGAAGGTTAGGCACAGTCCTGCAACAGAGACAGAGAGCTTACCCTCCCTCCCTTCTTTGCTTATGGGGCCATCTGGAATCTCGCTGTGTCCTATCAGATTAAATGTACCTGAAGGCCCTTCCTGGACTAATGGCCTTCAGCAGGTTACTCAGGCAAGGAATCTAAATATGGGCGATGTTCTGGCTTGGCCATTAGAACTTTCCTCTTCATTCAGCTCTGGTGATTCCACACAGAATGTGGCAAAATGAAGGGAAAAATAGGCAAAAATCTCCAAAGAGATCACTTGCTCTCTCAAGTATTCTGCCATGATCTCCTGCCAGGCTACACGCCCAGTGACTCCCTTCTCACCTGCCACGCTGAGGCCATCTACTTGAAGACACAGGCCGTCACCATCTTTATTGCTGTTTACCTGGGTGCCCTTTCTGGCTTGATCCTTGCAGGCATGGTTTTCTAACTCAACTCAGAAGCTGTTGAAATCTACAAAATCAGCAGGTGTTTAGCCAATATAGCCATTTTCCAGATATTTAGAGGAAGTAAACTATGACTGTGACTGAGGTGAAATGGCTGAACTGGGGGAGGCTATGGCATTCCTGCTGCAGTTTATAGTCCATTCCATGATTTTACACTGCTGACTTTCAGGTGCTCTGCATTTCTCATCCCTCTGGTTTTAATCTGTCAGAAAATATAGGTAGTTCCAGTATTTTGTGGTTGTCATGGAGGCAGCTCACAACCTCTTGGCAAGGTTGTGAGCTGCCTGATTACCCTCCTTGCCGTGAATGTCCTTCATGACCTGGACCCTCTCTGCTGCTGCCTGGAGCTGCTGGATATTCTGGAAATGCTGAAAGCCTGGTCTTCCACAGAGGAGGTGGTGGGGAACAATGCCATCTGCACTGCTGCCAGCCCTCATTGTGGGACAACATTACCCCTTGTGTCACTGCAAATTCACAAATAGACAGTTGCCGGGTAAGCAACATTTAGTCCTTTAAGCCAAGAGGCCATACTACAGCAGACTGTCTGATCCTTTAGCCAAAGGTTTGCGTAAGGAAAGGCTGAGGTTTTCCTCAATGCCAAGCACATCCAATACCTGATCTATCCTTTCTGCACACGAAAAGCTGTAGTCACCTCTCTGCATGCAGCCAGAAATGGGCTCAGCAACATCATATTCGCTGGTGTGCTTGGTCAGGGAGGGAGGAAATTCATTTGGATAGCAGAATGATCTGCTCCTACACTGCATCTCTTAAGCAATTCGCCTATTCAAACAGGAGTATCAGCTAACTTCACTGGATGGCTTGTGGGCTGCTGTCTGGTGATGAAGGGTGAGCTGCCTGAAGAACTATGGTTTTGGCAACCAGGAAGAGGCTGGGAAGAACTGTTGGGCTGGACACTGCCATATAATTAGGAAAGAAAGGGCAGCATACCACACCAGTGCCATTGAATTTGAAGAGGATGCTACGTCCAACAGTTTGAGTCTCCAGGGACATGGATGATGATAGTGGCCTGCAGAATTGTATCAACAGGTCATTCCCAGACCACCTGGAAAAGCTCACTGGAGGATATTGGGAGAGGTGGGCGCACCTGAGGTATCATTTGCATTCAGAACACCTTGAAAAATCATCCTGAAAATTCAGTAGTATAAATGGGGAGTTCAGTACTCACACCACGATCTGTGCTAATGCCCCAAGACAATTTGTGCAAGCACTCTCCAGAGCAAGGAAGGGGTCCATAGTTTCTTTCAGTACTGCAGATAACTTATAGAAGCTGAATAGAGCAAAATATAACAGTGACCAAAATGACCGGAAGTGAGAAGTTAGCATGGACTGCCAATCCAAAGTATTCCTGCTAGTTATTTCTCTATTGCTTTTTCTCCTCCCAGAGCAAGAAAATAAGACAGTGTTCTCTGTTGACAGCTTCACAAAAAACAAAAGGCTGGGGAAAAGCTTACTCCAAGACCTCCTTACCTCCTTCACAGAGGGAGGCCTGGAGTGGGGGGAGCTCACAGCAGGGGTGAATGCAGCAGTTTGGAGAGCAATTGCAGGGCTTGGAGAGAGACGACAGGAAGCAAGAACTGACCATCTCCCTGCCCGGCACAAACACATACAGACTTAACCTACAGCTGAACTTTTGCCCTTGAGTGACCAGTGCCATTAGAACACGGGTCAAAAGGTTGCAGGGTGACAGAAAATGGAACTTTACTGAATGAAAGAGAAAATGAAAAAATTCCTTTGTTTGCTTAGCTCCGTGTGGTTTGTATATCCACTGTGATCCCATAATGGAGTCCAGAGTGAAAAAGTAACTTGATTTATCACANGGGGGGGGAGTCGACAGAGGGAGGAATTCACCCAGGGAATAATTAAAAAAAAAAAGAAAAAGTAAAAGAATAAAATTCCCAAATCCCTAAAACATTAGAATAAATGTGACTTTAATCAATAAAAGCCCCTTTATATAAAAGAGGCAGGGAGGCAGAGAAAGAATTTTCATTCCTTAGGAACAAGTGTATATTAAGGACATCAGTGTATATATCAATACATATTAAGGACACCAGTGATGCATTTTAAAAGAATATTCTTCCAGTTTGAGTAAGGAAAAATGCATAGGTGTACGAGCATCTGTCTGAAAAAAATATTTTCATAGGACACGTTTGAGTACCAGAATTTTATATGTGCATTTATATGCAAATACAAACTCCAGATATTTAAAATTAGCTTGAAGGTGAGAAACATCTCTAGATAGGTAGAGAGAAAATGGGTACAACTGGTAGGACTCTGGGTGAAACTAGAGATTCCAAATAAGTTAAATTAAAGACAGCTTGAAATCTCAGCACATTTGGCATGCTTAATATTCTCTTCATTTCTTGACAAAATGTGGTCCATCAGTAAAGACACGATTGGCAAAATTCAGACTTTTTTAAATGCTGCTATTACTCCTTGGATTTTTAGTAGAGTGGCATATTCTGAATTAGATCCACAGAGTTATAAGGGCTAATGTGCTAGTTCTGAGCAGTCTTACTAGTGAGATAGAAAACAGTGGAGCTAGAGCACAAGAAATCTAACAAAGTCCAGAAATACGCAAGATAATAATTTTCAGGGTATATGGATATTCCCAGAAACACCTAAGTAAAAGATTTGCAAAGATAGACCCTTAATGAATTTAATGTTTCATGATCTGGCTTTCAGAGCACTAAGGAACAAATTTTGCTACTTGTATGCCTGTAAAAGTGCCGGGAGTGTGATGAGTATTACTGTACTCTGTGTGTGCTTTCATGCATGAATACTTGAGGGGCAGAAGTGTGCAATACTAGTTGGTATGAGTAGGCTATCAGAAGCTTCCACGTGAGCTCCTACATCTCCACTACTTTTCCCCCTTCCTCTGCAGTGCTGTCTTTCTCTCTCCCTCCCCTTTCACTCAGTCAGCCCATGAACTGCATGGCTGCAACAATTACATCCATGTTACTCAGTGGGCCCCACAGCCTCTCCTTTTTGATCACTGTGAACAAATAAACCATCTGGCTCACCACTTAGCTCCAGAGAGGGACATCCTTTACAGATCATGTCTCTAAGAGCCCTTCTTTCCAGAATATGTCTATGTCTTGCTAATTCTTTTTGCATTGAAGAAGTGCAGACCTTTTTTTCCCATCCATACAGGATGTATGTAAAAAAATTCCTGACAAATACATCCATGTTCTGTTCAGATCCATTTGGACTGCTGTTGTCAAGACCTTTTTCCCCATCTGTTTCTTTGAGGTTGTCGTATCTCTGTCTCATTGCACTGTCTACTACTTCTCCGCTGTAACTAATACACTACTTGTCCCCTACTCCCACTTAAGTTACACTATAATCAGTACTAAAAGGGTGACTACTACCTCCATATGGACTATGAGACCACTTTCCATCAACTCCTTTTCAATTTTCAGATATTCACTTCCAATCTTTCATCTTTCTTTCCACTCAGTTTTGGGAAGAAGTTCCTATAAACATGTTTGCAAACCTGCTTTGCTATCTGATCTGAAAAAAGCCTATTCCATTGACCAGTGCTATTGTATAGTTTCCTTCAGGTTTTCCATCAGGCTGTCTGATTCCATCTAGTGTAAGCACTCAGGCCCCTGAAACCTTCCCTTTTTGTTCTCATTAACACAATGTCTAAAGTAATGGGGTCCTCATTCCTGAATAAGTTTCCAGTTAGCTTGAGTAATACAAATAGTAATTATTAGTAATAACCTCCTTGGTCACACAAAGCTAAACCAGGAGTAACTCCACTGACTCTAAGTAGAAATAGTCCAAGTTTACATGGGTATAATAGAGAATAAAATAGTCTCCTTATTTTGAGTTTTCTGTTCACCTTCAGAGTCTAGGTAATTACCACATATCTCCCCTTCCACCCCCAAAGATTGTAGAAAATGTGGCTTTAAGAAAAATACAAAAACAAACAAACAAACAAAAACAGTGTATAGTGAAGTGTATTTCACATTCAATATTATGAATGAAATTTGAGGCTGTGAATTAAATGCCTATGAAATTCCTTAAAACATTGTTTAAAAATAAACTTGTTTCTACATGAAATCTTGAAGGTTCTTTAAGTTTTTTTTTTTTTCTCATTCTCTTTGTTTTCTTTCCACAAGCATAGTTAGACACATTGTAGGTGACTGGCTTGCAACAGGTCTCTTTGAAAACAATGAAAGCTGCTTTTAAAATCATGGAAAAAGTCCGAATGAAATATTTTATATTTTGTGAAGCAAACTTGCTTCTGGTATAAGATTCTTTATGCTAAGTTTCAGTGAATTCTTACAGCCAAGTTATACACTTCCTCTGACAATTTTTTTAATATTACCAGACAATTTGGCTACTTGGTATTGTTATTGAAATGCTAAAAGGAAAACTCAACAATTCATTTTGCTGGGGAACTAGTGGCACTAGACAGTTACTATGATTTGTAGCGGTGTTTCTGTTCAGCAGGTATTAACATGTTTGGAAAAAGGGAAAAAAGGGTGGTAATGAATACTAGAATTTTTTTGTGGGTGGAAGAATGATTAGGCTTCAGCACACTGCCAGAGACATTAAGTAACTTGTGGAAGGCATTGTTCAAAGCAGAGATATTTTGGGAGTAGAGGTATTGTGCTTAGTACACTGTATGCCAACCTTTTGGGAGGTCATGTCAGAGTGGTAGAAGAAATTTAAAAAAAAAAAAAAAGGCAAACAAAAAATACACTGTGTTTCATCATCTTCACCTACTCACCAGGAATCTGGTGCCTGGAAAATATGAATCTAGCAATTAAACTTGCCTTTCTCAACAATAATATCTTCTAGACAGCCAATACTGTTGCATCCCTATAAACAAAGCCAGTATATTCTGTACCATGGTAGAGGGTTTCTGCAGCTATTGCAGAAGGTAATGTATAAAATGTTGAAGACTTTGATTGGAATTCTTCTGTAACCAGCTAACACTTATTCTTGGAATGGACAAAGCATTTGTGGATGTATCTTTTAATTGAGAGATATGGACTGTAGAGGGAGAGTAAGTGATTCATTTAGACCAAGCAGATGACACTAGAGATACGACTTGTAGATGGTTGAAGTTAAAGGATATGAATCTCACTCACAGAAACTACCTATGCTTGTTGTTTAGGCACTCCTCATTGAGTGTGTAAAGAACCAGCCTCTGATCAGTGCTGGTAATGTCTCACCTACAGTCATGATGTTGATTGTGGCAGAATCCATTTGTACAAAAGCAACAATACGATCCTATTTAATACTAAAAAAGGCCACTGTGACAAAATATGGATAATTCAAAAAACCAAATACCCTCCCTAAAAACAGAATAAAAATAGGTCAGTTACTTTTCAGATATCTGCAAGTGCCATGTGCAGTCAGCCCACAGCTTCTCTGTGAAAACTGACAGCTTGTTCTGGTAGCTCTAGAGAGAGGCTATTGCTGGGAAATAACTAAGATGCTCCCTCATTTAACACAGACCACAGAACAGCTGCCGGATATGAATGCCTTTCAGTCACCATTGATCAGGGATCGATTCAAATTAGTGACCTAGAAATAAAAGGCTGCATATTGAAGAACAAATTTCCTATACCATTCTCATTCAGTAATGAGAAATGCAACTGTCTGCCACATTTAACTTTCAGCTGTCATAAACAAAAGAAATAGAAGACGTTGAAGCATGACAATATGAAAATCTCTATCACTTAGGGCATTTTTCCCGTTAAGTGTGCATTTATTTTGGTTGGTTGTTTTTTTGTTTAGCTTTTGTTTGTTTGAATGTTTCCTCACTGAGGTTGGTAGTAAGGTATTTACAATATTAGGCAAACGCAGGAAACTAATATTTTGTTTTCCACACTTTCTCATAAAAACTTGTTTTAGAAATGGTTTTTCAATCCTAAGCTTCTTATATTCAAACCCACAGAGAGGTCGTGCTTTCAGGTTCCAGAGTAGAGTGCTCAGGACAGATTCCAGTTCTTGGCTCTGCAAGGACTACCTCCTAGGCCTTGGCAAGCTGTTTATATATTCTCTATCTCAGTTTCCCACTTACAAATGGGGAAAGTAACATTTGCCTATCCTGGGAATATTTTGAAATTAAAGTCACAGATAACTGAAAGACACTCTATTACACATATACAAACGATCAAACCTTGACAATATTATTGGGCTCTTTTGGCTAGCTGATATTTCCTTTGAAGGCTGAGTTGGGAATACAAGGCTGAAATATCAGATTTGTGGATACCTTTTTCAAGCTTATGGACCTTAGAGTTAAACACAAACAACACTCCCCTCTCCCCAACCACTGAGGAAAACGGGTCAATTGAAAATTATCACAATGACAGGTTTTTCCTTTCATTATGATTACAAAACACTCAGCATTAGAAAGAATTGCAGAGATTTTTCTGACAATTAATTATTCTGAATGATTAGTTTGTTATGCTCCTTGCAGGCACCAAGTTTGGAAGAGGAAGTGCTTTGTCTTTCAATTAAAAATATCCAAACAGCTCTGTGGAGTCATGATCTGAGAAACCAAAATAAGTCCTTAACCGTAGATAAATGAAGGCTGGCCGATCGTGGTTTGTAGAAAGCCAGAGGAAGCCCTCTGCTCTGACCCTGCGCCCTCTGGCATCACAGCTGGTGCATGAGCACAAAGACAACTTGGATGTAGACGCTGCTGTGGGCACTTTACACAGGCTAGATTGTAAATTTGTCCATTTATGAGTGTCCTTCGGGGGTTCCCACCAACTCAGAAGACAAAGCAAGGCTGAAGCAAACAAAGCATATCCATAAAAACTCCTCTGATTGCCACTATTAATAAAATGGAGGCCATAAACACATTTGCTGTGTACTGTTTCTTAAGTGGGGAAGCAGGAAAGCAGGGGATGCATTCCCTCAACTGAATGAGGTGTGTGTATTACACAGGATGAGTGAAGAAGGTATATATGCTCTATTAAAAATGGATCTGGCTGCCAGAAATATTTTTCTTCACACTTCTGATTACTGGGCTGTGGACATGAATTTCATCCTGTATGAAATCTCAAATCATCTTGGTAGGAGCTTGCAAGTTGTGATCTGCAGCACACATAAAACAGATGTATTGGGATTTCTGGGGTGTTCTTTTGTTTGTTTGTTTGTTTGTTTTTGTTTTGTTTGTTTTGTTTGAATTTATAAAAATTCAGAAATGGGAGGAATACTTTTGAAATTGTCCTTGCACATGTCAGCATGTTCCACTGAGATCCACCTAAAACTTGCAAATTTTTCATTTTCATTCACCCTTTCTAGCAATAAGGACAAAATGCTTATTTTTGATGCCAACACTTCTTTGAAGGAATGATCATACAAAGCATTAGATGTGTTCCAAAAATCACAACAGTGTTAAACAAATGACTCAGTTTTTTGGGGAATGATTTACAGCAAGTACCTTTTCTGCCATAGTCTGCCTTGTACTGCAGGTTCCCCTTCCAGAAAGCTTTACTGCTTCCCAAAGCTGTAATGTGAAGTTATATACATCAATTGTTGACTGGGCAATGAAGACCCAAGATAAAAAAAATATTAAGCCTCAGTTGATGTTCCCAAAGAATATGAAAGTCAAGCAGGTGGTAAAGAGTACCTTGGGCCCAGCAATGAGGTCTCCAATTAGGGGCAAAGACCTTTAGGACACCTGGAATCAGTCCCTGGCAACTGAGATGCACAGCAAATGTCAAAAACACAGGGTATTAGAACATGAAGATACCACTTGTGCTGTAACTTTCTGTATTGAACTTGGATTCTTTTTCAGATAATTGGTTTTTAGGAGTTAAGAGAAACTTTGTACTGAAGAAAACTGGATAACTAGCATGGCATTTAATTTGTTCCCCAGGGGACCAAGCATCAAACGTAGCTAAGATGTCCATGTGGATTTTTTTTGCTTAACTTTAATTAGTGCCAGGTAAGTTCTGGGTAGAAACCGGACACCTAGCTTAGCTGGAATTTACGGTCTGGAAACCACTAAGAAAAGCCAGTTTCCATGTTTTACATCTCAAGCCTAACATCACGTGGTCACACTCTATCATGCAGTAATGCTGACAGCAGTGCAGGAAATAGCCTGGAGAAACGCCCTCATTCTATTTCGTTTGGAGCTCATTTGTTCTGAAACATCCAGTGACAAAATTATGGTGTGGTTTTAACAGGAGTATGTGTCTGAACTCCTACTCCTGCTTTTTCTGCAAATCCAGGTTAGAAGATCTCATTTTTCTCATCCCACACATGCACTCTCTGCCAACTGCACAAACAATGACCTGTATTCATCCACACAGTAACTCTGTTGACATCATCATGCTACAACAGAGATGAATTTGGTCCAGTGAGGCAAATTGCTGTGAAATTGT
>VXAL01006687.1:22094-42993 GCA_013399475.1 Chauna torquata | reverse complement strand
ATATTATATTATTTTATTTTATTTTTCTGTAAATGTTAGGCATTTCCTGCCTTCCTTCTGTTTTTAGGAACATTTGACTTAACTTCCAGGAGATATAAAATACAAAGGTAACACTCAAAAGTGCCTAAGTGCTTCTGGAGACTATGTTGCATTTTCAATAGTGGCTTATGTAATGACATTAATGGGATTTAGGAACATGGAGTCAGGAAGAACTCAGAAGTGTTGTCACTCAGTGCAATAATGCCTTTTAGCTAGTTAAATGAAAGCAATGCACACGACCTTGAGCTAGGAAACTAGCCCAATCCATGACTAGGAAGCGGTAGTGCCAAAGAACAGGATTTGCAGAACCTAGCATACTAAGCAGAGCCACACCCAAACAACACAGAAGCAAAAGCTGTGGAAAAGATACATCTGAGATCGTCTTTTTCCTGTAGATTTGACTATATCCTTGAGATAGGTACCTCTGAAATGAACATCTAGAGCCAGAAGTTACATAGGATACATGACAGGATCATTGTTTTCCTTTAAAATGCAGCTTTGTAAGAGCCAAATGTCCTTTACTTGAAGGAATGTTGACTCCCTTTTCTATACAGTACAGTGGAACTGGAGAAAGAGAGATTTCCTTGGAATAGATTTATTTATTTTTTAATCTCAGATTTATAACACAAAAGCAAGTCAAACGTGCTGTTCACAGAACAGAAAGCTCTTGCATACTATAGCTAATATAACAACTGTATTGTGAATAAAACCAGTTATCGGGTTGTTCGCAATGAGATCTGAATGACCAAGCCCTGATACTAGCAGATTTTTTTTTCTGAGATCCTCAAAATGTGAAGTGCTGCTTTAAAATGTGTTGCAAGACCAACATTTCAGATTCACCTGCAAACTACTTATTACAGGTAGGACATAGAAATGACCATATCTGATTTTTTTTTTTTTTTTTTTTTGAGTTTTCTTTGGCTTTGGTATAATCAAATTCAGATTATCCTCCTGTAGAATTGGTATAATAATATTTAAATGCTTGCAAAAGACTTAATTAGGTAATTAATATTTGTACAGTCATCAGAGATCCTTGTCTGTGAGGTACTATGTTAATTTTACAAGAAACTTCATTGAAAATTTAATGGAAAATTAAATACATGGATTCAAGTTCCTTACTATATTTGAATTAAATGTATTTTAATTCTTTTGTATACTTCAATGCAAGAAAATAAAATGAAATTAGCAGTCCCCCACCCAAATAAATAAATAATCAAAGAATCAAAGATATGAAAACAAGGCTATGGTAGCAGAAAGATTTTGCAGTAAATAAGGAATCATCCAACAAGTCTGGAAGAGTTCAGATCTTTCCTCTATGCTTTGTGAAGCTGATTTTAGTCTCATTGCCTGCTTCATACATACCACAAATAACCCCATGCAGAGGACAGTTCTGCATGATGGGTGTTCAGCCCCAGCTGCCAGTCCTTCAAAAACTGACTCCTTATGTTTCCTAGAAATTTGGATAGAAATGACAACAACTGACTGGTTCAGAGTGAAGTTACAGTCTGGTTTGGGACCACTTGCTACCATACTAGATAACTTTTTGGAACAATTTGCTGTCACTGCATGTACTAAGGCAGAGTGTCCTATGCTAAAATGTATGTGCACTTTACTGTGAGGTTCACTTGTGGCAGGGCTGCCCACAGTGCTGGCTTACCAATTTGGGGACTAAATAAAGTACAACTAGAGTCCATGACCTCCAGATAAACTGAGACAATGTGGTACAATACACAAGATCTGAAACCAAACATCTGCTATGGTAAAATAAAAATGGTAATGGGGGTGTCTGCCTTGTAAGACATATTTCCTCTTCCCATCTTCATGTTTCACATATGATGAGGAAACAATACTAGAAAAAGAAATCAAACCCTAGGAGACTAAGGAGACTAGCAGATCTGTATCATCAGTATCCACTGGAGAGGAAGTTGAGACATAATTTGTTGTGCCCAATCAAGTAGAAAATATTATGCAATGAAGTGCCTGGCTGAATCCATAGAACCCACCAACATATCAGGCTGGGCTAGGCTAGCATATATGAGAAAACCACAGCTCAGTTCAGAGTGATACCAGATCACAGCAGTATGTGTATTGTTGAGGAGTGGTGCACAAAGTACCATGTGCCATTTTGTAAATTCCTAAATCAGAAGGAACCATTTATTTCACAGAAGTACTCAGAATCATAGAAGGGTTGAGGCTGGTGGGGGAATTGACTAGTCCAGCTCGCTGCTTAGAACAGGGTCACGTACGGCAGGTTACTCATGGGCAGTGTCCAGCTGTGTTTTGTATATCTCCAAGGATGGAGACTCCACAACCTCCTTCGAGAACCTGCTCCAGAATTTCACCACCCTCCCAGCACAAAGCTTTTTCTTATGTTCAAAGGGAATTTCTTGAGTTTTGGCTTGTGCCCATTACCTCTTGTCACTGGATATCTCTGTAAAGAGTCTCTCTCTGTCTCCTTCACTCTTCTTAAGGGGTGTTTATACACATAAGATTCCCCCTGAGCCTGCTCTTCCTGAAGCTAAACAATCACAGCTCTCTCAGCCACTCCTTTTACGTCAAATTCTCCAATCCCTTAATCATTTTTGTGGTGCTGCACTGAACTTGCTCCAGTATATCTGTGTCTCTCCTGTTACTACGCCTGTACAGAACTGGACCCAGCACTTCAGATGTGTTTCCCCAGTGCTGAATAGAGGACAAAGATCACCTCCCCTGACATGTTGACAATGCTGTAATGCAGCCCAGGATGCTGTTGACCTTTTCATGCAAAAGCATATTGCTGACTCATGGCTGAACTTGGTGCTAGAAAAGGACTCCCAGGTCCTTTTCTGGAGAGCTGCTTTCCATCTGGTAAGCCCCCAGCATGCACTTGTGCATGAGGTTGTTCCTCCCCAGATGCAGGACTTCACACTTCCCTTTGTGGAACTTCATGAAGTTCCTGTCAGCCCATTTCTCCAGCCTGTTGAGCACAGACCTGTGGGCACACCCATCTGGTGTACCAACGGTTTCTCCCACTTTTGAGTTGCCTGCGAACTTGCTGAAGGTACATTTTGTTACATCATCCTGGTCACTAGTAAAGATTCTTCTAAGTTTTAAGCACAGTATATGATGTTTTTAAAATCAGTAGATACTTGCTGATTCATGAAGATGGTGCATGTATCACCGTGCTGATTTTTTCAAAAGGAACCGGTAGATTATGCATAATTTGTAGTTGCATGACAATGACAGAACATGCATTTTTTTTCTTCTCTCTTTGGATTATAACTTAACTGCCTTTTGGACTTTCTTTGAATTGTGTGGTATATACGACCAATGAACTGAGTTCTCTCTCCACTCAGATCGTATGCTGTTATTTTTCCATGGCTAGGAAGCCAGCCTCAAGTAAATTGTAGCTAATCTCTCTACATAGAATTAAATGCAAACTTGCATAGAATATGCAACAATGTACATGTCAGGAAGATACTGGCAAAAGCTAAATGATGTCCTGTGTTGACAAATTCAGCCTTAAAATGTACTCTTCAAGAACAAAATGTTTGTTCTTGAATTCTGGGTAGCTACCCCAAAATTGTGCCATTTTTCTCCACAAAACAGATACCTCTGCAATACCTCAGACTTTATGAGGTTAATTATCAGAGCCCTAGACTGTTGGGTCCTATTATATTGGGTGCTATTATATGGACACTGTTATCAAGAGATAAGGGCAATGACCAGGAGTAAGAATGCTTAAGAGTTATGACTGGCAGTAAGAATGCTCACTGTGCACATTGTGAAGTTGCTGAACAAACGTAGATGCAGAACTAGAAACACAGATGCAAAACTAGCGAGGTCAAAGAGGATGCTAAGTGCCAATAACAGGATACTTTGCGACACGTGTGCTGGGCAATGCAGAACCAATCAGCTTAGTAGAGTTAGCGCATGCTGGCCGCATGCACGGGCCAACCACCAATTGCGGCACTGCTTCCACATGCTAAGAGATTAGACAAAGTATAAGATACATGTATTCAGCTTAATAAAGTTGGCGTACTGTGAGCATCATAGTGGTGTGTTGTCGTCCGTTCCTCGCGTGGATCCCTACACCTAGACTAACTACCAGAACTAGTCTTTCAGTGAGACTTTCAGATGTATAAGAAGCCCACTTAACTCCCTGTTTCTTGTTCTGCAAACTAATTCTTCAGGACTGGGCATGTGCTTGGGATTGCCATAAGAAGACAGTAGGGAAAAACACCTGGTGTTCTCCATGGCTAGGAGTCATTTCTGAGAGACAGGAAATTTCATCACGGCAAGAGAAGAACATGCTCTGAAAAAGGCAATAAGCATGCTCTGACACTACTTATGTGGAAATCCAGATGGTTGCAGATGGTGTCTTTCAAAACTGGTCAAATACTGTGGAAAAGACAAACCTCTAACTTAAGTAATAATCGGTCTCTTCAATAATCTCTCTGATGCACTTTATGGCTGGAAGGAAATGAAGGTGTTTTCACCTCCAGTTCTTTGCTTGCCATCTTAAAGGGATGCTGAGTGATGCAATATACAAATACTATTGCTACAGAGTGAATGAATACTTGTAAGCTAAATCTGCCCATCAATACCTGTAAGAAATGTCAGACTTGGAAGGAAAGCTCCAAAGAGAAAAAAATTACCCACTTGATGACAGATCAGGCTTTCATTTCCCTTCTGCTGATGAGAAATGAGATGAAGGTCATAGCTTCTTGAGAGACTGTTGTATATTGATCCCCTTCCTAAAGAAAGGAAGACATGATGCATGATAAGTTTCTTACCTTCTTCTCCTTACATTTCCTATGTACTGGGAGCGGTAAGAAAAGTTTCCACATGATCCAAACTGTAGCCCTTGAGACCTGCAGCTCCCTATCATAAACACCTGTTTCTATACATTGTTTGACATTCATCACTGTATCAAATCTCAGAAGCAGCAGGTCTTGAATCTTTTCTTTTGAGAGTGAAGTGTGATTTGTCCCAATCAATCAGGTCAAGAGCACTCAGTCATGTAAACCAGATCCTTACTGTCAAACCAAGGTTCCCTGCAGGTCTTACCTCTAAGACTTTCAGTTAATCACCAAAGAGAGCCTCCCCTCTCCTTTTACTTTTTGTCTCAGCTCAGGCTATCCTCTACGTCCACCCAAGCATGGATTTAGATCACTTCTTTCAGTCCTACAAGCCCATTCAAGCCCATTCTGCTGGCTGCTGCATTGCAGTCTCATATATTCTCACAGTGCAGCTTAACACTGGAAGTGTGAAGTGGAAGTTTCTCTTCCACTTCAGGGACTACTCAATATGTTGTTTCCCGAACCCCAGGAAGAAGCACTGGTGTTACATTGGTCTTTTTTGGAAGGCACACTTCATTGGCAGGAACCTGTCTGCAAGCCTCCTCCATGACATTCACCCATATGCCTGTTGGCTTACTCCTCAAACAATGTGAAGAACGTGCACCTTGGCTGCATGACTTGGACACAACACATGGCTGCCCTGTCACCAAATCAGGTTTGTCAAATATGTAAGCAAATTATATTTTTATCAGTCTTGGCTATGTAAAAATGGTTTCATCTTATGTTTCCTACCTCAAAATCTGCTTATAAGATTTCTTCATTAAAACTACATTGTAATGATTCAGAAATGAAATATTTATTTGAAAGATATTTTTAATAATGTTCTTAACCTGGAATAGGCAAAAAAAAAAAAAAATAGAAATTGTTAATTATAGTTTAATTTACAACCATAAATAGTCCCATTGATTTCAATAGAATTACATGAATTAGTGAAATGAGAAAGTTTTCCCTGAGGTAAACCTTTAAATTAAAAGTTGATGGAAATCTTGATATAGGTAACTGTTGACTGAATTTGAAATATGTACCTCTGATTTTGGACTCATTTTTTACTTTTAGACTTGGTATGCTTGCTTATTTTTATTTTATCCAATGGAGAAGAAAGGAGTGACTCATTAGAAAAATGAAACATCAGCATATTTCTGTTTCTCCTCTTTGCTCTTCATTTAAAAAACTGATTGTTTTAATTTTTTTTTTTTTTTTTAATAATTGAAATGATTGTAGAAAGCTAAGACAAAATATTTGGCATGTTCTTTTGAATTAGGTAAAGGTAGATTCTTATCTACTCCATGTTATTTATTGTTTGACATTTGATTTGTAGCATCTAAAAGCCTGGATCAAGATGGCAATCTCATTGTGCTATACATGCTGAATCCTGCTTTCAGTGGAGCAGAGAAGGGATTTCATGGCCCATACCAACACTGATTATATGCACAAATGTAAAGAGGTACATTCCACAAGTCTATGTGTATTCCTGCGCATGTGGGTGTGAGTGTGTGTGGACACACTTGCTCATGCACATGTGCACTCTGCCCTCACATTGAGAGTCTGATGTGCCGTGAGAGAATTTTAATCCCATTTATTGACCTTTCTGAGAAGAGAAGTGAAAGAGGGAAGGGGGAAACATACACACCTGCAGTTTGTTTCCTTTAAAGAGATGCCTTTAAGATAATAGAGATGACATGGAAGAAGAAAACTGCCCAGTGCCAGGAGATTTGTTCATAATGCATTTAATACCCAGCCTCAGAAGTTGACAGTGAATTGTTACTGCTGAAATGAAGAACAGTATTGCCAGGGGGTCACAGGGAAGCAAGTGTAATTGATTAGAAGTATAAGTCTTAAGATGGCAGCAGGGAAAATGTTCAGTGACCAAATCAATGTGCTAAATGACCTTTCCTCCAGGTGCGTATAAGATTATTCTTTTAAAGCTGAATTTGCATTCAGGTGCTTTAACTTAGCTGGTATTGAAGTCACAGAAAGCATAGCGACTGTCTATGGGAAGATAATTTAGAACAAAGAGTTCACAGATCATTTATTGAGCATGAAAAATGCCAGTCTGATGTTTGAAAACAGAACTACAAGGAAGTCCAGAAATAAGGTGCAAGAAGCATAATTTAGCAAATGTTTCTTGGTGATAGGTAACTGATTCCCATTTAAAGGGCATTCCTAGTCCAGTGATGTCAGTGGTAGCTTTTCAGGAGATGTTTGGCTGGGCCTTTAGTATCATCAGTCTGTAGAGATCATTTAAACAGTGTGATTGGATACTATTTAAGGCAATAGACTCCTAAGCAATTACATTGCTTATGACAAGCCACATTTCTTCCCCATTTAAGTATGACGCATTCTGCATTTCTCTTATGAACTTCAATGTGAGTTTCAGTACATAAAAATTAAGACTGGGCAATTTTAACCATGTTAGAGCTTGGTGCCTCTTTGCCACTACTTCATTCTGCTTTTTCTTTGCTCAGTAGGAAAAAATACAGGTTACAGTATGCTCAAATTCAACCCATTAGATACTCTTGCCTCATATTGCTATGTTCTATGTCATTCAATGCTGACAAAAATAATACACCTCTCACAATGCACTCTCTTTGGTTATGAAATCTTTTTCAGCAACAAAAATTCTTTCTTCTTCATGTTCTGTTTATGCCATACTGTGCTCTGATCCTTACTGATGTGGAGAAATTCACTGCTCTTTTATGATCTAAAACAGATTTGAACATAACATTCCAAAGATGAAAGCTTTACTAACAGCAGTATGGCGTTCCTGGCAGAAATTGCTGTTCTCAATATCCTCTGTCAGAAGAAATGTTTTTAGCTTCAAGATCCGTTCATACTCTTCACAACTGAGTAGTGAAAGTGCCTACTTCCAGATAAACTGAAGTATCCTGCAGATGTGGTTATGTTGTTGTAAGTGACAGTAGAGTTTCACTGGTTATGTGGGTGTTTTATATTTGCAATATAAAAGTTTCAACCACGAAGACAAGTTACAATTTTCAGCTTCAAAATTTTCTTGATGGACTGCATGTAAATACCTTAATTTTCTCATTTCTGCTAGAATTCAGTCTGCTAAAAGCTACTAATTCTGAGTGAGTTAAAAAACAGTATTTTTATATAAACATAATACAATGTCACATTATGTTTTTTTGACATATTTCATGGTTTCAAGATCTTGTTGTAAGACAGCTTTTCTTTTCTTTTAAGTACGACAACTGAACACATTCTTTGCTATGACAAAGTGTTGATGTTCATGTCTAAGGATACTAATATGATGAAAATGTCAGAAAATATCTCTGTCCCCACACCAGGAAATACAAAGGTTATACTACAAGAATCTGCTATGCTGCCATTAAAAGGAGTGCTTATTCAAATATCCTAAACTCCTACATTTGCTTTTTCTTTTTTTTTTTTTAATCATACAAATTCTTCTGCCAGAATAACAGGTAAGCTCATGTTTAGATAGTATTTGTTGAAAGTTGGATAGTGCTGATAGTTATGGTTTTCCCTTAGTTTGAGTACATAACATGCAAGAGGAATTCTGTTGTTCTCACATCCGGTTTTGCTCAGTGTTTTGGTATCCTATAGCTGGCATCTGAAAAACACAGTAAGTACTTGGTATAAGAAACTATCAGCATTGTACTGCCTTTAGCAACTATCGACATGCACTACTCTCATATACACCTCTACAGTCAAAACGAAATCCCCTATTACAGCTGTGATATATAGCATTGAATTTCTCAGTTGCTGTAGCCAGGAGAGAAAAATGTGCTCAAAAGTCTTTTTTTTTTTCTTTTTCTTTTTTTTTCTTCTTTTTTTTTTTTTTAAGGGGTAACACACTTCAACAATCAAAGGCAGAAACCAGCTAAAAAGTCACACAGAACTGTATTTAAAATCATTGGTTTGGTAATATAGGGTGAGGGTATGTGTGAGAGAAATCCCCTTAAATAAATGCGTTAGAAAAATGGAATGAATGTAAAATTCAACAGTTTAATTGGATCCCAAGGAATTATTTTGGAACCTGCAAACTGGCTTCCAAGCCCTGCTAACCAACTTACCTTCATCAAATGCTTAAAGGCTTTCCTCACATTGTCAAAAGCATTTTTAAGCAAGCACAGCACTCAGCTACATACCATGACAAATTTTGCCTGTAGGCTGTTAAAATGGCTTTAAACTAGTGAGGCATGCTCTTAAAAATACATATATATACTTTGTACATATTTCATCTCAAGCTGCCTCCCTCATCCCCAGCTGCTTGCTTTTTTTCTTTTAGCCTTTATAGCTTTGAAGTTTAGCAGGGTTATTAATTAATGAACTTGTGCATTTTCCATCTTTAGCTACTGAAGAGTGAGAAACTGTCAATCAGATGGGACCCTCCTGAATTAGGTGAATGCTGGCATTTGGCAAGTGTCATCACAGTTGCCTGCCCATGTCCTTGTAATGCTTTAAGCCAGTGACCCTTTCCTCTTTGTCACACATTTCAGGTAGCACTCAGAGCTCATTGTGTGCAACTGAGGTCAACCGCCAACCAACCAAGTGCTCTGTCCTGTTCACACAAAGCTTTCCCTGAAGGCAAGAGAAAAGAATAATAAAAGGGGGAAATGGCCTGCTGAGCAAAGGCTCTGAGTCTTTTATAACAGGAGGTCGTTTTTGATTATAGGAAGGAACCTTCTGTGGCCATGGAAACCAAAATGCCACACAAAAGCCAGAGGGTGCTTGGGAGGTAAACAAGATAGATGAAAGGTGATGGTGTTTTTAATCTCCACAATCAATGTACTTAGGTGGGTGACTTTAATTTAATCCATGTCTGATTAACCCTCTCCTTTTGTTTACACCATTATAGGAGGTTTTCTCCTGTAAATTTTTTTTTTAACAAATGTTAAAAAATTCCAGGGGAGGGCTGGCCACTGCAGTGTTTTCATCCTATTCACCCCCATGATGTAATCATGGATGTTCTCATTATCCACATAAATGCCTAATCCTTCTTACTCCTGCTAAGCTTATCCTCAGTGCTATATTTTGAATGAAAGACTGAAAGTTCTTATACAAATACAAATTCTTGTGTCTTTCTTTTTTGGACACCTAGCAGGATGAAATAGCTGGAAACAATGGCACTCGGTAAGGAAACCTTTTCCATCAAGAAGCCTTGGAGCAGTTTGCTGAAAACCGGTTTTGATTTGGTTGAGTTATGAGCCCTTGAAAACTGCACATCTTGCATGCTTAGAGATTTTTAAATAACAGCAGTGGTTTTAATGACAGCTGAATGTTCGGAAGGAAGTTGTGTCGTGCATGCGTGCGCTGCTAATTTACCTACTTACTGAAAAATATACTCAAGGGTAGTGCTCCGAATGAACTCTGCCACATTCAGTTTAGATTGGCTTACATGACTGAAAATACTCTCAGACTGCTGCATAAATTTTTCCACAAAGATGAGCATTTTGTGGATGAGATTTTCAAAAGCAAATCCCCATTTAGGAGGGCAGATCCCACTCAGAAAGAAAAGAGGGAATGAAAAAAAAAGGCCCAGAGGAATTTATGTTTCTATGTCCTTTGGGGTTAAGGGGTAGATTCAATAAAGACAGACATTTAAGTACCTATCTCAGTCTCACTGTCATTAGAGTATGAGCTTTAATACCTCTCTGAATCTTGACCTGGCCCTTGAATGAAAACAAAGTGCAGACTTATTAACTTAGGCTTCCTGAACAATCTGTAGGAAGAGAAAAACACTTTAAAATAGAGTTTGCAGGAAAAAACTGCCTGAACTCACTTACTTCAAGTTCACTTAGCTCTTTCCAGAGCTAAGGTGCTTTGCCACAGCGTATAACAGGTGTCTTTAACTGGCCAAAATCTAGGTCCTTTTCTGAGCGTAGCTGCCTCTCTCAATCCTTTGAAAGAGTAAAGCAGATTTTAGCATTTCTGTTTAAAATATAGGCAGAGGAGGCACTGTAAGTGCTGCTGCCCACTCTCTACATAATAACCTGGAAGCAAGAATGCTTGTTCAAGGAGGGCTGAGTGCCATGCTCTCCTCAATGCCAGGATGCTTGAACCTGGTCCTGTGCTGCCGAATTGAGCAGGTCAAGCCTGGGGAAGAGGACTTGCTGGAGCTAGGCTGTTCTTCAGAAACAGGTGTGAGGCTAAGGGGCTCAGAAAGAAAAAAACAATGTACGAGCTCCTAATTCTGTAACCCTGGCAGAATGAGAAGATCTCCCTGAGAAGATGACACTTTGGCTTATAAGGGAGAAACATGAATTGGATGCTAGGCCAGAACAGTTCTTTGCTTGAATTGCAGTAAAACTGCAAATACTTCAGGAACTTCAAGGCAAAATAAGAAGGTGTAAAAGAGAGACAGAATCAAAGCAGTTTTCAGAGCTACAATTTCAGGCTAATCAACCACTTCTTTCTAAATCCTGTTTTTCATCTGCCCCTAATTGCATAAAGGGGGCTGCAGATGTTGCAATGTCTGATTTTTAATTAACCTACTGTTATTCACTTGAGAGGAATGTGGGGTTTCTATGCCCTGAATGCAGAGAGTTAGGATCCCAATTATGAACTTCCCAGTAGTTGCAAAGCAATTGCATGAAGTTGTCTTCTCTAGCCAGAAGGAAATGTAGGGGAAAAGATCTAGTCACCCAGCTCTAGGCAAAGGAGAGGCTCTTCTTTCAGTTAGGGTTGACAGCTGTAAACCCTCCCATAGAGTTAGATGCCTCAGCCAGGTAACACTCTCTGAGGAAAAACAAAGATTTTGTAAGCTGTCTTCTGCTAACAGTGAGCTCCCACCTGCTGTTTGAAATATTCAGATCCTGCTGTTCTGCTAGGTCTGGGGCTTAAGTCGTCCTCTGCAGCTCCACAGTGGGACCTCTATCAACTAAGCTGGAAGATATTCTGAGACAGACAACAGTAAGAGCTCCTCAGTCTATGACAACCTCTTTTAAACAAAGTAAGAATCATTTCACTTTTTATTGAGTACATGACTACTTGTTATTGAAGAGACTGTATCCAAGAACCTTAAGCATGCCTTAGCTAGAGAGTCATTTTCCCTCTCTGAGACAACTGGTGTTTAAATTATTTATATAAAATGGAGCAGCATAAACAAGTAGGAAGTGAGAAGGATCCACACAAGCATCTTTTAGTAACTTTCATCCTAACAAAAGAAGGTTTAGCTTCCAGTACCTGTGTGATCCGATACTAGTCATGGAGCAAGGACACAATCGGTTCCTCTTTATCTTTGTTCTCTTCTACTCTGATTAGCCACAGTCAGAGATTACCTTCTGGAGCTCCTGGTTAGCAAGTCCCCACCATACAGCTAAGCAGTGTCAGAAGTTTGAATGTTGCATATAAAGACAAAAGGAGAAATGCCAGTATATGTGGCCTTCCAGGTGACAAATCTGCAATTTTGCACTGGAGGTGCCTTCAGGGTTGGTTTTCAGATGAACAATGGGTTTCCAGTGTCTTTTGTTATGAATAAGTTTTACAACTCATTTTCATCAGTCTTTCTACAACTGAAGCTTTCCAGGTCTTTCAAGAGTCCCAACAGTAATGTGTTCTGTATCTAATATTTTGAAAGGTTCGTGGTCACTCAACTAGCACAAGAATTGCCTGTGTGCATTTAACCTGTGCTTGAATGTGGTGAGAAGCAAAGAGCTTTCCTTCTCCCTTCCTACTTGTATCATCACAAAGGTTGCTTACAGCTGCAGTGATCCATGCTGTGAAGATTAAAATTGTAATTAAACTTACTTTAGACTTTAAGTGAGCTAAGAGGCATTTTTCAAGGAAGACTAACCTCTGCTAGATTTGAGATAATTTTCTTCTTTTGCCTAAGTATGTTCAGGAATAGTTTCCTAAGATTCTCTGCAGCTACTAAATTTGGCTTGCTTGAGGTAACGAACCCAAGGGTTATTGTTGGCAGAGTGTTGTGTCACAGTGAAGCACTCATAGCACAGTTCTCACAAAGGAGCAAAGGAAAAACAAATACTGCAATCCTTCCCTAGTTTTGCTCAAGCAAAATTCAGCTATTTAATGAGAACCTTGTCATTGGCCTTATCAGTTGGATTTGCAGAGTTCTGGCTTTTGACAGAGTACACTGAATCAAAGAGTCTGTGAAATATTTCTCAGATAACTGTGTTGCAGGGCATGAGGCTAGATCAGCCCAATTGGAGAGAAAAGTAAAGTGAAAGGCTTGTCCAGTATTTTGGCAGGTTTCGAAAGACCTTCCACTCATCTATCAGAGGGTCATATTCTCATTTTTTGCCCTGTTCATTAGAATTTTCATTGGTCTTTTTAAGAAGATAAAGGATGAACAAAAAAAGTAAAGAAAGGAAGCAGTGGAAATACACCACATAGTGGTATCAATAGCTTACTCTGTACAGATAAAAGTTTCACATCATTTAGACAGCAAATTATAGAACTACTCAATAAATAAAGGGTAATGACTGAATGGAAGGAAGAAGGCTTTTTACTGACCTGAAGGGAATGCAAACAGTATCAAGACTTTGAATATGGCTGTGAAGATGGGGAACTGAAGAGAAAGACGATAAAGTACTGTTCTAGATTTTGCTTGTGTTCCTACCATGGCTTTTGGGCCATTCACCACTGTGACTGCTTCCACTTGTCTCATTTGACAGCTTCAACAACATTTTGCAGATGCAAAGCAAATTTTAGCTATTATTTTGGGTGAATATGCCAACATCTAAGTTGCCAGCTTTTCTGGTATATTTTAAAATACTTTAAAAGCCACAGTCAATAACCTGAACACATCAGAATGAATGCATTATTTATTACATGCTCCGCTCTGCTGAAAGAGCCTCTAAGTTCCAGTGGATAAACCTGAGATCCTGAAAAACAAAAATATCTGTTCTTTCTTCACTGTGCGGTCAGATTGTGACAGGCACAGCATCTGAATCCAGACAAATTGCTAGGGTCCTGTGAAATTACAAGTGTCCATGCCTGCTGCACAATAACAGAAATGTTATGTGGCCAGTTTAGGGCAACCCAGTGACTACCATGAAATCTATTGACATTTTCCTTAGACTTAATGTGGATACTTAACCAAACCTCTTTGGCTGAGCAATTGAGCTTTATCATACTTCTTTCCTCTTCCAGCTAAAAATATAAATACCCTTATATTTATGCTAGCGCAACACCACCTACGAGGAGGCAAGAGTAAGAAAGCTTGCTCTTTTAAAAATTAATGAGCCTTGGAAGGAAATGAAGCTGAGAGAGTATGAAAGCATATGAATTTCTCCTATACAGAAGAACCAGCATTCATTAAACTGTAACCCTACACCGTTCAAAGCTCCAGCCCACTTCAGCAGTAGATTACTCTGAGTAAGGACCATAGAGTTCAGAGCGCCTATTTTTCTCCTGCCTGGAAAAATTTATTGCTGTATCTGTGGATGACAAGATTAACAAAGACACTTATTTTGTCAGAGCAACATGCACCTACCTGTGCACTAAACTCAATAAAACTGGGTCTCGCAATAGTCCAGGGAAATGGGAGATTTATATCCAGTAATAGATTTAAGGTCCACTGAATAGACTTTTTGCAATGGAAGCAATTGTAACCATAACCCTATTTTTCGAGTGTCAGATGATGGGACTTGCATTAACTGGGCATGTTCAAAATCATACTAGAGTTTTTGGTACTATTTAATGTTAGAACTTAGAAGAGATGGAAGCAAATGTTCTTACACCTACTTCTACTAAGCAAGATTTTGGTCCTTAGTTGCTCTTTTTACTTGAAAGGATTAAAAAATATATCCTTTTATAGCTCTCTTTAAATGCAAAGAGACAGAAAACTACCAATAGATTACATCATTAATATATATTTTTCTTCCCAGATATGACTGCATAACGGATTTTTTTTTTTTTTTACAGGAGGATGTTACTTATTCTTTTTTATCCATCAAGAAATACAGTATCAAAGAATTTATATTCCAGGTCAGAATGCTAAACAAGAGCATATTGATCTGGATTCCTCATTGTTTTGTACATTTCAAACTTTTTCTCATGTTCAGGCTTTTATTGAGGGTAATTTCTACGCAAAAAGTTCCTATCAATATATCTCTATCAAATGAAAGTTGGATGTGATTGATATATTAGCGTAAAAATATTGTGTTCACATTTACATTGGTATAAATGTTCCGTCTGGGAATAAGCTATACCCCATGCAACACAGATCATACAGAAATGGCTGTATGTATGTTAACGAACCATTTTACCGGAATCCCTACATATCACCAAATGTAAATAAAGAAATACAACCTTACAACCCTAAAAGGAAATTGCTGTCAGATATGATAGATTGTATTTCCTGGCTCTATGGTTGGTAGATTTATATTTAGTCTTCATTTGATTATCAGCTATCTATGTCGTGTTTATTGCATCATAAGTCACTAAGGGATGTTCAAATAATTTCCATGAATCATCAGTCATTAAGGAATGATCAAATAATTTCTGTGAAGACACAGACACATCATTAGAAATGTGGATTTTTGAGGAGACCCACTTGCTTTTTCTTTAAAAAGCCAGCTGTACAAAGGGTGACTTGCCAAATATGAGAAAGACTAAGTCTGTATTCTCTCTGATTGCCATTTTCAAACAACATTAATGAATGCAAGTAGGGCTGAGCTGATGGAATCCAGTATCTGAAACAGTTTTGCTTTTCTCAAAAGTATACAGGATATGTAGTCCCAAAATCAGAATAATGTTCAGGTGCTAGTCACAAGAGGGAGCTCAGTGCTTCATGGCTATAATAGAAATACATCTGGACAGACAAGCAAAATTTGAATAGTTCATAAGAGGATATAGAATTTATAAATCAATAGCAATTTTCAGTGCTCATACTAGGTTAATTCACTTTGGATTTATCCTAGAACATCAGTCATCGGCATTCAAGAAGGTAGAATATTTCCCACTCACCTAATACATAGCTTCCTTTCTCTTTCATCTTCCCAGTTTCTCACACTTCTGTTTCTTTGTGAAAAGTAAGATTGAAATGCAATTGAGGTTGACAGTTCATAACAGCCGTTTAAGGCAAAAAAATTACAGTAATGCTATATTAGTCTTAGGAGTGGACCAGAACAAAACTTTCAAGCATGGTAAGAAACAGATCTGTAAGTTTGAAACATCAACTTTTCCTTGAAATGAAACTTTAATATGATAAATAAAATGCAGAAAAATGGAAATTAAATATTTCCAAAAAGCCTGGTTGCGCGCCTGAGATATCCTGTCCTGATGACAACACTTTTTAGATAAGTTACAGAGCATCACAGCCATGGACGCCACCTTGGTATGTATCCAAATGCTCAGTTATATCAGCTGCTCAGGAATCAGAGGGTGGATGAGTTACCATGGAACCAACCTGTTTATTGTGGGAAGTAACACATTTTTCTGCAATATTTTTAATTTTAAAAAAAAATGGCAATTTGAATAGAAGAAACATCGACTGATATAATTATGGTTAGGTGGACCTGAGAGCAAGGGTATTAAAACTAGGAATCATGAAAACAAACATTAAATTTTCAAAAAATCTAAACTTATTCCAATCCATGGACACACATAATATTAAATTGTGTTAAGTTTGTCCTGTAAATTATATTATAGGAAAAAATCTGATTTAGGCATTTTAGTGTTTGTTGCTACAGATTAGATTTTTTTTTTTTTCTTTTTGCCTCACCCACCCCTGAGTGAGTTGTCTGGGTAATATAGTTGTTCAGATGTTGTAGGGTTCTTTGAGTATTTACTTAGTAGTAGTGCAAAACTTGAGGAATGAATTGGCTTGCTGAAATGGATTTACAGCTGTTTTTCCTCCCTAAAACAGTGCAAAGCGACTGAAATGGTCGTATATTTCTTCCTTCTTCCTGTAGAGTGCCTTATCTCTACATCTCCTAGCCTACACTCTTAGGCATTCTATCACTTTTTCACACTACATTCCCTGGCATATTTCCTAGTCCTTCTTGCAAAACTGAAATAATCCTCATCTTCTCTTGGCCATCCATTTTGAAAAGGTCTGGTGAAATGGGTAATTCCAAAAATAAAGTCTGTACTTATCTCACCAGAAACAAGATTTGTGATGGTTGTAAACTAGAAGCTAGAAAATACAGGGTATAAATACAGGACAATTTTTTAACACAGAAAGTGATTTACCTCTACAACAGCTTTCCTAGTAAGTTCTGGATCCTGTGACAGTTAAAGGGCTTAAATCAACTTTTGGTCTAAAAGATATACTTTCAGCCTGTAGGCATGGACTTGATGTCAGAAATACTTGTTGAAGTTCTGTGCTCTGTGTTAAGCAGTTGCGCAAAATAAATAAGCCTAGAGATCCCTTCCGACCTTTAAGGTTGTGAAGATTTTCTCTTTTAATTTAAAAGGGCCACCATGTCCTACCATTTTTGGTAAGCATGAAGTCAAGTGCTGGTATTTTAATAAGGCCATTTATTAAAAAAAAAAAAAGACATATATAACAGCATATTTATTCAAATCTCCAATTTAATTCAATCAATATATGAATTAAAAACATTTGTAATTGTTAAGAAACTGCTTTCTAACATTAAAGAGAAAGCACTATAATTTTGGAGAGCATAAGTTTATGTTTGCAACTGGAAAGAAAAAAACAGCCTCAGTTATGAATACAAGCAATGATTCTGTGATAAACATGCACAGAGTGAGATAAATATTTACACTTCCATGTATACTTAATGGATATATAATGTGTAAGCATAAAAGATGATTAAAATTTTCTGTTGAGGTAGTCTTTGACAGAAGACAAGATTCTAAGTAGCTTACATTTTTTTATCTGAAGTACCTTTTATCCATTAAAAGTTTTCTTCACATCTTTTTGGACAGAATATATAAATGTCTAACTTTAGGACTATTTTCCCCCTCATTTCCCAAAGAAACAAAGTGTATGTTATTAAACTGTCTGTGTAACCTTCCATCTTTTTTTTTTTTTCTGTTGTCAGCTTCCCTGTAAACATAAAAATGTGTTGGCCAGTTTTAGCTAGAATTTTAGAAGTATCATGAGTTTATTCAACATTAGCCACCTGTAGGAAAAGAGAGACCCTGATGGCGTCCCATTTAAGGAAAACATACAGAGGGATCCTCTCATCTCTTATGCATGGTTTTTCAGAAACCAAAATGCAATTACTATCTGACCAAGCAGTGTATGCATAAATAACAAGCTAATCAACACATATATGATTCTGTCTTTATAAACAGCATCCCTTTCTTGCCAGCAGGTTGGAAAGTGGAGGATTTGAAAGGGAAATAGGGGTATTCCAGTGTACAATACAGAAGACACAAATCCATAGAAAACCAGACTTCCTTAGTTTCTCTTCTCAATAACAGACATTTCTGTGCACATAACATAGTAGAGGCCTTGTCATATGGCCATGAAGTATGTTCAAAAGAGGCCATGTGGCTTACCCTGAGAGAAAAATTGGAAAATCCCACTTTTAACCATCTAGAAGTTCTTGTGATCAAGGCAACACATAAAGCTGTAAATTAGTACAGGCCATTTTGAATTAATTCAAGTACTCCTTATGGGCAATGTCTTGGCAGCTAGGATCTGACGGCCGTGAAGCTCCTCAGCCACACACTTCACCTAGAGATGTCCCATCCCTAAAGGCTACTAGCTGTATCCCACTGCTCTTCTCTGAGGGAAATCTAAGGAGGCACAGATGGTCCAACTGTACAGCTATAAAGGCACTGAGAACATCAAAGTCAAGACTTCATTTCCCTCCAGCACAGCAGGTTTTAAAACAACAACAACAACAAAAACCTCCTAAACTGTCTATAGCGCAGGAAGTAATCTCAGCCCAAATTGGCAAGAACTCAGATAACTTCAAATTGGAAAACATGCAATTAATTTGCTAAATGCAAGGTGACATGCCTGAGAGGACAGTCTGTATTTGAAATCAGGGAAAGTTGATCAAAAATTGTGCTCTCCACTAAGGAGGAAATAGTCATCCTGAATCTATGATTTGGAACATGATTTTGTTGTACTCTCACTCAAGTGTGCAATGCCCGATTTAAAATGAAGCAAATCTAATTAAATAGTGTTGGCCTCCTGCTATCGTACATCTGTGCTACACTTATTGAATGACAATCCTACATATTAGAAAAATATAGAACTCTTTATAATTAAGGATCTTATAAACA
Organism: Chauna torquata; assembly: GCA_013399475.1. Classification (NCBI taxonomy): domain Eukaryota; kingdom Metazoa; phylum Chordata; class Aves; order Anseriformes; family Anhimidae; genus Chauna; species Chauna torquata. The sequence continues at coordinate 23,962 of VXAL01006687.1, read as the reverse complement.
ACAAAATAAAAACTTAACTCCCCAAACCATATCCTATTGCTAAGAATAATCCAACGGTATTTTAACCACCTCGCTGAACAGACAGGCCTTACATTACGCTCTGAATTTCGCCAAACTTGGGCTCTGGCGGAAGGCCAAGGGAAGCAGGTTTCAGCGGCATGGGCCCTCCACTGAGAACACCCTACCGCCAGTCCTGCCGAGCCAGGGCACTGCACATTCATTTTATGTGTAGTGCTCCTGTGTCTCACAACTGCTATGTCTGATATTTTCTTTATGACTTCAGCTTATTTGCAGATTTGGCTGCGAGATGTATTTTCACACAGTACTCAATACAAAGTCTAAAACTGAAGCTCAGAAGTACAGTCTACCAAATTTAACTGAATTAACTTGATCTCTAGAAATAATAACTATGGAAAGAAAGAGAAATCTATTCCTATGCAGTTTCAACAATCTCTGTCATGATGACACCAAAAATTGTTATACCAAATGTATATTGTGCCCTGGCAGCCAAGAGGGCAAACCACATTTTGGGGTGCTTTAAACACAGCATAACCTGACAGTAAAAAGGGGTGATTCTCTTGCTATATTTAGCATTGGTGTGGCCTCACTTTGAATATTGTGTGCAGTTCTGGGCTCCACAATATAAAAAGGGCATTAAGATACTTGAATGCATCCAGAGGAGGGCAACAAAGCTGGTAAAAGGGCCGGAACGCATGTGCTATGAGAGGAGGCTGAGGACACTTGGGTTGTCTAGTTTGGAGAAAAGAAGGTTGAGAGGAGACATCATTGCTCTCTACAACTTCCTGTGGAAGGGAAGTGGAGAGGGAGGTGCTGGTCACTTCTCCATGGTAACTGGTGACAGGACATGTGAGAATGGCACAAGACTGTGATGAGGGAGATTCAGATTGGATATTAGGAAAAATTTTTTTACTGTGAGGGTGGTCAAACACTGGCACAGGCTTCCTAGAGAAGTGATTAATGCTCCATGCCTGTCAGTGTTCAGGAGGACTTTGGATAATGCCCTCAATAACATGCTTTAACTTTTGGTTAACCCTAAAGTGGTCAGGCAGTTGGACTTGATGGTCTTTAAAGGTCTCTTCCAACTCAGCTATGCTATTCTATTCTATTCTATTCTATTCTATTCTATTCTATTCTATTCTATTCTATTCTATTCTATTCTATTCTATATACAACCTTACCCATCAAACAAGTGAAATTGCTTCATCTGACTGAATCCCAGAGAAGCCAAAAAAGCAATGTTAGGTCACTAGTAAGAGATAACCACAACTACTTATCATCGTTTTTCTACTCTACATCATAGACTGGCGTTCTAACCTGTTTACCTTTTCCTTACTGCAACCTCTGTTTAGAAAGCTACCAATGGCTGGTATATCTTTTCTGTGGATCTTTGTGCCTTAATAGATAAGGTATTTTGGCAAATACATACATATTAAAACATATATATTGATATTTTAATATATATTAGTACAATAAAATAATAAAAATTTGTTTGTGTAAGGAGCAGAGTCACAAGCGCATGATCTGTGGGTATGGTGCTAATGTTCATTACGGACTTGTGGATGGAAGAAAGGATATCTACTAAGTGGCTGTGTATTTTATTTTTATTTTCCTTTCCTTCCTTTTTGGGCTTCTGTGTGATTTGTATTGTAATTTAAGGATTAAGTTCCAGTCTTCACAGTCTTCACAATAAAAGCCTACTGACAAATAGCATTGTTCCAGATGTGTTCTCGGCTGCTGATCAAACACCTCCTTCCAATTGGCACATAAACTTGCATTATGAAGAAAATTATTATTTTTTTTTTTCATAAATATGAGTTTTCTCTTCAAACAACCTATTTTCACTGTTT